>JAFREQ010000226.1:382500-463925 GCA_025331565.1 Holacanthus passer | reverse complement strand
TGAGACCGTTGTAGTTCCGGGATGTGACCACAAGAGGGCACTCAACTTGACCGCTCTCAAGTGTAAAGATGGACGTAATAGCATAAGACGACTTCCTGTAAACACTTTGAAAATAAAAGCGTTGACAGGAAGTACATTTTATTTTTTACTCTTCCATTAGAAACGTGTTTAACAGATAAATAAATGTGCTAAACTGTTCAGAGCCATAATAACTGTCCACAAACAATCAGTGACTGACTTCTTATAACAAAATAAAGTGTTTCTTTAATCCAAACGATGTGTTTTCAGGAGGTTCTCTGCCTTTTTCACTGATTATTTAAGCTCTGTTTCGAGTAAAACTTGGAAAAGAATCATAAATTAAATATGTTTCAACATTTGAACGTTTTCTGTGTTCGGATAAATGTATTTATTTAATATTTCTCTGTTTATTTCGTCTGTTTTTCAGGTTTTCTTTTCAAATGAGACCGTTGTAGTTCCGGGATGTGACCACAAGAGGGCACTCAACTTGACCGCTCTCAAGTGTAAAGATGGACGTAATAGCATAAGACGACTTCCTGTCAAACACTTTGAAAATAAAAGCGTTGACAGGAAGTACATTTTATTTTTTACTCTTCCATTAGAAACGTGTTTAACAGATAAATAAATGTGCTAAACTGTTCAGAGCCATAATAACTGTCCACAAACAATCAGTGACTGACTTCTTATAACAAAATAAAGTGTTTCTTTAATCCAAACGATGTGTTTTCAGGAGGTTCTCTGCCTTTTTCACTGATTATTTAAGCTCTGTTTCGAGTAAAACTTGGAAAAGAATCACATAAATTAAATATGTTTCAACATTTGAACGTTTTCTGTGTTCGGATAAATGTATTTATTTAATATTTCTCTGTTTATTTCGTCTGTTTTTCAGGTTTTCTTTTCAAATGAGACCGTTGTAGTTCCGGGATGTGACCACAAGAGGGCACTCAACTTGACCGCTCTCAAGTGTAAAGATGGACGTAATAGCATAAGACGACTTCCTGTAAACACTTTGAAAATAAAAGTTGACAGGAAGTACATTTTATTTTTTACTCTTCCATTAGAAACGTGTTTAACAGATAAATAAATGTGCTAAACTGTTCAGAGCCATAATAACTGTCCACAAACAATCAGTGACTGACTTCTTATAACAAAATAAAGTGTTTCTTTAATCCAAACGATGTGTTTTCAGGAGGTTCTCTGCCTTTTTCACTGATTATTTAAGCTTGTTTCGAGTAAAACTTGGAAAAGAATCACATAAATTAAATATGCTTCAACATTTGAACGTTTTCTGTGTTCGGATAAATGTATTTATTTAATATTTCTCTGTTTATTTCGTCTGTTTTTCAGGTTTTCTTTTCAAATGAGACCGTTGTAGTTCCGGGATGTGACCACAAGAGGGCACTCAACTTGACCGCTCTCAAGTGTAAAGATGGACGTAATAGCATAAGACGACTTCCTGTAAACACTTTGAAAATAAAAGCGTTGACAGGAAGTACATTTTATTTTTTACTCTTCCATTAGAAACGTGTTTAACAGATAAATAAATGTGCTAAACTGTTCAGAGCCATAATAACTGTCCACAAACAATCAGTGACTGACTTCTTATAACAAAATAAAGTGTTTCTTTAATCCAAACGATGTGTTTTCAGGAGGTTCTCTGCCTTTTTCACTGATTATTTAAGCTCTGTTTCGAGTAAAACTTGGAAAAGAATCACATAAATTAAATATGCTTCAACATTTGAACGTTTTCTGTGTTCGGATAAATGTATTTATTTAATATTTCTCTGTTTATTTCGTCTGTTTTTCAGGTTTTCTTTTCAAATGAGACCGTTGTAGTTCCGGGATGTGACCACAAGAGGGCACTCAACTTGACCGCTCTCAAGTGTAAAGATGGACGTAATAGCATAAGACGACTTCCTGTAAACACTTTGAAAATAAAAGCGTTGACAGGAAGTACATTTTATTTTTTACTCTTCCATTAGAAACGTGTTTAACAGATAAATAAATGTGCTAAACTGTTCAGAGCCATAATAACTGTCCACAAACAATCAGTGACTGACTTCTTATAACAAAATAAAGTGTTTCTTTAATCCAAACGATGTGTTTTCAGGAGGTTCTCTGCCTTTTTCACTGATTATTTAAGCTCTGTTTCGAGTAAAACTTGGAAAAGAATCACATAAATTAAATATGCTTCAACATTTGAACGTTTTCTGTGTTCGGATAAATGTATTTATTTAATATTTCTCTGTTTATTTCGTCTGTTTTTCAGGTTTTCTTTTCAAATGAGACCGTTGTAGTTCCGGGATGTGACCACAAGAGGGCACTCAACTTGACCGCTCTCAAGTGTAAAGATGGACGTAATAGCATAAGACGACTTCCTGTAAACACTTTGAAAATAAAAGTTGACAGGAAGTACATTTTATTTTTTACTCTTCCATTAGAAACGTGTTTAACAGATAAATAAATGTGCTAAACTGTTCAGAGCCATAATAACTGTCCACAAACAATCAGTGACTGACTTCTTATAACAAAATAAAGTGTTTCTTTAATCCAAACGATGTGTTTTCAGGAGGTTCTCTGCCTTTTTCACTGATTATTTAAGCTCTGTTTCGAGTAAAACTTGGAAAAGAATCACATAAATTAAATATGCTTCAACATTTGAACGTTTTCTGTGTTCGGATAAATGTATTTATTTAATATTTCTCTGTTTATTTCGTCTGTTTTTGTTTTTCAGGTTTTCTTTTCAAATGAGACCGTTGTAGTTCCGGGATGTGACCACAAGAGGGCACTCAACTTGACCGCTCTCAAGTGTAAAGATGGACGTAATAGCATAAGACGACTTCCTGCCCTACTTTGAAAATAAAAGCGTTGACAGGAAGTACATTTTATTTTTTACTCTTCCATTAGAAACGTGTTTAACAGATAAATAAATGTGCTAAACTGTTCAGAGCCATAATAACTGTCCACAAACAATCAGTGACTGACTTCTTATAACAAAATAAAGTGTTTCTTTAATCCAAACGATGTGTTTTCAGGAGGTTCTCTGCCTTTTTCACTGATTATTTAAGCTCTGTTTCGAGTAAAACTTGGAAAAGAATCACATAAATTAAATATGCTTCAACATTTGAACGTTTTCTGTGTTCGGATAAATGTATTTATTTAATATTTCTCTGTTTATTTCGTCTGTTTTTCAGGTTTTCTTTTCAAATGAGACCGTTGTAGTTCCGGGACAGTGACCACAAGACCACAAGAGGGCACTCAACTTGACCGCTCTCAAGTGTAAAGATGGACGTAATAGCATAAGACGACTTCCTGCCCTACTTTGAAAATAAAAGCGTTGACAGGAAGTACATTTTATTTTTTACTCTTCCATTAGAAACGTGTTTAACAGATAAATAAATGTGCTAAACTGTTCAGAGCCATAATAACTGTCCACAAACAATCAGTGACTGACTTCTTATAACAAAATAAAGTGTTTCTTTAATCCAAACGATGTGTTTTCAGGAGGTTCTCTGCCTTTTTCACTGATTATTTAAGCTCTGTTTCGAGTAAAACTTGGAAAAGAATCACATAAATTAAATATGTTTCAACATTTGAACGTTTTCTGTGTTCGGATAAATGTATTTATTTAATATTTCTCTGTTTATTTCGTCTGTTTTTCAGGTTTTCTTTTCAAATGAGACCGTTGTAGTTCCGGGATGTGACCACAAGAGGGCACTCAACTTGACCGCTCTCAAGTGTAAAGTAAAGATGGACGTAATAGCATAAGACGACTTCCTGTAAACACTTTGAAAATAAAAGTTGACAGGAAGTACATTTTATTTTTTACTCTTCCATTAGAAACGTGTTTAACAGATAAATAAATGTGCTAAACTGTTCAGAGCCATAATAACTGTCCACAAACAATCAGTGACTGACTTCTTATAACAAAATAAAGTGTTTCTTTAATCCAAACGATGTGTTTTCAGGAGGTTCTCTGCCTTTTTCACTGATTATTTAAGCTCTGTTTCGAGTAAAACTTGGAAAAGAATCACATAAATTAAATATGCTTCAACATTTGAACGTTTTCTGTGTTCGGATAAATGTATTTATTTAATATTTCTCTGTTTATTTCGTCTGTTTTTCAGGTTTTCTTTTCAAATGAGACCGTTGTAGTTCCGGGATGTGACCACAAGAGGGCACTCAACTTGACCGCTCTCAAGTGTAAAGATGGACGTAATAGCATAAGACGACTTCCTGTCACTACTTTGAAAATAAAAGCGTTGACAGGAAGTACATTTTATTTTTTACTCTTCCATTAGAAACGTGTTTAACAGATAAATAAATGTGCTAAACTGTTCAGAGCCATAATAACTGTCCACAAACAATCAGTGACTGACTTCTTATAACAAAATAAAGTGTTTCTTTAATCCAAACGATGTGTTTTCAGGAGGTTCTCTGCCTTTTTCACTGATTATTTAAGCTCTGTTTCGAGTAAAACTTGGAAAAGAATCACATAAATTAAATATGTTTCAACATTTGAACGTTTTCTGTGTTGGATAAATGTATTTATTTAATATTTCTCTGTTTATTTCGTCTGTTTTTCAGGTTTTCTTTTCAAATGAGACCGTTGTAGTTCCGGGATGTGACCACAAGAGGGCACTCAACTTGACCGCTCTCAAGTGTAAAGATGGACGTAATAGCATAAGACGACTTCCTGTCACTACTTTGAAAATAAAAGCGTTGACAGGAAGTACGTTTTATTTTTTACTCTTCCATTAGAAACGTGTTTAACAGATAAATAAATGTGCTAAACTGTTCAGAGCCATAATAACTGTCCACAAACAATCAGTGACTGACTTCTTATAACAAAATAAAGTGTTTCTTTAATCCAAACGATGTGTTTTCAGGAGGTTCTCTGCCTTTTTCACTGATTATTTAAGCTCTGTTTCGAGTAAAACTTGGAAAAGAATCACATAAATTAAATATGCTTCAACATTTGAACGTTTTCTGTGTTCGGATAAATGTATTTATTTAATATTTCTCTGTTTATTTCGTCTGTTTTTCAGGTTTTCTTTTCAAATGAGACCGTTGTAGTTCCAAGACGTGACCACAGGAGGGCACTCAACTTGACCTCTTTCAAGTGTAAAGACAGATGTAATAGCCTAAGAGTACTTCCTGTAAATATACAAAAGCAAGTTGAATCCAAGGCAACTGGACTCGGTGTAGATTCTTGGAGACATTTGACTTGTCATCCGAGAAGCCTCTTCAGTTCTGACTGACTGGCACAGAGACCCAGGTACTTAGAGCTCTGTGGAGTCGTTAACCAAGTCATTGATAGCACTTAGTATGCGGCTGCTCCTGGGTGTTAAACGACGGTCACCTGATACCAAGTGTGAATGACATTAACACTGTCACATGAGGTCAAGTGGTTGTTTCCTCTCCTGGGAAGAGATGCAGCATTGTAGGTGGGAGACAGGTGATGTCTGAGGCCTCCTGCTCTGTTGAGTGATGGCTTCCCTACTCTGACATAGATGGCCTCTTTCACTCCTCTTTCAAAAAGTGCAGTTGCCTCTGATTCAACTTGCCTTTGTATACCATGACCTGAAAGACTGAGAACCTTCACAGGCATACTTCCTTCAAATACTTTTGAAAATAAAAGTGTTTACAGGAAGTAAACTTTATTTTTTACAGTTATTCCATTAGAAACGTGTTTAACAGATAAATAAATGTGCTAAACTGTTCAGAGCCATAATAACTGTCCACAAACAATCAGTGACTGACTTCTTATAACAAAATAAAGTGTTTCTTAATCCAAACGATGTGTTTTCAGGAGGTTCTCTGCCTTTTTCACTGATTATTTAAGCTCTGTTTCCGCTAAAACTTGGAAAAGAATCACATAAATTAAATATGTTTCAACATTTGTAGGTTTTCTGTGTTCGGATAAATGTATTTATTTAATATTTCTCTGTTTATTTCGTCTGTTTTTCAGGTTTTCTTTTCAAATGAGACCGTTGTAGTTCCGGGATGTGACCACAAGAGGGCACTCAACTTGACCGCTCTCAAGTGTAAAGATGGACGTAATAGCATAAGACGACTTCCTGTAAACACTTTGAAAATAAAAGTTGACAGGAAGTACATTTTATTTTTTACTCTTCCATTAGAAACGTGTTTAACAGATAAATAAATGTGCTAAACTGTTCAGAGCCATAATAACTGTCCACAAACAATCAGTGACTGACTTCTTATAACAAAATAAAGTGTTTCTTTAATCCAAACGATGTGTTTTCAGGAGGTTCTCTGCCTTTTTCACTGATTATTTAAGCCGCTCGTTTTATCATAGTAATAACACAGAAGCTGACGGAGTCTGGAGACTCAGATAACTGACTCTTAACTGACTCAGACCTTTAAAAACGACCTCAATCAAAGTCCTGAAGTTCAAACCTCATAGCTTACTTACATTAAAACTGGGTCCTGTGATCATCAGCAGTGAACGACACTCCGTTTAAAAATCAGGGAATTTAGTAGAAACCATTTAAGCTGCTGTTTAGTTTGAAATATGATTTTTTTTTCTATATATTTAGTTACACTTTTCAAAGTATCACAGATTTGACTGAAAGTCTAAAAATGTTTTCTGTCACTGTGTTTTTAACATTCCTGTTATTTTCTCTTCTTATGTTCCTGTAGTTCATTTTCGTCTGTTTGTTGTTGTCACAACTGTCATAGCGAAAAAAGACTGAAAACTTTAAAGGTCAAACAACAAACTCTTGTAGAATTTAGACAAAACTTCACTTCAGTGTTTAAAGCATCATAGAACTTCTCTGAAACTATTACAGCTGTTGTTAAGAAATGATCATGAGAATTTATTAGTTAAATTACTTGATGGTATTTTTGTTATTCTGTGGGATTCATATATTTATAGAAACTCTTTCACAGTGAGTTTAAAGTGTTTCTATGTCACAATTATACTTGTGTATTTCCTCAGTGTGATGATCCTGTAATATTCCTAAAACACTGATTTGTGATATTGGCCTCACAATTTTGTTTTTAACTGTTGCTTTTCTTTTGTGCATTTGAATCTATTAATAAGTCAAGAAATCTAATTTATTATATTCATGTTTCACTCTGTAAAAAAAATCATTTAACTGCTGCAAAAGTACAAAAAGAAAAGTTATGAAAACAGTTTTGACTCTATGTTACAGCAGAGCTCAACCATGACGCAGCAGTTCCTTCAGAGTGACTCAGCAGTTTTGGAGTTAAAGTCACATGTCAGAGCTGAAGTCATGTGACAGGAAACCACAGCAGAAAGACACAGAACACACAGGTTTTATTGGTCTGTTAATGTCCGACTGATGGAACTTTACAACAGAGGACTTTCATCCCGTTAGTTAGTTTTAAAATGTCTTCAAACGTCTGTGAAACTTATAGACTGTATGTTGTAGAAGAGGGTTCAAAGTTCACAGTGTTTTTCTGCCGTATGTTTTATGTTCTGTCGCAACATACGAACAAACAACACTGATTAAAAACAACTAGAAAAAGTTACATCTTCAGAAGGAACTTCATGGAAATTTGACCTGAAACGAGTTGGTGAAAGTTGAAGTGGCAGAAATGAAACTTAAAGTTTTAATGTTGAGTGAAGAGACAAAATGATGAACGATGTGATATTATGGCAGAATTCTCAGTTTAAATTTGGACTTGGTCTCGTGGTCTCAGTGGTTAAACTGAAGCTGAATCGGTGTCCCTGCAGGTGAACCCTCAGGCGTCTCTGTCCATGTCTCTGGCTCAGACTGATTACTGCCGACAGCATGGCTTCGACCCTCAGAGTCCTCTGTGTGCTCACATCATCCTGTCTGGATCTGTGATGGAGGTACACACACACACACACACACACACACACACACACACACACACACACACACACACACACACACCTGTGGGTCCAGCAGTCACATGACCCTCTCCTTTCTTGTCCAGGTGAACGGGACTGAGGCGGGGTTTGCTAAGAAAGCTCTGTTCAGTCGACATCCGGAGATGATCGACTGGCCGTCTGATCACAACTGGTTCTTCGCCAAGTTCAACATCACACAGGTACCAGTAGTACTACTGCAGCTATGAAGAACTGCTACTGATACTACAAATACTGCTGCTACTGTCACAGTACCAGTGTGGCTGATGCTCCCAGACCTCCATCAGGTCCAAACATCATCATTGTCATCAGCCAATCAGAGGGCAGGAAGTTAACGTCCATGTTCCTCCGTGTTTCAGGTGTGGGTGTTGGATTATTTTGGCGGGGTGAAGACCGTCACTCCGGAGGAATACTTCCAGGCAACTCCAGACAGGAAGTACCACTGACGGTCAGAGCTGCTAGGCCATGTAGTTCTGTTTGTTCTGTTTGTAGTTCTACAATATATCGACTCCAACTACACCTGAAAACTACTACATGTCATAAAATGTGTCAAACCATCATCAGGAAATGTAAAGAAAAAATATAATGAAATATGCAGAATGACAGAAAGTCAAAAGTACAACATAATATTTTGACATTTAAAATCAAGATCAAAAATTTGAAATTCATACTTCAAAATCTGTCAAAAGTCAAAATTATCAAAAGTTTCATCAAAGTGTGAATCTCAGGTTTGTGTTTGTTTGTTGGAGTCAGAAAATATAAATGTGTGATTTTATTTTTGTGTGAAATTATGCAGTGTCATTTTGTCACTAATACGTTTGACCACAGGAGGGAGCTGCTGAGATTAGAATCAAACTCTTAAAAACAGAGTTCAAACTTACCAGAAACACAATTAAATTGTTTTCATAGTTTCATTGAAAATATCTGAACAAATTTAAAAAATGTGCCTTTGTTCTTTTCTTTATATTTGATGGAAACAGTTAGATTTGTCAGTAGTTTTAGAGACAACAACAAACTGCACTTTACAACTTATTCAGAGACGAACAGAGGAAACAGAAATAAAGCTTCAGATGTTCAGTTTTGAGAAATGTTTCAGGAGCAGGTTGCAATAATTCAGTTACCTAGTTTTCTATTTAGCTTCAGTGGGTTTATTATTGTCAGGAGCTTATTTCCACTAAAACCACTTCAATATTTGTCATCACAAGTTTATTGATTATTAATTCATTGTAGTTCTGTCGGAGGCGGAGCTTATCTGACAGTCCTGGATAAGGGTGGAGCTTCAGCTCACGTTTTTACATTTTTTATTATTATATTTTCTTGTTGCTGTGATACCAGATCAATAACTTTGATCACCGTTTCTTCTGAAGTCGAATGAATCTTCTTCCTCTTCGCGCTGCTGAGAAACACGTGCTTTCATAATAGATTCAGACTTTTATAAAATCATCATAAGACGACTTTGCTGTGAAATTTTATTTTTTGAGAAAATATTAATAGATGATTTGTTTAAATAAAGTTTATGAAAAAAGAAAATGCCTCCACCTGTTGTTTTTGTTTGTTTGTTTGCTTTATTTTTGTGTTGATTTTGAGAAACCATTTTTTAACCCATGTTGATTAAATATATAAAGATCAAATGTCTCCAGATGACACTGAGACGTCCTCCGTCTTTATATCCTCGATTTGGGTTCTGAACAACTTATTTTATAAATGATCAACGTGTGAATAACAGAAAGAAGCACATAAATAAAACATGAAGACTCAGAAAGTCTGGGACAGATTAAGATTTGTGAGATTTGCTCTGACGAAACATGAAAGCCTGCAGATAAAAAGATGAACAGACATGAAAACGCTCTTTTTCCGTGTGTGTGTGTTGAGAGCGTTCATGAGTGGGAGATGATTCGTCTTCGCAGGTCATGTGTGTCACCTGGCAGCAGCTCCTCACCACTTCCTGTTCCACTTCAACACGACAGGAAGACACAAGTTTGCTTCAGTTCGCTGCTCGTGGCTGAAACAGTTGGAAGAAAAGCGTCTTTTGGGGAAACCGGTTTGGGATGAAGTTCCAGACGTGGACGTCCGGCCTGCTGGTGCTCGTGTCTGCGTTTCCCCCGACAGGTAAGACTCACCTGACACCAGACACACCAACTTACCTTCCCAATGTCTCCAGGCGACGCTTCAAACTGGAAACTTCCCTTCTGGTCTGAAAGTAAAGCAGCTCTTCCAGAAACTTAAAGGTTTATTAATCTTGTTTTAAGACGGTTGATGGTTGATAGAAACAGGATTCGAGACAAAGCATCAATCGATTCTTCAGTGAAAAACATCGTCTGTTTCATTTTTGATTTTACTGCCAGAAAGAAAAAAATGTTTTAAACTTAGTGAAAATGCATTTTTGAAATAATCTGTGTGGTTTTTAAAAGGTTTCAAAGAGTCTGAATCCTCAGAGGAGCATGAATCCTTCAACCAGTCTCAAAATGTGAAAAATGTCGATATGTAGAAATGTAAATATTTCTTTTATGGTTTTCGTGGACAAAATTCTGACCCACCAGTTTCTATGTGAAAATGAAAAACATCCCCTGAAGATGTTAAACTGATTTCAACAGCAGAAAACTGATGAAAATGCCACATTAAACTCGGTGAACACGAAGAATCGAGGCTTCTGTCTGGTGGCCATGTTGGAGCTGCTGGTTTTGTTTGTCTCAACAGATTCAAACTTCACTTTTATCAACACAGAAAAACTAAACTAAGAACTTCTCTGATCCATTGAACTGATTTTGTGTTTAGGAAATATCAGCAGATTAGCTAGTCAAGCTAACTGCAGCAGCTGCTCAGTTAATCGGCTCTGTATCACTGTTAGCATGAGAGATTAGCACACAAGCTAACGAGTGTGATGGTTCAGCTTGAGGCTAAAGAAAGACTCTCCAGAGTTTTGTTGGTAAGAAAAAGTCAAAGTCAGTATTTAACTTTAGACAGAAGTAAAAATATTTGACTCTTCAGATGTTTTATGTTTTTTATGTTTTATCTGATGTTTTTGTTCTGTGGTTCTGAAAAAGCAATATTTCAATTCAGTTGTGTTTTTATATTTGGATTATGAAATAAACTTGAAGTTACACTTGAAAGCTAGTTGCTGAAATTAGCTTGACCTGCAGACACAAACATGTTGGGAAAATTATGAATTAAAGTACAATTAACAAATGAAATGGTTCATAAATCATATTAAATTAAATAATAATAAAAACATTTAATTTAGCTTTATGATTTTGGTTTTTGTCAGTCGACCAGTTACAGAAACAGACGCAGATGCAGTTTTGTACCATCAAAGATCAGTTTTGACCCGGAGCCTCCTGTTAGGACCCGGGTTTCTTCACCCGTCACCTGTTTGTATCCTGAAAATAGGAAAATGTTCATGACGACCTCCATTTTAGAAAAACCTCCAGCTTTTTAACTGAGGCGAAGGGAACTGAAGCGTCGTCACCTGCAAACAGACACTTCAACTTTCACCTTTAGAGGAATTTTGAGATGGTTAAATATGTTTTTGCATGTTACAAAAAGGTTTAAACTGAAAACACAAATCAAATGATTTTAGGGTTGAATCCAGCTGATCTCAGATCAGATCAGACCACACAACTGAAATTCAGAATAAAATGAAGACGGTCGAGCTGAAAGTGCTTTTACAGTTGTACAGTGGAAGAAATCACTTTAAACGCGCAGAGTTTCTTCTTCTTTATTTGTATCTTTAATTTATTTTTAATTTATCTTTTTAGCGACAAAAAAGTGAATCAAATGTGCTGTCTCAGCATTTTAAAGCATCACTTCACATTAAAACCGATCAACACTCAGTAATAATAGTTAACGGAAACGTGTTCGTCATTAAAAACGCAGTAGATTCAGGCAGTAACGGTCTTTATTATAGAGCCTGTAGTCAGGACGCCTTTTAAATGTTTGACAGGGATGATTAATAAATTATTATCAGGACAAACAACATTAGATTACAACAAACTCCATGAAATGAGCCACGCCTGCTGAGCCACAGCGACGACGGAGAAAAATCCTCTGTTAAGTGATAAAGATTGAGATTGACTGAAATAAATAAAGTCATGAAGTTTCCTTCATGGCTGCTGAAAACGTCACTGACATTCAAATATATTTAACGCATGTCCTCATTAAACATGCCACAAATTAAGAGAAGTTATTCCTTTATTCGTTCCTCAGTGGGGAAATTCAAACAGCAAAGTTGGTCTCAGACTTTTTTAAGGGATGTAATGATTTCAGAATCAGATTTCTAACAGGTTTACAGGGTTAATACATAAAGAAACAACGTGAAATTAAAATAAACTGACGCCACATAGAAAAATCAGTTTTCCTCTGAATTCACCTGCAAACTGAGAAATCAGGCTTTTATTCAAAGGCAAGTTTCAGCCTCCTGAATCCAAAATGACTTTATTTGGAGTTGATGCAAAAAAATATTAAAAATTATGTTTAAAATGAACAATTAAGCATTAATGAAGAAAAAGATTCATTTAGAATTGGAGATATTTGAAAGAACATGTCTTCAAAAACATCTTGGATTCAGAACTTGTCTTATGTATTTCACACCAATATACTTTGACTTTCTCTTTCTCACCTAAACTGAGTGCTGATATTCTAATATTTCACACATCGTGTTCTCTTACTACACATTCAACATTAAAGTCTTGTTATTAAATTCACTTGTGTGTGCGAAGTGTAAAAGTCCTGTTGCAGCTCTGTTTAGTGAAGAGAATTAATCGACCACAAACAGTGAACCCCCCGTTCAGGAAGCAGCTCTGTGGTTTTCTTTAGCTGAATCGTCTTCCCCAGACTGAACTGGAGCTCGATGTGGTGATGAAGTGACAGAAGCTGCTGCGGCGACCGAAAACGAACGCTTGTTTGAGACGACGGTTTCAGTCCCGTCACAGAAACGTCTTCTCTAATAAACATCGTCAACCTTCACATTTTCAGCAACATTTCAGCACGTTTGTAGTGAAGCGAGTTAGGTTGCTGTGTTTCGCAGCCCGGCAGCCATCTTGGATGAAGGCGTAAAAGATGGAGGGAAGAGACAAACGATGAAATGAAAACAGGCTGAGGTGCAGAGAGGTGAAGCTGAGTGGCAGGAAAACAAGCAGAGCCAGAGGTGAAAAGATGAAGCGAGGCAGCGGTGAGGTGTCCTGGATTTTCTTTCAGGTGTTCAGGAACTCGAGCAAACTGACACTTTTCTGCCTGTTGATTTATTTCAAATGTACTGAAACACAATTTTAAAACATGTTTTTTCAAGATGTTTACATGAAATTACTCAAACTGTGAGCATCAGATAAACTGTGTGGTTTTTGTCTGTATTTAGCAGAAGTGAGGAGTTTTCTGCCGGGTTCGTTGTCTGATAACACTTTTCTAGCTGAGTGCAACTCAGAGATACGTGTCTTGTTGTCTTAGTGACGACTGATATTGGTGACTGACTTGATATGTTGTCACGGCAAAATTATTATCGAATGATCACTGGAACATAAACACATTTATGATTTAAAAACTGAGGAAGGTTCAGCTTCACATGACCTCAGTTTGCGCGAGGTCATCGAGGCCTAACAGACAGCGTTAACCAATGAGAGTATTTACTCTTCAAAACAACTCAGAGGTAAAACCGAACATGATAAGCATGAAGACTGGAACCGCTGATAATAAGATAAGTGTGGTCCAAAGACAGAAAATCCAAATGCAATAAAGAAAACGGTCTGAGAAAACACATAAAGGGACAGAAGCTGGAGTTGTGGCGTCGGGCGGCCATGTTGTGGCGTCGGGCGGCCATGTTGGATCAACAGGTACAAGGTCTCGCTCGTTTCTCTGCGAGCATCAATTCGGCCTGAACGTCGTGATGAAACACGTCCCTGCTCTTTCTTAAAAGCTGCCGCCTTTTGCTTTAAAGTTGTGTGAAAGAGCTGAATTATTATTTTGGCCTTTGCGTTTTTTTGTACTTTCGTTCAGGAAACCATCGCAGCTCTCAGAGCGTTTGAAGTCTCACATTTTACAACAGGTGTCAAAGACCAAATCAGCAGATTAATAAAGATCATTCATTTGTTTCCACTTGACCTGTTTCAGCCGTTTCCAGCCTGCTGCTGTGATTCGACTGATACACGAGTGGAAAATGAAAAACACTGATATTTCTGAATGAATGTAAAGTGAATGTAAACACATGAAACCTTCTGATGTCAAAGTCAAACTGGTTTTTCCACCTGTCTGCTGTTTGCTGGTTGGAGGTTACAGTAAATGTTGACGTTCACATTTTAATATCAGCAGTTTGTTCCAGTAATGTTTGGAAAATCTATTTTAATGTAAACACAGATCGATTCTGAAGAAACAAGTAACGTTTCTCTCAGCGGGGACGTCCACTTTTCACGTCAACACAATTCAGCTTTTAATTTGTGAATATTTGTGGAAAGATTTGATCAAAGGTTGAATAAAGTCCAGTAAAACAGATGTTAAATAGCTTATGATTAAATTGGTTTTCATGTCGCCCAGAATGATTTTAGCAAACACAATAATTTCCTCTAATTTTATTTAATGACGATCTGGAATTTTGATATTTCACAATGAACAATGTTATGATGTATAAAATAGGTTCAGCGTTCGAGGACACTCTGACATGTAGGAGAGTTCAGAGGCTTCGGTTCTTCAGGTTGTGATGGAAAACTCTTTTGTGAATGGAAACAAACTCTGACTGTCATCAGTTTGTGTTGATGATGAGTCATGAAGAATTATGATAATCATGAAAATGGGATCAAGCTTTCCGTTGACGTCTCAGTGAAATACTGAAAAGAGAGCGCTGCTGTGTTTACTGAAGAAATCTCTGGTTACTTTGAGTCAGTTTAGCTTCCAGTTGATCAAATTATGATCTGAACAGTTTCGGTGGAAACGTCAGATTCTGCTTCATTGACAGGATACATTTTTTTGTTCATCAAGGCTGAAATGTTGTGAAAATGCTCATTTTATAACACAGATGTGTCTCAGGCCAATAACAATCATCTCCATCGCTGAATAACTTGGCAATTATTTTTCATTGTTTTGTCCAGAAAATAGTGAAAAATGTAAATTATAATTCCCCTGAGCTCAAAGTGACGCTCAACAAACGATGTTCAGCAGTTCTGGAATCAGTGAATGTTTTACCTTTTCACCGTGTCAAACTGACAACGGTTCAGTTTGAAATTCAATTCATTGTTAAAACTTGTCACTGAGATTTGAACTTGGTCAAAGCAGATTTTGTATAGAACTGTTTGTGTGCGTGAAACTGAGCTGATTATATGTTCATGAAATTCGTCCTGCTGTGTTCATCAGATCACACACACACACACACACACACACACACACTGCTGGTTGATTCATGAGGACAAACTTTTTAACGGAGGCTTTAGGTTTGGTGGTGTGGTGAAGACTCACATTTCTTAATGGCTGAAATTATTCATCATGCTCTAACAGTTATTTTCATTATCAGTTGGTAAAAAAGGAAACACTTCATTTGTTTGGGACCATTTTCAGCGGCGGATGAATCTACATTTAGTCTCTGGTGTCGTCTGTTGTTGCATCCTAAAATTTATGATGTAATTAATTTCATGTATGTAATAAATATTCATATTTACTATTAATATTTATCATGAAGAAGGCAGATTGAATAAAGTTTGGATCGATGAGCAACTTTGACCTATTTGAATGTTTAATGCTGAGGCGATGATGCGCTTTCGCTTTTACTTACTAACACACACGCACACACACACACACACACACACACACATACACATCTACACACCCACACTAAACCGCACACACACCTGTCAGTGTGATGGAGGAAACCACTGAGCTTCATCACACATTCACATGCTGCAGACACATGAACAGCGCCGCCCTCTGATTCAAACAGGCTTGTGTAAGAACTGGTTGGTCGATCTAGCTGTCAATCAACAGGCCTGGTCCTCAGGAACAAAATGAGCCATAACACGTCCATATTTGAAGCTAATGAGCAACTCTCAACACTTTCCTCCATTTTCCTCGATATTTGAGGTTGAAGATCCGTAATCGTCACAAACTCTTCTGCACTGATGCTACAATAGAAGTCATTGTACACGTGTGACCTGTGACCTCTGACCTCCACAGAGGCGTTGGCGATGTACGACCCTCAGCTGTGTTACCTCCTGGACGGCTTCCTCGGCCTGTACGGACTCATCATCACTGGCATGTTCATCAAGGAGAAGGTCAGTTGACCTGAACTCGCTTCATGTTTTCACAGCTCAGATTTCAAGAACCAGAACTGTTCTTTCATTCTCACCATCAGTTTTTGGACTGTGTTCGATTTACAACCTTCAGTGTGTTGATTCACGTTTCTCCTAATTTCTCCTTTTCATTTAAATGTTTTTAGTTCTTCAAAACCAAAGTGAAGGCGACAGACGAGAGCGTGTACAGCGTGAGTCACATGATAGAAACGATGAGTCTGCAGTTGCTCCGGTTTGTGCTGCTGTTTGACGAGTGTGTTGTGTTGTGTTGTGTTCAGGATCTGAAAGTTCAGGACTCTGGAGGCTACGCCCCCCTGATGAGAGGAGATGCCGAGAGAGGAAGAGTGAGTGTCGACAGTAAATCTGGACTGACTGTATGTAGCAGGGTTCTCCAGTTGTTCTATGTGGAACGTTCATGGTGCCGACTCTGGAGGACGGAGCACTATGTTGCATTGCAGCTCTTATGACTTCTGTCATGGATCACTATCTTGCAGCAGAAACTATTACTGTGTAACTTTAGGTTCTATTCAGCATTCTTGCAATGTTCTTTTATGCATCAAGTGATAAACTGAAAAGAACCGTGAAATATTCCAACCTGATTAAAACATTTTTAGATCATTTAAGAACCTAATTTATTCAAACTCTACTCTGACTTGTTCTAATCTGTTCTGGTTTATAGAACCGCAGAATGATGGATGACAACGCCACCTACACGGTAACAAATATACGAAACAACAGTTTTATTTCATTTTGAATTATTATTGTTCAAAATTTGTAATAGATTTTATTGATAATGTCCTTTTATTAATCTCAAGAATATTATCTCGGTACTGCATCAATATGTGATATGTGTTTCTTTTATATTCAGGACTTGAACAAACATACAGAGGGAGAATATAAGGAGCTTCCTGTTAAAAGAGAGGTGAGTCGTTTTTTAATGTTATTCAATGTTTTTTCCAACAAATAACATTCAAACCTATGACAAGTTCATATTAATGAGGCTGTTAACGTTTTTCCTGTTTGCATCTGCAGCGTCAGAGAAAGAACGACCAGGTTTACCAGGTGAGTGGGAAGAAAAATATTCCACGGTTTTGTGTATCAGTGAAAGTCTGAATGAACTGGTGAGCAGGTCTGGTCTATTTACTGGAACAAACCGACTGTTTCTGGTCTCTTCAGGGTTTGAGCTCGGCCACCAAAGACACATACGACTCCCTGCAGATGAAGCCGATCTCTTCTCGCTAACTTCAGCCTCAACAGAAAAACACAGTCATTGTTTTGGAGAAATTATTTGGCTGAAGTTCTTTTTTTAATGACAAGAATAGTTTCAGTTTGATCGTCCATCTTTTATTCAAAGATTCAAAGATTCTTCAAAGACACGAACACGGCCGGTAATTTGTGTTTTTAGTTGTTTTATCAGCTGGAAGGTCTGTGTTTTATTTGGTTGACTTTACCATTTATAATGAAGTTATTGAGGTATTTTAATGGTATTTTATGGAGATAATTGATGGAGAGTTGTAGTGAAATTCTCTGAGCATCAGTAAGACTAGAAAAGTGTCGTTTAGAAACAGTCCATTAACATTTCAGCAACTGCAGTGATTTTACATCTGAAGCAAATGACTTGAACCAGTTTTGACCTTTTCTTAAAGAAGTTTAGGAACCGAAGCCTCGTTTCAACACGCCGAAGGTCACATGACCACAATGAACCTCATAACCTTTCCTAAGTATCAGCTACCTGAGAGACGCTGTGAATCTCAACTCAGATGTAACTTTGACCATGAGGGTGTTGCATCGAATTCTTCTGTACAGTTCAAATAAAGGACGTTGTTATTCAGGTACCTGATGATCACAGTTTATTAACAGCAGCTGATTTCATGTCGGGCCGAGAACTTAATATCCTGCATTTTTAAAACACTTTACATGGCCACAGATTTTATGGGTAAATAACAAATATAGTGTGTTTAAAAAATGTGATGGATCCTTTTGTTTTTTGGTCCTACACATACTGAAAACAGTGTTTCGACTCTTTGGGCAGTGCAGTACCAGGACTTACCAACAGATGTTGCCATTTGAGTGTCAAACACCAACTTGCTGAAATGTTTAAAAAGTTCAGTCTGAAGCTACAAAAGTTGAGTTGGGTTCATGTTTAAAAAGTTATTTTCCACTGTTGTGTTTTATCTTCAATGATCTGAAATAAAAAGACACCAAAGCTACTTGATATGTAGATAGTCGTTAGTTTTAGTGAAATGTGGAGAGACTTAAAGCTGCATCAGTACGAAGCCCCAAAGAGCCCAGTGTTAAAATAACATCAGTGAATAAATATATATTATATACACATGAAAATGTGCTTCATTGTTCTGAAATATTTCTTCATCCTTCTTCTTTTTACAGTCAAATAATTTTACCTGCTGATTTTTATAAAAACAAAAAGGGGCAGGGTCAGTTATGTGATCGACTTCTGCTTCAGTGGACAGCCAATCACATAGCTGGCTCTGAACTAACATAATCAATTAAAAATGAACTGCAGTAAATTCAATAATAATATAATATAATAATGAAGTTTATGGTTAAATAACATATGTTAACATATTTTATTCATATTTTTTTCATGGTGTCTCGTTTGCTTAAAATTGGACCTTTTGGGCTTCCATACTTAAACAATTTTTAAAAAAGGTCTGGGGTAACACAGCTTTAAGATTTAATTGTAGAAATTAAAAATATGTTGAGCAGCTTTAAGTTTCCTTTAAATTACTGTTGAACTTTGTTGTTGCTGTCGGTTGTTTTTTCTTCTATGCTGTAATAATTTAACCTGAGTTTCTCTTCTGTCCTCTTTGATTTAACATCGACTTTTTCTTGTTTTCATTTCACAGCTCGTCATTATGAAAGTGTTTTCACTTGTTTGGTTCTGATATTTTCCTGAGAATTTGTACTGAAATGAATATGATCATTTGTTCTGATGTTTCTATATGAATTGTTTTCTTTTATGATGATGGTCATGTTTGTTCTGTAAAATCTAAACTTCTCTCACCTCTGACATTAAAATGTATTATAAAAATGAATAAATCCAATTACTGCTGTCCCCTGGTTGAATCCTTCATGTATCCATGAGGTGAAACCCTTAACCTTTCAGAAAACCATTCAAATTCATTAATTTACAAATTCACAAGTTCCCTTCAGTAAACACACGGAAAACTTGCATCTCTTAAAATATCTAAAATATCACAGCTGTTATTGAGTTGTTTCATGTATTTCATTTTATTTTTTTAATTATTTATTATTATTATTATTATTATTAAATTATTATTATTGTTATTATTATTATTGCAAATTTCCCCACTGTGGGACGAATAAAGGTTTATCTTATCTTATCTTATCTTATTAAATTATTGTGTGAATAATGTTAAAGGCTTTTGAAATGAAGGAACTTTAAAAGTAATTAAGAAATCAAGAGATTTCTGTTTTCCATATCAAACACTTTGATTTATTATTAAGAAACAAAACAGTGTTGGTGTTTCATAATTCGCAATCCTGGTTTTATTTTGAAAGGAAGGAGCGGAACTACAAAGCCTGGTTAGCTGTTAGCATCGGAGGCTATGAGGCTAACAGGCTGTGCGTATCTCTGCTGTTTGTTCCGGCGGCTGCTGAACTCAATTAGCACTAAAGCTAAAGTGAAGCGATGCGGCGTCGTTAATTAACGCGACAATTAGTCTGTTTCAGGGCCGAGCTAATTACTGGCTAACGGCTAGTTAGCCTGTTAGCCTGTTAGCCTGCGAGCTAACAGCAGCACCGAGTTCTGCCTCCTCGGAGGATTTTCGCCTCAGACGTTCGTTCAGAGTCCAGATGGAAGCTCCGGCTCCGAAGCGGAGGGACAGTAAGAAGTCTCTGCGGGTGAAGGTCATCAGTCTGGGAAACGCCGAGGTCGGGAAGGTGAGAGGCCGCCGGCTCGGTCACCTGCGGCTCGGTCACCTGCAAGCCCGGCTTCAGGTCGCCTGGTTTCGGTCCAGATGCGCCTCGACGCTGCGGTGAAGCTGGAGGAAGTTTCTTTTTTAATCTGTGGAGCCAAATGAAGACGTTTTTACTGAAACAGTTTAAAATACTGTTGTTGGTTTGATCGATTAACGTTTTCTTCTATTTGTCTGTTTGTGAAGCTGATTTCTGCATTTCAACACCAGACTCCGTTTAAAAATCCACTGTTTTTCACGCGTCCTCGCTTTTTGCTGACAATTCAAACAAAACACAACAGAAACAAGATGGATTTTCAAATATTCCAGTGTTCCCTAACACTCGGCTCTGTGTGACCTCATTAACGTCCAGCCTGCAGCTTCATTCATCAGATATAAATACTCATAATGTTATATTATATGTTTGCTTTGTAAAATGTTCAGAAGAATCCAGTCATTCTAAAATATCATTAAATGTAGTTTCGGTCTTCAGTGTTTCTGAATCATTCATGGTTAATTGTACCAAAAGAAAACAGTGATTCTAAATTAATTCTGAATTCTGCTTTTACACATTGAAGTGCAGAATATTAACAAGGTGTCCTGGAATTGGCACAATCCTCCCTAAAAGTCTGCAGACACCTGACTTCTTCAGGTTAATACTAACTTTAAATAATTAGTTTTGCAGTTGATGTTCAGCCTTCAGTCTTCAGTTACAGCCCGCCTTTAAATTGCTGGATTTCTGAATGAAGTCTGGTGTGAAGGAGCTCATTGTTTTCCTTTTCAGAGCTGCATCATCAAACGTTACTGTGAGAAGAGGTTTGTTCCCAAGTACTTGGCCACTATCGGCATCGACTACGGTGTCACCAAGTAAGTTCCTGCCTATTTATCACTGTGTGTGAAACATGTTTGAAGTGTATCTACCACATTTAGTTCTGAACTGAGTTTTTATAGTGCCAGTATAATGTGTGTGTGTGTGTGTGTGTGTGTGTGTGTTGTCAGGGTGCAGGTTCGGGATCGAGAAATCAAAGTGAATATCTTTGACATGGCCGGTCATCCTTTCTTCTATGAAGTGAGTCCCCTCCATATTTCACCTTTCTGTTCTCGTCTGTGTGTGTTTTAACAACAGTCCTGTATTTCTTCATCAGGGCAAACGAAACCAGCTTCTAGATAAAGAAACACAGAAATCAAAGTAAAATCATGTCAGAGGTCACAGATTCTGAGGAGTTGTAATGTGGAAATCTATCAGCAGGTGGTGCTGTTGAATCTGTAAAATTCAGTTTTTCTTCTGCCTCCACCTGTTTTCCTTTCCCTCCCTCATCCTTCCTGTTGTTTGTCTGTCAGGTGCGTAACGAGTTCTACAAGGACAGTCAGGGGGTGCTGCTGGTTTACGACGTCGGCCTCAGGGAGAGTTTCGACGCTCTCGATAGCTGGCTGGGGGAGATGAAACAGGAAATGGGCTCTCAGGCCAACATGGACAGCATCGTGTTCGTCGTCTGCGCCAACAAGGTCAGACTGATGCACTTGAACAAGCAGCAACAAGCTCCTCCTGTCAGCTGCTTTGGCTTCAACATGTCAGCAGCTGCTTTCCAGCTCAAACTCAGCCTCATGTGAACATCAGTGTTTAGTGGACTTTGATCTATTTTTATCTTTTTACTATTTCTTACACAAGATCAGTTGTTGCATAAAAGTGAATTTGTCATACATCTGATTTTTTTTTCTTAATTCTGGTGTCTTCATTCAGCAGGAATAGCAACAGCATCATGTGAAAAACATTGGAAATACTAATTGATGTGTGCAGAGGTTAAATTACTAGATTGAGTACGATTGTTCAGATGAATCGTACCAACGGGGAAAATGGAAAAACACCATCTGAGTGTCTGTCCTCCGCCCGTCTGTCCAGGTGGACCTGACGAAGCGGCGGGTGGTGGACGAGGGGGAGGGGCGTCTGTGGGCGGAGTCCAGAGGGTTTCACTACTTTGAAACATCAGCACAGAGCGGCGAGGGCATCAACGAGATGTTCCAGGTACACACACACACACATTCTAAGATTAAATATTTTTTTTAAAGAATTAGTTTAAAGCATCATGTTTGCGTGTCGTCTCTCAGGCGTTTTTCTCGTCCATCACTGATATGTGTGAGAACGGCGGGAAGCGTCCGATGTCAGAGGTCAGTGTCGGCTTCACCAAAGAGCAGGCCGACACCATCAGACGCATCCGAAACAGCAAGGACTCCTGGGATATGCTGGGTGTCAAACCTGGTGCCACACGGTGAGTGAACAGCCGGGGGTCAAAGGTCGGCCTGCATGTCGTTTTTAGTTTGGCTGTTGTAGCTGTGATTGATTGATTGATAAATTGGTATATGAACTCTGCAGTAAATTCACAGACCTTTTTAAAAATAAAGTCAAGTTATTCAAATAAATGTTGCATCACATTTTCCTGCGTCGCTGTTCAGCAGCTGAATTTTTGTGCTGCTCCATTAACTCATTTTTCCAAGTAGTTTTACTTAAATATAACCAAGTTCTAATGTTTCCAGGGAGGAGGTGAACAAGGCGTACAGGAAGTTGGCCGTCCTGCTGCACCCGGACAAGTGCGTGGCTCCCGGCAGCGAAGACGCCTTTAAGGCCGTGGTGAACGCCCGCACCTCACTGCTGAAGAACATTAAATAACACAGACACACACCTGAAACACTGAGATTGGACCTCTTGTCTCTCAGACATGGACTGAAGATGACACACAGCCGTATGAACACTGTTTATTTATTAGTATATTTATTTAGCCCAAAGCTCTTGTGTGCCATGTTGCTTGCCACAGTGCTGTATGCCAACATAGCGTCTGGTTCATGACCAGTTTTAACTTATTTATTACATTTAAATGTGTGTGTGTGTGTGTGTGAGTGAGTGACTGAATGGATTCTGATGATCTTTAGAGCCCCACATGACAAAAACTTTACTTCTGAGACTAAAGTCAGAATTCTAAGATATTATGAAAGCATCAATTATGACATGAAGTTACAATTAATATAATTTAATTAAAATTAAACATCATTTAAAAAAAAAAACATCATAGGTGTTTATAATTTTAAAATGTTAGAAATAATTTAGAATTGTTATTTTTGGAACGAAGTAATGAATTTTAATGTCAATTTGAAATGAAACTCAAAGTCTGAGTTAAAAGTAATAAATATTTTGAGCAGAATTCAGAGATTAAAGTGAGAATTCTGAGAAAAGAAACTAGTAATTATGAAAGATGTTCAAATTTGTTAAAATCCTGAGAATAAAGCCAGACTTTTTAGATTAAAGTCAAAATTTGAAATTGAAGTCAAGGAAAAGATGCAATTCTGAGAAAGAAAATGGTCAAATTCTTAAATGTCCAGATTTTGAGGACAAGCTGTAAAAATTCAATTATAATTCTAAAGTGAAAGACAGAATTTTAAAGAAATCTTCCAGCTTTGTCTTTTTTCCTAAGATTTATCTCATAGGTCAGATGTTTGTTTATTTGTGTGTGTGTGTGTGTGTGTGTGTGTGTGTTTTGGCCGGGTTAACGTCTTCATTCTTCCTGTTGTGGATGTTAGCAGAGCAGCAGGTCAAAGGTCATTGTTGAACAACAAAAATCAACAAGAGCTGAACAAACCTCAACTTTAAATCCAGTCGCTGACGTCGTTCCAAACGAGTCGCTGTGTTTCATTACATGTGACTCGTGTTGTGGATAAACTCCAGTGTTTCAAAATGTTTGAAGTATTGAATATTTAAATGTTAATCCTGTGTGCAGAATATCTCCACCTCGCATCCCATTTTTAAAGCCGGTTGCCAAATCGAAGTTCAGGTGAGATGTAATTGAAGCGCATGTTTAATATTAAGAGTGATCTGAATTTTCATACTTTCCATGTGGCCAAAAACTCTTCGTCCCAAAACATCCTGTCTCTCTGTCCCCTGCTGATGACATCACCAGCTCCTGGGTGATGGTTGGTCGATGCAGCATCTGAACTCAACTAAACTAAAAGTCTGAGCTTAGGAGAGAAAGTGTTAAAGTGAAATGTCATTTGTTACTGTTGTGATAGAGAGACCCTAGTGGCAGAAATGACATATCGCTAAATACTTTTTTGTACCTTAAATTTATAACTTGTTACCGAATAGTAAATTAGTTCTATAGTATTATTGATACTTGGATTTCTGAATTTGTCTATTTACAATTCTACTTGTTTCCTAAAGTGACTCCTTTGTTCCATCAAACGTTCCCACTTTGTTGCCTCACAAGACAGAAAATACTCCATTTGTTCCCTGAAATAACTTTAAGTTTTTTAAACCTTTATGTGACTCAAATTGACATTTTTTCACATTTAATTTAGATTTTTTTTCCTTCTCAGTTGTGTAGTTTGTTCCCTCAAGTGATTTTAGTTGTTCTTTCTTGGCGAGTTATAAAAAGTAACGAGCAGCTTCGTCCCTTCGTCTCTTGTTAAACAGTTTTGTTTTACGTGACGCTCAAAGTTTTTCCCCCTGAACAAACGTTTACATGATGACGGGATGTTGAACGAACAGGATCCGTTTACAGCAACGATAGAAGAGTTGACTCAAAGCAGAAAAGTGTTTCATACTGTAAAGAGCTGAAAGGCAGCGTGAACATGTTTGATAGTTTTATATTTTTACACATTACACAGAAATGTAAAGGCTCAGCTTCCACTTGTTGCTTCAATGTGATTTTTATGATTTAATCATTTTTTCATCAACTCTGCTGCTTCGTCTTATTAATATTTACAGATCGTTTCATTACTATGCGGAGGATTTATTAATTATGAACTAACTGCTTTGATTTAGTTAACATACGCAACATCGAAAAGGAAATCAAAGCGTCAATTCAAAAACAACATAATAATTAAATATATATATATATTTTAAAAGTGAGAATATGAAACCATTTACATGTAAAAGAAATAATGAATTGAAATTAAAGCAGTTAAGAAAAAAATATTTGAACATGAACAAATTGACTCTAAATCGCAAAAACTGAAATTCTAAAAAGTAACAAATGTCTGAAACAAACTTAATATATTAAATTAGATTCATGAAAAATGTTACTGAAAAAAACAAACATTTTATTCTGAAATTACAAAAACTTAAATCCAAAAACTAAAAATCACAATAAATTGACCAGTGGAACTTGTGTGTTGTGTTTTATGACACGTGTCAATATGTTTAAACTCATCTTCTGTTTACATATGCACCAGTTCTGTATTATAACCACATGGGATTTATTTTGTATGAAGAGTTGAACATCGTCATCATCAGACACTTTGGACTGTGGACAGTGAGACCGAGTGTGTTTGAGGAATGTTTGAAGGTTTAACGTCATTAACGGGTTGTTTTGTCACAGTTTGAACTCGGAACCTCATGACTTCCGTCACACTGAGGCTGAAAACGTGTTCGTCACCGTCTCACACTTTAATCATAAGATGTGTTGATGATGCGTTTCCTGTCGCCTCGGACATCCCGTAATGTCACGTTCACCATAATGCAGAAGACGACGACAACCGTTTCAGAAAAGGTAGAAACAGGATTTTGAGTTTATCACATTAATAAGGACGTAGTCGACGTCTGTCACACGTCAACGGTTTCACACTTCAAGGTGCCGTCAGCGATTCGAATCAGACGCTCTTCATGTCAGATTCAGTGAATGATCTCCTCTGGTCTGCGCCTGTTTGTTCACAGCTCTGACTCTGAAAACAGGAAACAAAGCATTCCAGCCAATCAGAAACAGGAACCAGGTACAGCCTCCTCCTCTGATTCTGACCGCTACTCTTCCACATCACTCGAGGAAGCGAGCTGCAGCCTGATAATAATGAAACGTGAATAACATGAATTCATTTCTCTGTATGAGAATATTTTCCTTGCTACCTCAGACGTCACATTCGGTCCCTCTGAATTACACGTTGTCACCTGTTGAGACTAACTGACCTCGAGCAGGAGACGCTCTCGATTCCTCCTCGTTTCCTTTTGGTCAGTTAGCTCAGCTGTTAGCGTTAGCGAGTTTGGGGGCGGAGCCTCAAATATCAACAATCCGAATCGCTGACTCCACCTTTAAAGTCTTTTGCTTTAAAGTTTCAATGATGTGTGTGTGTGTGTGTGTGTTACAGTCTCACTGTGGTTCTTGTAAGTGCACGTTTTACTGGATTGAAATAATAAAAAGACAAAACTCACGTCTCTGACTCCAGGTTTTCTGTGTGTGCTCTTCGACGTCTGTCTTTATGTGGACTGATCATGTGACTGTTCAGACCTGAAAGTGACGACGTTTTCACAAAGTGAGGATATTTTGTAAAACAAAGGACAAAGAAATATTTTTAAAAAGTAGATGTCAAAAGTTTTTCTTCTTTTTTTATAATTGATGTTTTTGTGTGAAGCTTCAGTGTAAAAAGTTTGTTTGGTTCTTTGTCTGATTGGATCACCAACATGTTTCTATACTGTCACAACCTTTAAACTGCACACACACACACACACACACACACACACACACACAGTGTGACCTGTTGGAGCTCTGCCAATCCCATCATGCACCTGACCACACACACGCACAGTTAATCTGTCCTATTAGTGAGCAGCCATTTGTCTCTGTTTCAGGGATTCCTGATGGGATTAACACGCAGCTCGATCCACCTCTCTGTTCGTCACCTGAGATTCTCCTTCCTTCCATCTTTTTCTTCTCATTTTGAAGATATTTCTGATTTTGGAAGAACTGATGACCTGAACCAGCTGCTGTGATCTTCGACCTCGTTTGCTCAGTTTTGTTACCTGGAGGTAAATTAAACACATTTAGATTGAGAGATTGTAGAGACAGAAAATCTCAAGACTTCTTCAAGAAATGTAACGATGAAAAATGGAAAAGTCCAGAATCTTTGAAGATGAAGACTGGAAATTGTAAGAGGCTGCATCGTGTGGACTGAAAACAACCAGGATGAGATCAACCAGGAGAGTGAAATAAGACAAGAAAGAAAAGATGAAAAGAAGCAAGACAAGACGGACAAGAGAAGAAAACCAAGTCCGAAGAGAAATGGACTGAAAAGGACTCGACAAGTACTGAAGCCAAAAGAAAAGAAACCCGACAGAAGAAGAACGAATCTCATGAGAATGAGAGAAGACACAAAGACAGGATAAGACATGACCGAGGCATGAGACTGGTGTCTCACATGTCTTCATCTGGACACAAACTCCTCCGCTCTGCCACAGGTAGGTTCAAACACCCGAGACACAAGCTGGGACAGTCCTGGACAAATGTCCCAGTTTTCAGTATTTACATAAATGTTTATCGTGATCTGTCAATCAGCAATAACTCAATACACAAACATCAACATCACACATCTAAATTCAACACTGATTTGTTTGTGTCGATCAACAACAACAAACATCAGTGACAAACATCAGATTCTTCTCTGTGTGAACAAAGCAGCATAAATTCACTTGAGTTGCTCGTCCAGGTGTAAATTTGGAACCAAAAACCAGGACAAACTAGTTTAACAGAGTTGCTCCTTTTATTTCCATGTTTTCCACATGATCAACGTTTCAGTGATGATCAGTTTTTACCTGTTGGCTTCAGCCTCGCTCACTGAGCGTGGTCTCATGAGCTGGACAGGTGTGGCAGCAGTAGCAGAAGGGGGCGGGGCTTAGATCAGTGAAGAGGCTGCGGCCAGTTTTACTCTTTACATCACGAGTGTGGAGCCAAATGAGCAAATTCTTCTGGTCCACGTGAACTGAATCCTGTGATCTCTGGAAGCAGAGCAGTTTCCTCCCGGACGTGAACTTCCTCCTCTGATCAGATGTGAGTTCAGAGTCACAGTGTTGTCGCCTGATTGGATTAACCCTCAAACCTGCATCTGACCCGGACCGACACCATGTGTTCAGGCCAACTGTCCCGCTGAGAGGCCTTTAATTCAAATCTGATCCACATACAGTTTAGAGCTCAGGGCCACGAGAGATAACGTTAAGGTGGAATTGCATGTCAGTTCAACACAGTCATGTTCTATTCACCAAACACAAACACTTTTATTTACCATCTGTACTCATTTATATTCGCTGTCAGTGTTGAGCTACTGTCCAACAAACCCGTCATGTCACAGTCGCGCCGTCATCACTTCCTCGTCGCTTCTTTTCAACCGTCGGCTCTGTCGTTAATCTGGTCACTTCCTCCACAGTCCGGTCGCAGATGACGTGGTTTTCTCCGCCGTCATAACCATGGACGACGACTGTAGCGTGCTGGAAAATGGCGACTGCGAGATGGCGCGGCAGACCAGTGACATCACCTTCAGCACAAACATAAGCCCCGCCCCCGGCCTGAGGAGGAAGCAGCTGTTGTGGCAAAACGCCGTCAGAAACATCATCGACCAGCACAACCTGTATTCGCTGAGGCTCGCCGGAGGCCTGGAGAGAGGGAGGCACCGCATCGTTGTGACCGACGCCTACATCGCTGACATCAACAGGTACAAACAGTGACATCGTCAACAGGTGGCAACAAGTTAATTCATTTATATCTGAGTGAGTTTAATCTTAATCATAATCTCAAATTACTTTCTAAATCTTGAATTAATGTCTGAGTTACTTTAGTATATTTTTACTTTGTTGCAGTTTTTAATCTCACAAGTTTGTTCTTAAACATCTTCTGCTCTTCGAGTCCAGTTTGTCCCTCTGTGTTGTCTCGCAGGCAGATCCGTAACAAGGCGTCTCGTGGAGCTCTGTGGCAGAAGCGACGCTCGTCCGCTGCTCGAATCCACCCGTCGACGCCGAGGATCACCGCGGCAACTCACGCGAAACACGACTTGCTCGGTGACGCCGACTTCTTCGTGTCCTGGGGGTCGACAGTGAGAGGCGTCTTCATTCCTGCTCTGCAACACACTTTCAAGTAAAGATGATTATTGTGTTTGAAATGATTATGAACATGAGTAATGAATAATGTAATAATAATAACTGCTCACTGCTCAGGTCTCCAGACTTGGAGCAGCTCTACCAGAAATTTTCGTCCAGTCAGAGAAGAACCTCGCTGGTCGTCACCAACGTGATCGACATCCTGACCAGACTCCTCATCCTGCTGCTGACGTGGCCGCCGGGCTGGTGGGGCGTGGCCTGTGATTGGCTGGCCGGCCTGTCGGTCGTCCTGTGGGCGGCGATCTGCGTGCTGGCGCTGACCAGGAAGGAGGTGATGTCATCACCACAGTGGCTGAGGTACGCTGGGAAATGTAGTCAGAGGTCAGACTTGGTCTCAGGAAGTTTTCAGGTGTCTCAGTATTTTATAATCCAGATCACAGAAAAGAATCCAGGATGCAGATTTAGTGTTTTTGTCTGTGTGTCTGTCTGTCTCAGGTGTCTGTGTGTCTGTCTGTCTGTGTCTGCTGTCTGTCTGTCTGTCTGTCTCAGGTGTCTGTGTGTGTGTGTCTGTCTGTCTCAGGTGTCTGCTGTCTGTCTGTCTGTCTGTCTGGTCTGTCTGTCTGTCTGTCTGTGTCTCAGTCTGTCTGTCTGTCTGTCTGTCTGTCTCAGGTGTCTGTCTGTCTGTGTGTCTGTGTCTCAGGTACCTGTCTGTGGTCAGCTGGTTGTCTCAGACGCTGCAGGTGTTGGTCGGTGTCTTCAGCTGGGCGGAGAGCGATCATTCCTGGTACGTCTTCTTCTCTCTCTTCTCCACCTACACCCTCCTGCCCCTCCCCCTCCTCTGGTCCATCGTCACCGGGGTAACAACCTCCACCCTGCACCTGCTGCTGGATGTCTGCTGTCACTACGGCGACCACACCTTCACCAGAAAGGTCGGAGGTCGTCTTTCTTTACGAAAACACGGCAGATGCTCGGCCACAGTTTTTGCTCAGCCTTCACTGTGTTACCTGTGCAGGTGTTGTCGAAGGCGCTGCTGTACCTGGCCATGAACACGGCCGGGCTCTTCATTCACTACCTGTCAGACCGGACTCAGAGACAGGCCTTCCTGGAGACCAGGCGCTGCATAGAGGGACGAGTCAGACTGGAGAGAGAGAACCACAGACAGGTAGAAAGCTCGGGAAGCTGATGTTGTGTGTTCGTCGGCGAGGTCGAGCAGTGACGATGATGCTCTGTGTCCTCCAGGAGCGTCTGGTCATGTCCATCCTGCCTCGTTTCCTGGTTCTGGAGATGATCGCTGACATGGCCCCTATCGACGAATATCTGCTGCCTCAGCAGTTCCACAAGATCTACATCCACCACTACAAAGACGTCAGGTAGACAGAGGCACTTTCTTCTGAATTTGTTTTCATCTTCTGAGTTCAGATCTTAGCCACGCATTTCTCTTCTGTCTCTCTTTCGCAGCATCCTGTTCGCAGACATCATCGGCTTCACTTCTCTGTCGTTGATTCTTTCGGCTCAAGAACTCGTTAAAACTCTGAACGAACTCTTCGGTCGCTTCGATCGACTGGCTGAGGTCAAATTGTCGGAGCTGTTGTTTCTCTTGTTTTCAGTTTCATTTTGTTTTACTTCTAGTTCCTGTCTATTTTACTTCAATGGCATTTTATATTTTAGCTGTTGATTTCTGCTGTTTCTTTTTTAATCTGTGAAGCTCTTTGAGCTGCACTGTGTGAATGGAAGATGCCACATGTATAGATTATTATTTTTAACAATCAAACCTGAGATTAATACAAGTCAGTGAATGGTTGTTAGTGCTGACTCTTTCCCTCTGTGTGTTCAGGAGCACCAGTGTTTGCGTATTAAGATCCTGGGTGACTGTTATTATTGTGTGTCTGGAGTCCCGGAGCCTCAGAGAGGACACGCCCGCTGCTGTGTGGAGATGGGCCTCAGCATGATCAACACCATACGGTAATGACACACAAACACCAACACGCCTTTGTTTCCCGAAGCGTCAGAGATGCTGATGTGTTGCGCTGTTGCAGGTACGTTCGTCGGGAGCTGCAGCAGGAGGTGGACATGAGGATCGGTGTCCACTCTGGTTCAGTTCTTTGTGGTGTTCTGGGTCTTCAGAAGTGGCAGTTTGACATCTGGAGCTGGGACGTGGACATCGCCAACAGTCTGGAGGCTGCGGGAGTGCCGGGGTCAGACACACCGATCTTTGACATGATGCATTCATGCATGAACTCACGCTCAGGAGAAATAATGCCTCGTCATCGCTTTACAGCAAAAGTCCTCACATAACCAAACATTAACTGATTGTACAATAACTGTGAAGGTGCTTTACAAAAATGTTTCATGTTATAAAAAATAAAAAATATCACTGTTTTACATAAATGACCTCAAAACTGTTTTGTTCACAGTTTGTTGCTATAAAGTCACATTTGGGAACATGAGAGAAGATGTTTGTTATTTCATCGAACAAATGTCAATAGTTAAACAAGTTTAACAGCTTCTTACAATCCTGAAGACATTTTTTTTCATCATAATTTTGTCTCTTGCTCTCAGGCGGATTCATATCTCGCGGGCCACTCTGGACTGTCTGGGCGGGATCTTCGAGACGGAGGCGGGGCACGGTCAGGAACGGAACGAGTTTCTACGGAAACACAACATTGACACCTACCTGATCCGCCCGGCACAACGAGAGGAGGCGGAGCCACCGAGAGCGAGACGTCCGAGTTATGACGAGATGACGACCTGGAGCGCCGAGCTTCCGTTCGGAGACATTCTGGGAATGAACTTTGTGAGGACGATGGAAACATTTCAAGACAAATAAGAGTCGTCCAGAAGAATGTTGAAATTTTGACACTGTCTTGTCCCTTGTGCTGCTCTGTAGATCCTTGCCACCTTCACAAATGGCTCTTTAACCCAGCTGCCCAATCAGATCGCAGCACAGCGGTCGGGGTCACGGGAAGTTAACAAGAGGATCTGTCAGGCCATGGAGGTTCGGAGCAGCGAGCGAATGAGGAAGGAGCACATCACAACATTCACGCAGGTGTTCAAAGACTCCCACATGGAGGCAAAGGTAATGACTTCACTTCCTGTAGGGGGCGGGGACGTTTGCAAGGTGCAGTGTGCAGTCTGGTGATTGTTGTCCGTCCTATCTTTGTCTCTCAGTACTCGCAAATGAGAGATGAACTCTTCAAGTCCAACATGGTTTGTTCTTCCATCCTTTTGCTGCTGCTGATGGCCGTCCAGGCGCTAATCCCCGCCCCACGGTACACCTGTCCTACCTGTCGCTCTACCTGTCCATGTACCATCTGCCTGGCAGTATAATATGTAATTAGTAACTGTGTCTCCAAAATGTCGCTCAGGTTTTGTCCAATGGTGGCTCAGTTTGTTGTCAGCGGTGGCGTTTACTTCCTGCTCCTGCTGCTGACTCTGGGGGAGGAGTTTAAGCGTTGCCCCGCCCCCCTGCAGTCTCTCTGCTGCTGGGTTCACGAAACCAAGCGCGCCCGGACGCTGCTCACACTCACTGCCATCACGGTCAACTTTGGCGTCGCCTCCTCCGACATCGTGAGTCTGATGTTATGTTTCTCCTCCAGATGTCAAGATGAAAATGTTTAAGCAACTTCTGTTTATAAAAATTGCCCAACATGTTGACCTGAGTTTCCTTCCTTCTCTCCAGCTGTGGTGTGATTCGTCAGAAACTCCCATCAACAGCAGTGACTCCCAGCTGGCTCCGCCCACCCCCACCTGGCCTGACATCAACATCTGCACACATCCAGAGGTGAGCGTTCACACGCAAACTGCAGGTTGTTAAGTCGACGAGTGTTAACGTATGGATGATATAACTCGATGAAACGTGACTTTGACTGTATGATGATCCGTAACCTTCCTGGTGAACAGTACATGGTGCTGAGCGGCGTGGTTGCCATGGTTACCTGCGCAGTGTTCCTCAGGTTGAGTTGCGTGTTGAAGCTAGCCGTCCTCCTGCTGGCCGCCGCCCTCTACACCTACCTCATAGAGACACACAGGTGACCTCATGATTACACGTTGTATGACCTGTTTCCTCCTGAAAGGATGCTCGCCGTTAGTTCTCGACGTTCACGATATAAGAAACACTTTGTGTCTGTCAGGTCTCATCACTTGTGCAGGAAGGGCGTGTGTGTCGTTCTCATGGTGATGTTTGTGGTGGCCGTCCTCTACAACAGCAGACAGGTGAGTTTTCCTGTCCTCTAACAGCTCAGTGCTTCTGATTCCTGCTGAGCAAATCTGAACTGTTTTATTTATTTAATGGTTTTTAATGGTCTTGTAGTTCATAACCTTTATTTTTATATCTTTTGATAACTGACTGTATATGTCAACAGAATCTTCTTGACATATTTCACAAAGTCAAAAGTCATTTTTCATCCTCTGTCAGTCATCCTCTGCTGTCTTCTTCTTCTTCGTTGGCAGCTGGAGGCGACGGCGCGGCTGGACTTCCTGTGGCGTCTCCAGGCCAGGAAGGAGGTGGAGGACATGAAGGAACTGAGGGAGCACAACGAGTGTCTGCTGCTCAACATCCTGCCGACCCACGTCGCCCAGCACTTCCTGGAGAGAGACCGCAACGACGAGGTACCTGCTACCTGCCACCAGGTGTGTCCCTCAGCGCCCGGGTGTTAACCGTGTGTGTGTTTGCAGGAGTTGTACTCTCAGTCGTACGAGCGAGTCGGCGTCCTCTTCGCTTCCCTGCCGGGTTTCTCTGACTTCTACCAGCAGAAGGAGGTCGTCCATCAGCCTGTCGAGTGTCTCCGCCTCCTCAACCACATCATCACAGACTTCGATGAGGTCACACACACACACACACACACACACACACACTCACACGCACACTCATAAATTGAAATGTGTACAGAAAATTATTCCATCGTTTCTTTCTCTCCGTCTGTGCAGCTGCTGGATGAATGTTATTTCCAGGAGGTGGAGAAGATTAAAACCATTGGCAGCTCATACATGGCAGCTTCAGGTCTCTCTCCTGACAGACAGGTCAGCACTGATAGTCGCCATAAATCCTCAGATAAAAGCCGTCATACGCACTTCCTGCATGTGCTTCAAATTAAAAGGTGTAATTCTTATTTTTCCTGGTCGGCTTTTAATGTGAAACAGCTGGAAGTGTTTTTTAATCAATCAATTTATCAATTTCCAACAATTGTTCTATTTCTTTAAACATTGTTCTGCACATTTCCTGCTCCAGTTCTGCACGTTGGAGAGTTATTAAAAGTCTGTTTTTAAAGTTTCTTCCCTCCCTCTCTCTCTTCAGGAGTGTGAGGATGGCTGGCATCACCTCAGTGAGTTGGTGCTTTTCGCTCTGGCCATGCAGGAAACACTCAAACACATCAACACACACACAGGAAACAGCTTCCAGCTCCGAGTCGGTACGTTCGTCACATTGGAGTAAAAGCAGGAACTTTGTGAACTTCATCATTCTTTAATTCAGGCAACAGGAATTAACCTCCCAACCACGTGACCTCTGACATCACCTGCAGGTATCGCCCACGGCCCCGTGATCGCAGGAGTGATTGGCGCCACCAAACCTCAGTACGATATCTGGGGGACGACGGTGAACATGGCGAGCCGGATGGAGAGCACCGGAGTCAGTGGGAGGATCCAGGTGAGGACACCTGTCTGCTGCAGCGCCTGTATGTTCGTATCATGTTTATAACTGAACTCCTCCATCAGGTCCCAGAATCCACCAGCTGCATCCTGGTGGAGCGAGGCTTCCTACGGCAGCTCAGAGGGAACATTTACGTCAAAGGCGTCAGTGAGCGGCATGGAAAGGTGAGACATGCATCCAAAGATGTAGACCGGGAATTATGAAATATAAGAAAAGTCATTAGATTTGTAACATACAGAAAACATCATTAAACCTACACGCAGTTACAAGTCATAATGAGGAGACGAGACCAACCAGCTCTAAACGTAGGCGACGTCGATGTTGTTTTATCTTCAGGTTCGTACTTTTTTCGTGAGCAGTCGGGACGAGCGATCCAGTTTCATGGAGCGAGGCGGTGGGCGGGGCTTCAGTCTGAACAGGAACACGCTGGGAGCTGTGGTCTACAGTCTGGTTCAGGCCCGGAAGAGGGAGAAGGTGATGGAGGAGAACGGAGGATTTCATCTGGTCGAGGCGTCGTAGGAAGAATAGGTTTTTTTAGGAACAGGTTTTTTTCTTTTGGACGATGTTCGAACTGTAGACATGAAGATCAGACTAAAACCATCGACCAAAGACCTTCAGTATCTTCTGATTGAATTCACCAGCTAAAAAAAACAGAAACTTTTTTTATAATTTTTTAAAAAGAAAATGAAAACTGTACAGAAATGACTTTTCTCAGACCACAAATGCATCAAACATTGATGCATAAAGAGAAACGATTATCAAAATCTCTTTTTTGGGCTCTGGACACTTTTTACAAATATAAAACCGTCACGGTTAAATAATCGACAATTCGATCATCATTCTGTAATGATGGAATATGGAGAAAAGGCTTGTCTGTTGCAGTACCGTGTTTGGCCACTGGTCACGCTCTTGATCTCGTTCTATGAATGTGTCCATAAACTAATATGACTACGAGATGTTTTGGATTCAAGCTTTGACCAAAACAATCATTTAACTAGACACAGGTTGATGGGAGGATGAATGAGTTTATGTGACGCTGCAGCCAAACTTTCACTGAATCTTTTAGCTGATTGACGTTTTTCTAAGACGTGAAAGAACTTTAGATTCACAGAATAAACGTGTTTACTGTCTCTGCTGTTTACTGCGCTGTTGATTACAATTAGTATTTTGTTGATGACAAGTGTTTTCTGTCTAAACTGGTGACGTAACAGTACAAAATAAAAACAGTGAAGTTGCCCTTTAAACTCACGAACAAAGTTCATTTGACTTTGTGGTTCATTTCTGATATGGAAGTCTAGAAGTTCAGTTTTCCCAGCAGCACTTGAACGCATCCCAGCTGAGAAAACTCACAATTTTCTCATTTGTTTGCAAAATGACAAACGTTCTTTAAAATTTTTAGCGTTTCTAGAAACAGTTTGGGTTTTTTTGTTGTTTTTTGAAGAACAAAATACAGTCAGAACATTTAATGTTTGGAAAATCATTAAAATGATCTATAAATGTTTAAAATAGTCTCAGAGTCAGATGAACACAAACTCTGAGCAGCTGATGTTTGATGTGGTCGATCCAACCAGACTTCATTCAAAACTTTAAGAAGATTAAACCTCACCGACACTGTGACCAAATCATTGAATTGAGTTCAGCAGGAATCACAAAATCCCTAAAGTGTGTTTAGAGGATTAACCTGCAGCTCGTTAATCTGTGTGTGTGTGTGTGTGTGTGTGTTAATAACTAACTCACAGAGGCTGATAAACACCATCAGGTCGTCGTCTGTTCGTGGGTTTTATTTTCTCACAGCTTCATCTTTCGGCTCCTTTTGAATTGATTCAATCTTCAACAGACAACAACTAAAAACAAAAAAATCAACACTGAATGTCCCGTCTCCTTAAAACATCCAAACTGTGAGAAGATTAACCACAAAAACACAAAACAGTTGTTGTGAATTTCATTTCGTTCTAAACCTGACATGACCCCCGAACCCGACGTCTCCAGATTAACCGCATTATTTTGATGTTAATGTTGAATTTTCTCTCTGAGTCTCTGAAGGCAAATCAGATCGATTCACTGCTGAAAACAAGTCACATGAGTGCGTGAGCGACGCTAATGTTCAGTATGTGTGAGTCAAACCAGTGAGAGACAGCAACATCACCCTTCATTACTTCTTCATTTTAATATTGACATTTTATTATTAATCATATTCTTGTTGCGTTTTACAGCTTCGTGTCGTCAGGTCGCTTCATGTCGTCGGGTCACTTTGTGTCACTTTGTGATGTTTGAATCTCTCAAACATCAGTGAACATCTGAAGCGAGTTGACTTTGACCTGCAGCTATGCGACGAGCTGTGAATAATTAGCCTAGAGAGAGTTTATCTGGGGTCAAAGGTCAGCTCTGCGTCTGCAGCGCAGCTCTCCTGAATGTCATTCAGACAGTTTTAGAGTCCAGGTCCCTGAAGGACCCGCCTCTGTGAGGAGGGTCCATCCTGCAGCAGCCTCAGTCCGGATCGCTGAAGTCCAGGAGTCTGGAGGAGACCAGAGGACCGACACCATGAGGGAGATGAATGTCACCACACCCGAGACCGAGACCGAGACCGGGTCCAGATCTGACCAGCTCATCTTCTTCGTTAATGGGAAGAAGGTAAAGAATAATTCATGTCCAATTTAAATTAGCTACGTTTTAAATGGAGTTCTGTGCATCTCTGAAGACAAAAGGAAAACATTCAAACTGGTATTAAAGGCTGTCGAGTGTAAATGTACGACGCTGGACTTTAAATGACCTGGAAAAAAAAAATTAATCATATTTAAATATCCTGATTGTTAGTTTTATAACACTGTCATATTCCTGCACACACCTGATTACTGGACTCAGCTCTGACTCCATATCAACATAACATCACCTGCAACATCATATTATTTTAAACTATTTTTCAATCAGTCGTTTACTCTGTAAAACAAAAGCCAGTAAAGAATCCAACAACGTTCAGCTGTGATATAAACAGACTGATATGAAATTGACTCCCTGTGTTGTTTCTTTAGCTTCAGCAGCTTCTGTCGAACTGTGAACCAGGATTAAATAAACTCCATGTTTCCAGTTAGAGACGATAATGGATGAATTTTATATTTGTCATTGTTTGTGCTGCAGATTATTGAAAGAAATGCAGATCCTGAGATGACGCTGCTGACGTATCTGAGGAGGAAATGTAGGCTCACACACACACACACACACAAAATATATATAACATCTCAGCTGCTGTTCAGCTCTGTTTCTGTGTCTTTGATTATTTTTTCATGACACTGAGTTTGGTTTACCGGTTCCCATTAAAACAGCATGTTTGACTGTGGAAGTTCGGCGACCGTTTCTGAGATAATGATCCACAGGTCAGTCAGGTCAAGTCAAAATAAACTTTAGCTTCTGGAACAGCTGGAGAGAAATGATTTGATTTTGATGCCAGACTCTGTCATGACGAGAGAGAATAAAAATGTTTATTCAGATTTTTAACCACCTGGAGATAAAGTCCTGGTTGGAGGTTTGACAAGTCTCTTCAGCTCCTCAACACACCTGAGGAGATACTTTCAAAATAAAAGAGGAAACAACTAAACCAAAACCCAGAAGCACGACAGAAACCTGCTGACGGACCAATGTCTCTCCGTTAACATCTCCTCTGGTTCAGCGTTGTCTCAAACTCCCTGTCCTGCACTTTCACTCACTCATTGACAGGAACAACAGCTGGTTTAGTCTTTTACAGTCTGGAGGTCAGAGTGTGTTTCTGACAGCGTGACTGAACTGAAGGTGATCATGTGTCGCCATCAATGATTCAGTAAACTCACTCTGTGTGTGTGTGTGTGTTCAGTGGGTTTAACAGGAACCAAGCTTGGCTGTGCTGAGGGCGGCTGTGGAGCCTGTACTGTCATGCTGTCCAGATACCAAACACACACTCAACAGCTGCTGTATCCTTAAACTGTGTGTGTGTGTGTGTGTGTGTGTGTGTGTGTCGGTGAAGCGTCCCATCAGCTGCAGTCATGTGCTCTCATCAGGCCTTTCATGATAACTGATTTCACAGCTGATAGATGAATAAACCGTGTGTTAACGGTCTTTAACTCCGGTTCGGTCACCACGCCGTCAACGCCTGCCTCGCCCCCCTCTGCTCCCTCCACCTCACCGCAGTGACCACGGTGGAGGGTATCGGCAGTGTGGCAGGGAAACTACATCCTGTGCAGGTAAAACACTGAACTCTTTTCTTCTTCGACTTCCCTTAGAGCTGGACTGGAAGTAGCTGCGTCTCCAGAGTCATTTCAGTTGTCAGATGTTGAACAGGTTTCACATCAGGCCCGAATCATTCTTCGTGTGTTTTCATCTTCAGGAGCGAATCGCGAGGGTTCACGGCTCTCAGTGTGGTTTCTGTACTCCGGGCATCGTCATGTCCATGTATGCTCTGCTGAGAAACAACCCCACACCCAAAATGGCCGACGTGGAGGAGGCCTTCCACGGTACTGCCACAGATTAGATCAGTTTATTGATCAGGGACGTAAACCAGTGATTAACATCAGTCGGAAAACATGTTTTAAATATGTCAACACTAAGAAAAGACTATGTTTCAGGAAATCTGTGTCGTTGCACCGGATACAGACCAATACTGGAGGGATACAAGACTTTCACTGTGGTGAGACAGTCAGTCAGGATTCTCTCTGATGTGATGTTCAAGTAATCTGATTACTACAGAAAGCCCATACAGACCTGCTCACTCTCTCTTCCAGGAGGGTGGATGCTGTGGTGGACGGGGGCGGGACAACGGCTGCTGTATGTCCAATGGGAACGGAGCTGAGAGAAACTCAGAGAAAGATGTTGATGTGAGTCAAATTGTCGTATGAACTGTTTTCAAACCAGCGTTTTCAGTGTTCCTGACTGCAAACTGTGTTTCTGTGCAGGAAGCCACGTCTCTCTTTAATGCTGCAGACTTCGCGCCCTTTGACCCCACGCAGGAGGTTATCTTCCCTCCTGAGCTCATGGTGAACAACACACACACAAGAACACACAGAATCATCAACAACAGAATGTAGTGGTTAGTTTTAGATGTCGGTTTGTTCTTTCTCCTTCCTCCAATCTAGTCTCTCACCAAAGGTCAAAGGTCAGCCTCGCTGTGTTTCCGTGGTGACAGAACAGTGTGGCTGCAGCCCGACACACTGGACCAGTTCCTGCGTCTGAAATGGGAACATCCAGACGCTCGAGTGGTGGTGGGAAACACTGAAGTGGGTCAGTACAAATATTCATTCATTCATTCATTCATTCATTCATTCAGGCACTCGTTCACCAAGTGGCTGTGTGTTTGTTCAGGTATCGAGGTGAAGTTTAAGAACATGTTGTACCCGGTCGTCTTGGCTCCAGCCTTCATTCCTGAGCTGAACACAGTGACACACACTGACGGCGGTGAGTTCTGCAGCAGCACAGGTTAAAACCACGAGGCTGAACTTCTCACTGCAAACTGCTCTTCTGTGTGTTTAGGTATCGTGTTTGGTGCAGCGTGCACTCTCAGCCACATGGGGGCGGTGCTGAAGCAGGCGGTGGAGACTCTTCCTCCTCATCAGACCGAAGTCTTCCTCGCCGTCCTGGAGCAGCTGCGCTGGTTCGCTGGTCTGCAGATTCGCAACGTGGCGGTGAGTCGCACCTGAAACCGAGTCGGAGCCGCTTCATGGTTCTGAAGAAGAACGAAGTTAGTTTAGTCCCGCTCTCATTTACTGGTTCCTGCAACAAAAGCCAGAAAACACGAGTGTAAATCACTTTGAAGAATATTTGAGTCCTTAAAAAACATCTGTTATATTTATTCACCGTGTTTTATTTTATGTTTGATAAAATGATTTTTGTGTTTTCAGGCTGTTGGTGGAAACATCATGACAGCCAGCCCTATTTCAGACCTCAACCCGGTGTTCATGGCGGCAGACTGCAGACTCACACTGATGGACAAAAGTAACACACACACACACACACACACACACACACACACACAGTTGTTACTCTCATGATATTCCAGATCAGTGTTTTAGTTTCTCGAGATCAGAGTTCACTGATAAAAGTACAGAACAAACACACACACACTTGCTCACACGTATTTGATTGAAATGACTGACTGTGGATCAGTTTTATCTCTGATTCTGCTGAACTTCTTTATTTGATATTTTATTTTGATATTCAGAGCAACTTGAATCTTCCAGTCTGCGAAGTTTATTCTAACTGATGCTGTTTTTATTGGATTTTTTACGTGAAGTCATGATGCACAACAGGGACTTAAATCTGAGCTCTAAACTCTTCTCTGACCTTTGACCCCTGTCTGTGTGTCAGATGGCAGTCGCGTGGTTCAGATGGACGACAGGTTCTTCACAGGTTACAGGAAGACGATCCTGCGGCCACAGGAAGTCCTGCTGTCCATCGAGATCCCCTACAGCAAGAAGGTAGAAACCAGCAGCGTCACAGAACTGAACTAATCGCTGGTCAGACTCTGACGCCGCTGTTTTTCTGCTTCAGACGCAGTTTGTCTCCGCCTTCAAACAATCGCCTCGCCGGGAGGATGACATCAGCATTGTTACCGCGGCAATGAGCGTCACCTTCACTCCTGGGACTGACGTTGTTGAGGACTTGAGGCTGAGCTACGGTGGCATGGCGGCGACCACGGTCCTGGCAAAGAAGACGGCGAGTGGACTGCTGGGAAGGTAACAAAAAGTGACACCTCTGAGAGTCTGAATCAAAGGAGGACAGACAGTAATGTTTAATGTTATCTCTGATTACATCATCAGGCGGTGGGGGGAGGAGCTTCTGCAGGAGGCCTGCTCCTCACTGGCTGAGGAGATGACCCTCAACCCCACTGCGCCGGGCGGCATGGTGACCTACCGGCGAACTTTGACTCTCAGCCTCTTCTTCAAGTTCTACCTGACGGTGCTGCAGAAGCTCAGACAGCAGGTCAGTTTTCTGTTTGTGAAGCTCCGGGTTCAACCTGCTGTCCCAACCTGATCCAACGCTTTAAATGTCTAATTAACGTTCTGTCAACATGAATCTAATAAAGCAAAACTGGTTCTTTCATTTTACTGAAACTATTGATTTGTCAGGGTGTGAATGTGGACGAGGTCGAGTCCGACTGTCTGAGCGCTGCACAGATTTACCATCCAGAGACTCCGTCCAGTGTTCAGATCTACCAGGTACAACACACACACACTCTGAAAGGTCAAGGTCATGTAACAACTAAATCATCATGTGACAAGCTCCACCCACTGAGGAAGTCCATGAGATGTGACTGAAAACACACTTTCTCTCACTTCGCTGCCACTAACAACAAGAAAAGTTTTTCTTCATAAACACGTCAATCATGTGTTAAATATTTGTGTTGTCAAAAACCGGGAGAAACCAGGTTACATTCCCAGTTTGAGTGTTCAGGTGTGTTAATGTCACATGTCCTCCAGGCAGTGCCGGAGGGGCGGAGCCAGGACGATGCGGTGGGCCGTCCCATGATGCACCTGTCTGCTCTGAAACAGGCGACGGGCGAGGCGATTTACTGCGACGACGTGCCGCTGTACGAGAACGAGCTGTACCTGGCGCTCGTCACCAGCAGCAAAGCTCACGCTAAGATTCTGTAAGACTCACAAACACACACACCTGTACAACACCCACACCTGTCCTGTCTAACCCAGGTGTGTGTCACAGCTCCATGGACGCCTCAGCAGCAGAGCGTATGCCCGGCGTGGTCTGCTGTGTGTTTGCTGATGACATCCCCGGCAGTAACGCCACCGGACCCATCGAATATGATGAGACCGTCTTCGCCCATCGCCAGGTGTTTTTCTGTTTGTTCAACCAATCAGGTGATTGTGAGGTTCAGGACCAGGTTGATGACGTTTCCCTCCTCTCTGCAGGTGACCTGTGTGGGTCACATCATCTGTGCCGTGGTAGCCGACACTCAGCTTCACGCTCAGAGAGCTGCCAAAGCCGTCAGGATCCAGTATGAAGAGCTGCAGCCAGTCATCACCATCCAGGTGAGACCAGCAACACCTGGACCAATGAAACGTAGCCTGCTAACGGTAACTTTCGAACAAGTTGATTGTAGAAAATCTAGTCAGTTGTTGACATCCTGCCAAGAAATTTAATGTTGGACAAGTATACATTTTGACCTGTTGGAGGTGCTAGAAGACACCTCAACTTGAATACTAACATAAGTACTTAGCAGTAAATCTGCAGACGTGCTAATACTGACTAGAAGATATTAGCAGGCTAATTAGAAACAGAAACTTGAATTCAAAAACTCATCTGGAAGTAAATCTGTTGTTGGATCGATTGACAGGAAGCCATCACCGCCCAGTCCTTCTATCAGCCAATCAGATCCATCCAGAAGGGAGACCTGGAGGCAGGATTTAAGCAGGCCGACCACATCCTGGAGGGTAGGACTGTCTGAGTGTGATTTCCTGCTGATTCCAGCTGATCATCAGGTATTGATCACTGATTGATTATTGACAGGTGAGATGCACATCGGAGGTCAGGAACATTTCTACCTGGAGACAAACGTCACTCTGGCTGTTCCCCGTGAAGACGGAGAGATGGAGCTCTTCGTTTCTACTCAGTCTGCCTCCAAAACACAGGTAACAATACTTCAAAACGCAGGTTCACAGGTATCTGTGTCGTACTTGTACTGTGTGTCACATATCTGCTGGATCAGATGTGATAAATATCCGTAGAATCAACAGTGAGTGAAAACTTGTAGCTGATAATTGAAAAAACCGTGTCTCTGTGTCAGTCTCTGGTGGCGAAGGCGTTGGGCATCCCTGCTAACAGGGTGGTGGTCCGGGTGAAGAGGATGGGTGGAGGCTTCGGGGGGAAGGAGAGTCGGACCACCATACTGTCCACTGTGGTCGCTGTGGCCGCAAACAAGTACGTGTGACACTCGTCTGATTAGATTCTTTTGTTTTGAATTGAAATGTATTTTTATTTACTGGATGTTTGTGTCAGACTGAAGAGGCCTGTGAGGTGCATGTTGGACAGAGACGAGGACATGTTGATCACTGGAGGAAGACACCCCTTCTATGGAAAATACAAGGTAGTAGTTGTAGCCGTGTTACTGTCAGCAGCACTGTGAGTAAAACTAGCGATACTTATGTACTGACTTGTACTGTTGTACTTTGCAGTCTATTTCCTTTCAGTAACCAAAGACTTGCTGCCTCTGCTGGTCTCCTTCCTCCTTCTTCTTCTTCTTCCCTTCTTCCTCCAGGTGGGTTTTCTAAACAGTGGGAAGGTCGTGGCTCTGGACGTGTTGTACTACAGTAACACTGGAAACTCCATGGACCTCTCTCTGTCAGTGAGTGTCACTACTACCAACAGAGTATTTCTTTATCGCAGTATTTGCTGATGATGTGCTGATGTTATCACCTGCATGTGTTCGTCGAGGTCCTGGAGCGTGCTCTGTTCCACATAGAGAACTCGTACAGTGTGGCAAACATACGTGGCCGTGGTTACCTGTGCCGCACCAACCTGCCGTCCAACACAGCCTTCAGAGGCTTCGGGGGGCCACAGGGCATGATGGTCGCTGAGAGCTGGATGACCGACGTGGCTCAGAGTCTGGGCAGACCGGCCGAGGACGTATGTAGCTGCATGAATAAAGTCAGGCATGGTGGACGGCTGAATTCTGGTGGATGAGCATCGTCCAATCGGTGACTCTGTCCTCCTGCAGGTACGTCGGTTGAACCTGTATGTGGATGGGGACTCGACACCCTACAACCAGATCCTGGATCAGTTCACCTTGGACCGCTGCTGGGACGAGTGCCTGTCAAGATCTGGCTACCAAGAACGCCGGGCCGCCATCGACCTCTACAACAGGTGACAACAACTGGATGAAAGTTTCAGAGACACCGTTGAGCACTACAAGTAGAAAAAAACCAAACCCAAACTGTACAAACAAGTGAATCTCTGGTTGAAATGAACTCCTTCTGTGTGTCAGACAGAACCGGTGGACCAAACGAGGCCTCGCCATTGTTCCCACCAAGTTTGGTATCAGCTTCACCGCCGTCTTCCTCAACCAGGTCAGATCCAACAGCACTGACTAATACACTGTTAAAAGCAGGATGGCTGATGAAACATTTAGGGTTTTTGTGATGTCATGAATTTCCGTTGGTCCACGTCTCTGTGTCTGCAGGCTGGAGCTCTGGTTCATATCTACACAGACGGCTCAGTGTTGTTGACCCATGGTGGGACGGAGATGGGACAGGGCCTCCACACCAAGATGGTTCAGGTACCCGAGCTTAAGAAACCATCCTGAAATGTGCTGGGGTCAGGGTTGGACATGTTTTTGATCCAGTCACTAAACAGTAAAGGGCCTAATGCTGAACCTTCTGAATGCTGTGAAGCTGATGAAGGATGAGCAAACTGTTTGTGTGTGTCCAGGTTGCCAGCAGGGTTCTGGGCATCTCCTGTTCAAAGATCCACATCTCAGAGACGAGCACCAACACGGTCCCCAACACCAGCCCCACTGCCGCCTCCGCCTCCTCGGACCTCAACGGAGCCGCCGTGCAGAACGCCTGTGAGATCCTGTTGCAACGTCTGCAACCGTACAAGACCCAGAACCCCAAAGGATCATGGGAGGACTGGGTGAGCAGGAGTATAAAGACTACCATGTAGTCCCCAAATGCCTTAATTACTAACTTTCAGTTTCATAATTATGTCGACTTTGTGTGTCATAATTAGATTAACTTGTCAGAATATTTAAATTATGTGTTTGGATCTCATATGTTTCACTTATTAATTTAGAAAATTGTGAATTGCATCATTCTGTTTCTTCCTGTGTTTCAGGTGAAAGCAGCGTATTTCGACAGAGTAAACCTCAGTGCAAACGGCTTTTACAAGTGGGTTCACTGATTGAGTCTCTGCTTCACTAAATCTGTTGATAAATAAAGTCCAGAACGGAGTTTCACTGTTTCCTGGTTCTTGTCAGGACTCCAGATCTCGGTTACGACTTTGAGTCAAACTCAGGCCGAGCGTTCAACTACTTCAGTTACGGAGTGGCCTGTTCAGAGGTGGAGATTGACTGTCTGACCGGAGCTCACAAGGTGTGTAATTTAATTGTTGATACAGTTGTCCCACAAGGATCAATATTAGGCTCCCTGATACTTAGATTTGCTGTTATGCCTTTGTTATGCATGTCCATGCTGGTGATGGCATCTTGTGGATGACTGACTCCACTTCAAACCTTATTTTTGTCATATATTTACATTATGTTTGTGTTGTAGAACCTGAGTAGCACCATAGTGATGGATGTTGGTCACAGCCTCAACCCAGCTATAGACATTGGACAGGTGAGTTAATCAATCAGTGAAGGAATCAGTCTTTGGAAAACTCCGGACTGAAGCAGATGTGTCACACCTGTCCTCCGGTGCCCCCCTCTGTCCTCTGTGTCTGTTCTTTGAATTGAATTGTCTTCAGGTGGAGGGGGCGTTCATGCAGGGTCTGGGTCTCTTCACCCTGGAGGAGCTTCATTATTCTCCCCAGGGCGTCCTCCTCACTCGGGGTCCTGGTTCTTATAAGATTCCGGCCTTTGGTGACATTCCGACCCAGCTCTCCGTCTCGCTGCTCCGCGACGCACCGAACGATAAGGCCATCTTCGCCTCCAAGGTGACGCCACACACGCTGCTCAGAACGTTTTCAACAGACCTGCTTCGATTGTTATGGCGAACTGGTTTGAAGTTGTATGAATTTCATCTCTGCAGGCTGTGGGTGAGCCTCCTCTCTTTCTGGCTGCGTCAGTTTTCTTTGCCATCAAAGATGCCATCAGCGCTGCCCGGGCAGAGTCGGGCATCAGCGGCCCCTTCAGGTTAGACAGCCCCGCCTCCGCCGAGAGGATCCGCAACGCCTGCAGCGACCGATTCACCGAACTGGTACGAAAGCTGGTTCAGAAATCTGGTTCAATCTGTCATTTAAATGATCCTTTACTTGAACCGGTGCTGTGTCTGTGTTGCAGTGTCCTCCTGCAGAACCTGGTACCTTCATCCCCTGGTCTGTGCAAGTCTAGGGTGAGAGGAAACTACCACTGATGGTCACTGGAGAATCTGTAAAACTACAAAAACATCATGAGCCGTGTTCTACACGCACATTTCACCTAAATGAAAACCAGCAGTTAAGTGTTTTGCGCAGAGCTGATCGGAAGCAGCGCATTGTTTTCCATAAATCACTCAGGGAGTAAAAAAGGTTTCGATCTTACGTCGTAAAAATTGTTACATGAATCATTAAAAGTAAATATGAAAAATATTTCTCTGACTCTTGTTCTTTCAGCTCAGTTATCTGGTATGAATCATTAGGTCTGTAATAAGTGTTGACACTGATTGACACTTACACTTGAATGTATGTGAATCAAATATGGATTAAATGGTCAAATTATTCTACTGTTTGAAGTGAAAATAAAACATTGAGATGCACGTTTCAATGGACTTTCTCCTCAGCTTATTTCTGAGTTATTGTGATTCAGCTTGAATGTGATTCAAACTCATCTGAATCAGAGGTTTAAAAGGATGGTGGGTGTTTGTACTGGACGTTCGCAGTGAGGTGTCACAGCAGCTCTGGCTCCCTGACGATCACCTCCTTGTTAATTGTGTGGTCGCAGTGTGAAGTATGAGGGTCACATGTTTGTGCCGTCACCTTCAAACCACCAACCACACGACGTCCTGCACGTCTCGTTCAGCCTGTTGAAGCAGTTACTCACATTCAGACGTTACGTGGAGGATTACTGACACGAGACTTGGAGTTTCTGTCGATATTCAGAGAGAAATCAGAAACTGCTGCGGCTGGTAAGACACATTTTTGTGTTTTTGTAACAGGTATTTCATTTCATGCCAACAAGATTTACTGAATTGTTGTGAACTTCAGGGAGAAACCCAGAAATAAAGGAGGAGAGAGACTAAAGAGACCCAGTAGGAGAGAGAGTCCCGGGGTTCGTCCTTCAGTCGCAGGTGGATCATGGCTCCCAGGAGGATGGAAACTAAACCGGTGATCTTCTGTCTGAAGTCGCTGCTGCTGCTCTACTGCTTCATCTTCTGGGTGAGAAAACACTTTCTATTCTCCCGATTTACTGGTTTTAACACGTTTTCATATTAGCAATTTATATTTTCTGGTGTTAAACACATTTTGTATTCAACGACCAGATGTGAGAGTTTAGAGCCAAATGGGCAGAAATGACTTGGGATGATAATGAAAGTATAGTGTGAGGAAGTAGGTGTTGAGGTCAGAGGTCAGCCAGAGGTTTTCAGTCATTATTTGGACTGAGGGATGAGAATGAGGCCGAAGCTGTGACACACAGACGATAATGAAGATCTGGAAATGTAACAGCAGCCTGTCGGACTCTGATGGAAAGGAAATATACGACTTGTTGCTGAACTGTGGTTGTTGATTTGTCCAGCTCTTGTTTTGCTGTTATGGTTGTTTCCTTGGCCAAGCTGTGGTTTGGTTCTACCTGTGAGCTTAGAAAAGTTCAGTGTTCAATCCACAAGAGAACAATGATACATGAATCTGAGTTTTCCACAGTTGAAGTCACTGATGTTAAATATAATGTACAACTACTGGACTTGCTCACAGCCCAGTGTCTTGTGTGTTTGTTTTGGTCTCTTCTTCCTGTCTGTTTGTCACTTTAGTGTCAGAGCTCATTCCTTGACACACGTGTTGTTTATATATCTGTTCGTTTATCGCTCTTTTATTTCAGTAAACTCAATGACAGGTTAAGGATAAGTGCCTCCTCATTGGTTGACAGTCTGACCCGTAGCCCCTCCCCCCTCAGGTGACAGGTGTGGTCCTGCTGTCGGTGGGATTATGGTGGAAGTTCATGTTGGGCCCCTACATGTTGCTGATCTCCAGCGGCCCCTCCAACGCTCCCTACGTCCTGACTGGCACCGGAGTCGCCATTGTGCTGTTTGGACTGTTTGGCTGCTTTGCCACCTGCAGGGGGCGCCCCTGGATGCTAAAATTGGTCTGTCTCTGTCTCTGTACTAGAGTAAATGTGCTTAGTATGTGAATGAATACTACATAATGAACGTGAACGGCTTTTCTGATGTGTGATTCCTCTTGAATCCGGTACGACATCTTTCTGACCTCTGACCTCTCTGCAGTTTGCTGTGTTTCTGTCTCTGGTCTTCATGACTGAACTTGTCGCTGGAATCTCTGGATTTGTCTTTCGTCACGAGGTGATTCAGACGACACACAACGTTTGTGGAAGAACAGCACCGTTCAAACTGACAACTCACCGACTGTGTGTGTTTAGATCAAAGGGACGTTCCTCACGACCTACAGTGACGCGGTGACGAGATACGACGGACGAGACGACAGGAGTCTGGCTGTGGACGGAGTTCAACGCAGGGTCGGTGTCTCTTTGCTTCTCTCTCTCTCAGAGAAATGACCGGAGCTGTGAAGGTGAAGGTCACTGATGTTCTCTCTCTCTCTCTCTGTAGTTGCACTGCTGTGGAGTGTATAACTACACCAGCTGGTTGAGCACCGTGTATTTTCCTGTCAGCGGGATTCCGGCCAGCTGCTGTGTCAGTTTCTCCGACTGCAGCTCAGCCGACCTGAAGGATGCAACCGTGGCTGCTCGCAAAGTCCACAAACAGGTAAGAAACAGTCAGGATTCACATCTTCACGATCTTTATTTGCTCATGTTTGAAGTGAAACTAACGCACGTCCGCAGGGTTGTTATGAGCTGGTGACGTCCGTCATCGAGAGCAACATGGGAATCATCGCTGGAGTGACCTTTGGCATCGCCTTCTCTCAGGTACAAAAGACAACTGAACACTATGAAGTACTGCTGTGGTATTGTAGTTGTACTACTTGTTGTTTTACTCTGCATGATAATTGTGTCTGTCTCAGCTGATCGGGACGTCTCTGGCCTGCTGTTTGTCTCGATTCATCAATGCCAACCAGTACGAGATGGTCTGACAGGTAACACACACAGAAACAGACTTTAATCAAGAATTTCCTTCAGGATTAATAAAGTTCTTTGATTTTTTTGTGCTTCTTTCTGATACAGAGGAGACATGAGGATGCAGGTCACCATGGAAACCCACCAATCTGTGGACACTCTTCTTTTATTTCTTTTAGTTGATTGAGGCCTGAGTTTCCATGAGACTGATGAGCGTTTATTCTTTGTGTGAACATTTGTTTGGGTTCAGGTCAATGAAATAATATTAAATACGTTGAGCACAATGGGAAACCTGTTGTTTTTATGGAGTGACAAGGAATGTGAGAATAAAATTATTGAAAAAATAACGTCTGAAAAAAGAACAAAGTTGAGATGAAATCATAACTAAAGGGGAAAATTTTATTTAAAAAGTTTTTATAATAAAATGAAGGCTTAAAAAACAAAGTCACAATATTTGGATGAAAGATTTTACAAGAAACAGTTGAAAAGATCTGGTCATAATTTTACATGATGAAAAGTCTGAATACACACCAACACAGAGAAATACACACAGAGAAATACACACAGACACAACCAGTGTGACAGTGGAGCTGCTGTGAGCAGAATGATGATGAAGAAAGTTCATGGATGAATTTATTACAACAACCTGAAAGATGAATGTGATCCTGAACAAACTCAACTGATCATCAGTGAGAATGTTTCTGTGACAGGAGGAGACTCTGCCTCCTACAGAGGACACAGAGACACTGAGGAACCAGATCTGGACCAGAACCAGAACCCAAAGCCGGGATACAGAGGTTCAGTGAACGTGGTGTTGAAGGTGTGGAGGTGGATCAGTTTGTCTGAGGAGACTCTGAAGAAGGACAGAGAGCCAGCAGGACAGTCCACATACACTCCTACTCTGCCAGAGACAGAGGAGGAGGAGGAGGAGGGAGATGTATGTTTCTCTGTTATTGTGTCTGACATAGTATCGACCACCAGAGCAGCTCAGACTCCAGGACTGATCATTTCTTCCAAACAAACAGTCTTTGCTGTTTCCTTTTCTTCTGATTCCTCTGTAACTCACTGACAGATTAACTCTTCCTCTCCACTCGACCTCCCAGTAACAGCGACCAGTCAGAGCATTTGTACACAGCAGCTGAGGACAGTTGTCAAACCTGTCTGGATGATCAGGATATGACTGATCCTCTCCACACATGTCACCTTCCTGTTGTTGTCAGACAGTTTGATCTTTCTGTTCACTGTGTTTGTGTCGATTGTGAGTTCACAGGAATCTGATGGAGAGAAAAAGACACAAAACAGCTGCAGTGATTCATCTGTTCATTTATTGACAGTTTGAAGATGGTTGAATGTGTCCTGCTTTCTTTTCATGAGTCAAATTCAAACCACACTTACACTTCCTCAGACCTGGTCTCAACCATCGGGCTCCACCGGGCTCCACCCTGAAAGGAGGAGGGGGGTCAGACCAGCACATCCTCTTTCAGCATGCAAACATGGACATTACATGACTCTCATACACATGGAGACAATGTGAGCGTCCGTCCCGCTTCTCCCTGTCCCCCTGAACCTCTTCACCTCTGCCACCGTCCTCACACACTGAGAGTGAAAGAGGACGACAACATCTGAGAACACACACAAACCTCTTTGTGGACGATCCGTCTCCATCAAGAGTCCCACTTCAAAAGCCGTCCTTGGTTCCAGACCTCTGCCATAAAACCAAGTGACAGAGACTCCGAGACCGTTTCTCTCCAAAGTCTCACAAGTGTCAGAAAATCTCTTTCTGATATAACTGGCATTGTTTCATGTGTTGGGATGTTTCCTTCGTGTTCCTGTGGTTTGGTGTTGAAGTGCTGTCTCTGATGTGTATTACTGCAGTAATGATTACTGTCAGGATAACTTCTGTCTCCACTGTGCTGCTCGGATCAGGTCTGCTGTCGTTAAAAGCACAAATAATGACACTGAACTGAAAACTGTTCTCACATTTATGTCCAGTGTGACAAACGTGACACGTCCAAATCTGTGCAGAGGAACATCTGTAAAAAGAGGTTTGTGTTTGTGTCCCCTGGTCGTCACCGTCCCTTCGACCCTAAACTATAAACTATAACTGGACGTCCTTTGTCGACTCTTCGTCTCTTCACTCGTAGCTCTCGGCTTCATGTCCTGCTGCCTTTCCTCCTGACCTGAGCTGAAGAACTGGAGTCGGACAAACGAATATCTGTTCATCAGCTGTTCTGTCTCCTCAAAGTCACCAGACTCCATCGACCAGAACAGGAATTTGATCTCACAGATCAGTGTAATAAACCACTTATATTCTAAGTTGCTGCAGTCATTGATCACCAACCTGTGATTATTGATCATCAGTCTGACAGAGTCTCCACTAAACAAACAACATATCTGAGCTTTGATCATTTATTATCAGACGTGGTTCTCCTCCTCATGTCCCACATGTGACTCTGCATCATGTGTTTTCTTCCCTCTCTGTTTGTCAGAAGTGGAAATATTGGAAATAAATGATCACATATCTGAGACAAACTTTGAATATCAAAGTCCCTGAAGTTCCCAACAACCAGAAGAGCGACTCAGACTCTGCATGTTTCATATATTTACAGCCCACGTTTGCTGTGAAGACTCTGCACTTGTTACACACTGATAAAGGAGCAGTGCAACATTTTGAGAAATACACTTGAAAGCAGCATCTCAACAGTCCCGTCCTGTGGTTGTCAGCTTCAAGCTCAGGTTCAACTCAACATAACTGCTGGAGTTACTGGAAGCTTTATTGTTTCTCTGTGGATAGAGCTCGGCTAGCCGTTTCCCTCTGCCTCCAGTCTTTGTGCTAAGCTAGGCTAAACATGTCCTGGACCTTTCTCTGTCCAGAGATCAAACTGATTCCATCCCGGGTCAGAGGACAAAAAGGACATTTGTCAGAATGACAGACAGACAATTATCATGTTTGTTCCTGGAGATGTTCTCTTTGGAGACCTCCTGCACAAAGATCTCCTTTTCATGTTCAACCAGTGTTTCTGTTCTGAGCAAAAGAAAAAAGCTTCCTACATGTGTGATTGTTCATGTAACACTCATCCACCATGAACCAAAGTGTTTCCAGCTCTTCCTCCTCTATCAGACTGATGCTCTGTGGCTGCAGCAGGTCTCTTCATACCTGAGAGTGTCCAGGGTCCAGTGTGGATCCTCCAGTCCAGCAGACAGCAGCTTCACTCCTGAGTCTCCTGGATGGTTGTAGCTTAGGTCCAGCTCTCTCAGATGGGAGGGGTTGGAGCTCAGAGCTGAGGCCAGAGAAGCAAAGCCTTCCTCTGTGATCAGACAACCTGACAGCCTGCAAACACACACAGCAACACACACGGTGGATCATCAGAGGATCCTGCTGTCAGTCAAATACAGGAAGAGACGAGTCTGCTCTTTGGCCTCAAACCACTTCTTGATGAACCCCCCTGTGAAGACTTGGCTCTGTGTTTCTGTTTGTTTTTTGTTCACATACATTGTTGTCCAAATACAATTTGAGAATAAATCTTTAAATCATGCCTGAAATTCAATAATTCAACAACAAAAGCACTAATAAGTCTTGAAACTACTGCTGACGTTCAGTGAAAGGTTCTTTGACGAATCATGAACAGACACAATCCTGCACAGATGAGCTGTTATAACTAAAGGAAATCACATTTTAAATGTTCATCAGTTCAATGGGTGAAGGAATCCTGACCTGAGAGTTTCCAGTTTACAGTGTGGACTCTCCAGTCCAGCAGACAGCAGCTTCACTCCTGAATCCTGCAGGTCGTTGTTACTCAGGTCCAGGTGTCTCAGACTAGAGGACTCAGAGCTGAGAACTGAGGACAGAGCTTCACAGCTTCTCTCTGAGAGTTTACAGTCACTCAGTCTGGAGAGACAACAGCAACACAACAATAAGATATTTCTGTTTCTTTCCTGTTCAAAGATGAATTCTTTCTTGATGAATATTTCCTACTCACAGAGCTTTGTTGGAGGCTTTGACCACTGGCAGCAGCCTCAGAAGAGCCTCCTCTGAAGCTGAATATTTCTTCAGGTCAAACACGTCCAGATCTTTTTCTGATGACAGTAAGATGAAGACCAGAGCCGACCACTGAGCAGGAGACAGATTCTCTGTGGAGAGACTTCCTGAACTCAGGGACTGTTGGATCTGCTCCACTAGAGAACGATCATTCAGTTCATTCAGACAGTGGAACAGGTTGATGCTTCTCTCTGCAGAGGGAGTCTCTTCAATCTTCTTCTTGATGTACTCAACTGTTTCCTGATTGGTCTGCGAGCTACTTCCTGTCTGTGTCAGGAGACCTCGTAGGAGAGTCTGATTGGTCGGCAGTGAAAGTCCCAGCAGGAAGCGGAGGAACAGGTCCAGGTGTCCATTTGGACTCTGTAAGGCCTTGTCCACAGCGCTCCGGTAGAGTTGTGTCTCTGCAGATTTGTCTTTTCTTGTCTCAGAATTGTGGGATGTTGGTTGTTCTTCTGACAGCAGATTGACACCAGAGTTGATGAAAGTCAGATGGACATGAAGAGCAGCCAGAAACTCCTGAACACTCAGGTGGACGAAGCAGAACACCTCGTCCTGGTACAGTCCTCTCTCCTCTTTGAAGATCTGTGTGAACACTCCTGAGTACACTGAGGCAGCTCTGACATCAATGCCGCACTCTGTCAGGTCTGATTCATAGAAGATCAGGTTTCCTTTCTGCAGCTGCTCAAAAGCCAGTTTTCCCAGAGACACAATCATCTTCCTGCTCTCTGGACTCCAGTGTGGATCTGTCGCACCTCCTCCATCATACTTGACTTTCTTCAGTTTGGACAGAACAACCAGGAAGTGGATGTACATCTCAGTCAGGGTCTTGGGCAGCTCTTCTTCTTCTCTGGTCTTCAGCACATCCTCCAGGACTGTGGCAGTGATCCAGCAGAAGACGGGGATGTGGCACATGATGTGGAGGCTTCTGGATTTCTTGATGTGGGAGATGATCCTGTTGGCCTGCTCCTCATCTCTGAATCTCTTCCTGAAGTACTCGTCCTTCTGCGGGTCAGTGAACCCTCTGACCTCCGTCACCATGTCCACACACTCAGGAGGGATCTGATTGGCCGCCGCAGGTCGTGTGGTTATCCAGAGGCGAGCAGAGGGAAGCAGATTCCCCCTGATGAGGTTCGTCAGCAGCACATCCACTGAGCTCGACTCTGTGACATCAGTCAGGACCTCGTTGTTGTGGAAGTCCAGAGGAAGTCGACACTCGTCCAGACCATCCATGATGAAAACAACCTGGAACTCTTCAAACCTGCAGATTCCTGCTTCTTTGGTTTCAGGGAAGAAGTGATGAACAAGTTCCACCAAGCTCAACCTTTTCTCTTTCAGCACATTCAGCTCTCTGAACGTGAATGGAAACGTGAACTGTACATCCTGGTTGGTTTTGTCTTCAGCCCAGTCCAGAGTGAACTTCTGTGTTAGGACTGTTTTCCCGATGCCAGCCACGCCCTTCGTCATCACTGTTCTGATTGGTTCATCTCCTTCAGGTGAGGGTTTAAAGATGTCTTCTTGTCTGATTGTTGTTTCTGTTGTGTACTGTTTCCTGGACACAGTTTCAATCTGTCTGACCTCGTGTTCATCGTTGACCTCTCCAGTTCCTCCCTCTGTGATGAAGAGCTCTGTGTAGATCTGATTCAGAAGAGTTGGGTTTCCTGCTTTAGCGATCCCCTCAAACAGACACTGGAACTTCTTCTTCAGGTTAGATTTGAGTTTACGTCGACACAGTGGAGCAGCTGTTCCTGAATGAACAAACAAATGAAACTGGTGAGTGAAGCTACAATAAATCTGATGAAGTGAACTTTAACATCAAGATGGTTTTATTTTCCTCCTCCATTAAATCTCTGCAGTTGTGAACAGTTTCTGACAGTTTTCAGTCCAGAAGAGTTTACAGACCTGATCCAAACATGTGCATCATATTAACAGCAGAGTTTTAATGTAAACTTCTCCCATGTTGTCGTCATTTCCTCTTTCCATCATGTTAAACTTGTTAAATTGCTCTTACTGCTCCTCAGACGGTCGGCCAGCTCCTCCTGCTTCATCCTCCTCAGGAAGAGCTCTGTGATCTTCACAAATGCTTCTCTGCTGCTCCTCCTCTCATCTTCATCCTCACCCTCCAACACCTCCTCATCCTCCCTCTGACTCTCAAAGCATTCTGGGTAATCTGAACTCAGAACCTTCTGGATCTTCTTCAGCTCCTTCTTCACAAAACTGACAATGTTCTCCTCCAGCAGCTGGAACAGAGTTTTATATGAACGACACAATGGAAGTAAAATCATGGAAGCAAACATCAGATCCATGTTGGACACACTGACAACCCGCTGGTCTAAACAGAGCAGAATGAGATTATTGTGAACAGAATAGATGTAAAGTCGTTGTTGTACGTGTACAGACCATAAATATGGAGTCCAGCTGCGTGTGATGCTGCCGGGCAGACGGAGCGCCGGGAACCTCCGAGCTCTCCAGGTCCAGTCTGTGGAGGAATCGTGAAGAATTAGGTCACATCATGTCTGTCCACACAGAGACAAACACAAGGTGAAGGTCCTCTGAGTGGACGTGTTGATACAGTCATATAGAACATAACAGAGACATGTGAAACGGGACAATCAGCAGACTTGAAGACTGGGACAACTCCAGCAATCTCTGTCAGTTTAGACACAAGCTCACAAAGTGAAGAGAGACTCAGAGGAAACAAGAGGCTCCACAGTTTCATTCACAGCAGCTTTAAGAAGCTGGATGGGAGCTTTTCATCTTCACAGTGATTTTACACAGCTCATTTCTGTCACTTGGCTTCAACAAGAAGGAGTTTATTGTCTTGAAGATATTGTCTGAAAGTAGAACCAGCTGGTTGGATGATTCTGTCAGAAACATGTTGAGCTGTGGACATAAAGTGCTCCTTCCAACTATAGTATATTATCAGTGGAATCAGGCTTCTCCTTCGTTAGCAGCTACCGTCTGTGAGCCTCAATCAAACCCCTGTTTTATACTGATGCAGTCATCAGACCACAGTCACAACGTGTGTGTGGAGAAAATGTTCAAGTGGAGAGTTGAAGCCTGGTTAAACTGGGCAGCTTTCAGATGTCACAATATAAATGTAGGTGAAGAAGAAGAACCATGATGAAAATAAACATACAGGTTGAAAAAACCCTCTGAGGATCAATAAGACTTCAAACATGAATCAGGAACATTTGAATGTTGTTAACAGCTCACCTCTTTGCAGCAGACGCTTCTCCTCCTTTAAAGTCAATGAGGTATTCAATTGACCGGTCGCTCTTGAAGGACACACAGCTGGGTCCAGATCCAGGTCCAGGTCCAGATCCAGGTCCAGATCCAGGTCCAGGTCCAGCAGAGTCTGCTGTGTGCTCCTTCTCTGGCCTTCAAAACAACACACACAGCTTTGAGTGTGAATAATGATGGTGGAGAGATGTGAGCTCTGACATGGAGACGAGTCCTGGACAGTTAGAGATCCTCGTCTCACCTCTGAGCTTCGGTCCGGCTCTCGTGGTCCCCACGCAGACGGGTTTTGGAGGGACGGACTCCCTCCTGTCTGTCCTCACGCCGACTCATGCTGCTGAACTCACGTCCACATCAGCTCACACACACTTTGATCTGGAGAGGAAACACAAATCATTCATCTGCACATCAACTCAAATCATCACTGACATCATTTGTGCTGTAACAACATCAGCTGCTCCTCCACTGACTGGCTGTTATTTCCTCTTTCATATCAGTGGGAGCTGAACGCAGTCAGTCAGCAGAGGGAGGCAGAGCAAGCTGCCATCAGCTGCTGCAGTTCACCCGTCAGTCCACTAGGTGGCATCAAGGCTCCAACATCAGGTCACATCTCATCATCTCCACCTTTCTTTTGTCAACAACAGGAGAAACCATGTTGACTTTCTGTGGCTCTGAAGGTTCCTGATAAAGAGCAACAGAGTTTCCTGTAAAGGACTCTGATTAAAGGCTTTAATTCTGCCTCCAAACAGAGACAGTGTTCAGCTGCTGATCTGCTAATGAATGAAATCAAATGAAGCAACAGAGTCTGTTAGTCAGAACACAACAGGTCAGCTGAACATGCAGCGATGAGACATTTATCTACACACAAACACACAACTCAACACATGTGGACAACAAGAAGCTTCACTGAAGTAAAAGTACAAATACTCCATTACAAAGTCCTGCATTCAAAGTCCTACTGAAGTGAAAGGAAACGATCAGCTTCATGTAGTTAAAGTGTCAGCAGTAAAAGTACTCATCCTGCAGTAAAAGTACTCGTCCTGCAGTAAAAGTACTCGTCCTGCAGGAAAAGTACTCGTCTTGCAGTAAAAGTACTCGTCCTGCAGTAAAAGTACTTGTCCTGCAGTAAAAGTACTCGTCTTGCAGTAAAAGTACTCGTCCTGCAGTAAAAGTTCTCATCCTGCAGTAAAAGTACTCGTCCTGCAGTAAAAGTACTCGTCCTGCAGTAAATTGTCTCCTGTGAGTGTCAGTAAAGTACAAATACTCTATTACTGCATTCAGACAAAGGTTCACCTCGTTAGTTAACGTCACGTTATGATAATCTTGACCAGATGAGTTAAACATTAATCATATCAGTGATAAAGTTTCTGTTGAATTGGATCATATAAAGATAAATTACATGTTGACCCTGAATAGATGCAGGACAATGTTCATTTCTTCAGAAAGCAGCTTTAGTGATTTTTAAAATCAAAGATAACTTTAGTTGAGAGTTAATTACTGTGGTAACTTTGTTGGACAGTAAAAAAAGTTATTATCTGGTTTCATCAAACAAAACTGACAAAGTGAATCAATCCTATGATTCAATGAACATTTTGTCATTGTAAAGAGACTAAAGCACCAAGCTGCCAGAGACTGTAGGTTTGTGAGAGTTTCTGTTGAAGCTTCCCAGCATGCACCACCAGAAACACACTCATGAGGCCGTTCTTCATACAAAGTCCCTCGAGTTCAGACTCGTATATAATTATCTGCTCACAGTGACGATCGCTGTTTCACCTCCGTCCAGACTTTACACTTAAACTCAGCTGTGAGTCTGAAGAAACCAACAATCGAGCGTCAGATTTCTGCTGTTTCTAGTGAAACTGAGCCAACGAGCGTCTGTGTTAACGAGGAAAACATTTCAAACTTGTTACTTTACCTTCAGCTGCAGGTTCAGATGGAGAAAACAATCTGCGCCACTCGCTCAGAGAAATGAAAGTTCAAACTGAACACAATCAGATGTTATCAGATAGTGTTAAATCATCATAAAGTGGTTTCCCAGCATGCACCATGATAAACATGGATCCAGTTTGATTTCATGGTTCAAGGTTCAAGGATCATTTATCTGTCCTTCTACAATATAGCAGAGGTTAGAAAACCAACTGATGTGAGTCACAGTTTAAACACAGACCCCCTGCTCACAGATCTGTCAGAACCTGACAGGGACACGACCCCCCTCATCCCTCCCCCCGCCCGAGGGATTTGAGCCAGGTTTCAGCCTCAGAATCTGCAGCAGGTGCTTTGAGAAGCGTGTCTGTTGCCTTTACACTACTGACCCACTCTGTTCCCACAGCTGCTGCCAGCTTTTCACCAACTACTCAGAACAACTGACTTCAAAAGTTTTCACTGAGTCTTTCCAGGATGAACCTTTCAGACCCAATCATGATACTATCACCTGTTACCAATGAACCTGTTTACCTGTGGAAGGATCCAAACAAGTGTTTTTGGATCAGTCCACAACTTTCACAGTCTTTTGTTGCTCCTGTCCCAACTTGTTAGAAACGTGTTGCTGCCATCAAATTCAGAATAAGCAGATATTTACAACAATTCATGAAGCTGATGATCAAAAAATAAATAGATTGTCTTTGTTTTCAGTTGAGTTTCTGTCAGAAAGGATCAGACAGTGATCACATTGTTTGATTGTTTGTTGGAATCAGACTTGTAATAATAATAAACCGTCACAAACACAAAGGTTCTTCCCCCTCAGAGCTTGAACTCTGTCACCTTTGTATTTTCAGATTACTGTATGATGAGATGTGAGAATCAACTGAAAATCAGTTTTATTAACCCAAACAAGGCCACAGCTTCCTGAAGCAGAGGGCAGACTGTGGATCGACAAGTTTCACTTCCGCCTGTTGAGCGTGTGACGAAACGTGGTGTTTGTGGTTTAGATCATCAGATCTGAGAAAAAAAAATCACCTGGTGAAATAGGAAGTGAGGAGCACTTTGCTCATTGAGAGGACAGAAGCGGTTTCTTCACTTGCTGTGGCTGTACTTGATCATGGATGTGCTTTGGATGGTCGTCCCTTTGGTTGTGGTTTGTGTCGGCGCACAGAACTGGACTGAGGTCAAGGTGGAGCTGGGTCAAAGTGTCACCTTGAACTGCTCTGTGCTGGGGTCAAACATCTACTGGTACATGGAGATCCACAGCCGGTTCAGAAGCTGCATCGTCCGCACCTTCAGCAGGAGTTCCACTGATAACCAGTACTTTGTTTCCACTTTCAAATCCAAATATGCAGCCATGGAGGGAAACCGTCTTGTGATCACAAACATCACAGCAGACGACTGCAGGCTGTATTTCTGTGCCAGGAGGCAAAATGACAACATTCATTTTCAACACACTTTCCACATCGTCTTAAGTGAGTTAAACAGTCTCTTTCAATGCTGGATTCACGAACCCGCTCTTAGAGTGACGTCTCTGCTGCCATGTGAATTTTGACATTTTATTTATTCTCAAATTAATAGAACGGTTGGATGGATGTTATTGCATGTAAGAATCTTCTTGAACTGGAAGTGATGAGCTGTAATTTGTGACCTGTGTGAGGCCAGTTCAACAGTTGAAAAGGTTCAGTTCACCTGAAATAAACCAACTGCTGGTGGCAGCTTTAGTTTCAGGACCGACACAGATTTCAGATGCGTTTGTGTGTTGATAAGAATGAGTGTGATTATAGAGCTGCTGCTTCAGAGTGGGCGTAACTGTCCGATTGTCTGTTGGAACGTTGAAGAACTTGTTGAATGAGAATGAGACCTTTACTCAAAATGTCTCTGCATGATGATACTAAGAAGCCTCGGCAGAGTTTGTTCATGTGAATCTGTGGAGGGTAAAAACGCTTCAGTGTTGTCAGAGTTACTTTTCTTTTGTTTCTCTGCAGACATTTGATCAGATCTGTGTTCGTCTGTGTCACGCTTCTTTTTGCAGGTGTTCCGTCCACCAACGACTCTGAAACCAAGCAGCCTGTCAGTGAAATATGGAAGAGTGAGCTTGTTCTATACAGCTCGTTGGCCCTGAATGTCCTCCTCCTGTTTGTGGGAACAGGTGAGTCTGTTCGTCCGTTTTAACCTGACTGGACTTTGCAGTCGTCTGCATGTGTCCTTTCACTCGAAGACTTTGTGTTTTTGTGCCGCTGGTAAAGAAGTGAGCAGCTGTAGAAAGTAATAATGATCAACAAACTGAAACTCAACAACTGGATCACAACAGTTAATGAAAGTGTTCGTGAATGAATCTTCTGCTTTCAGTTCAGTCTTATTCATGTAGCTGGTATTTTTAATAATGTTAGATTCTTGGTTCAGTTCCTCAGAATCAAACTGCTGTTTTGTGTGATTTGTGTCTCAGCCCCATTCGGAACTTAAACATTTACCTTGAACATTCAGACGTATGTTAGTTTGACGGCGACTCACCTGTGCTCTGTTGGCAGGTTTGGTTTTCACATGTCTGTGTTTGAGGAGGAAGAACTGCGACGACCAGGTGAACGACTCGTCACCTTTCACCTGCGAGAGCCCACAGATGCTGGAAACAGTGGCGGTAAAACAAACTGCTCATATTTATACCGTGACGTTACTGCGCCTGCCGATACACCTCCAGCTACTACTAGTTACTGCGAGTATTACCAGTACTACTACAACCATTACTACTACCCTCAGTACCACTGCTAATACTGCGACTACAGTACAACAGTTGTTAACAGCACTACTTGTACTGCAACTAAAACTATTACTGTGATCACTTGTGCTACTCCACTACTACTGCTCCAACTATCACAACTGGTACTACACCTGCGTACTCAGTCCTCCTGCTGTGTGTTTCAGTATGAGGAGATCCAGCCCCCCGCCCACAGAGCCCCCCACCTGCTGCTCCTGCTTCAGACTGTATTTACTACAAGGCTCAGCTTCCTCAGTCCGCGCCGCCTGGACACCTGGGACACCTGGGACACCTGGACGGTTGTTGAACACCTGGATGATTCCTGGACTCTCACCTGTAGGATTTGTATTTGACATGTAGACGAACCATGAAGCCGTCAGAGGTTCTGATGTTTCCTCACTGATGCAAGAGCTGTTGTTGAAGGTCACTTAAACGTACTGTATATTGTTTTACAGATTTAAGGTGGTTTCAGATTTAAGGTGGCAGAGCTAGAAGTTCTGAATAATGTGATCATGCTAGTTTTAAGTTATGGAAAGCTTTAAGTTATGTGTATGTATTTGTGTTTGTATTAGTTTCTGTCTTCATAAGTAATGAAAACTTTGCTCAGCAGTCTGCTTGTTTGCAAGTATACTGCAGTTTGTATATATACTGCAATTTGTAGTGTATACATACTGCAGTATGTGTATATACTGCAGTATATACACACACTACAAACTGCAGTGTGTGTATATACTGCAATTTGTAGTGTATACATACTGCAGTATGTGTATATACTGCAGTATGTATACACTACAAACTTTGTAGTGTACTGCAGTTTGTATACATACTGCAGTTTGTATCGTATAAATACTGCAGCATGCTGGAAGAGTCCAGCTCCTCCGTCATTGAACTGATGGATATTAAAGTTGTCACATTTTAGGACTTTGCACGTATCTGGATGCCTTTGATTAAATTTCTTGGAAGGTGCAATAAACACTACCTGAAGTGGACGATGGCAACGCAGGAATGTGTTCGCCGTACATCACTGTGCCAATACTTCCTTCTTTTGTCGACTTGTCTTTTGTCTTACTGGCGTGTTTCAGTGGTTGAGCCCCTTACTGTTTAGTCATTGTACGTAAGTTAAAACCACAATAAAATGCACCGGAGAAAAAAAGGTGCTGCTGCAGAAGATTTACTGTCTGACTTTCATACACAGAAAACCCGAAGGCAGCTCGAGTGTTGTGGTCTGACTGGTGTGTTACCAGCGGCTCGAACATCAGGTCGGCCTCAAATTCAGCGCTCGACGTCCTGTTTTCTCAGACCACAGCCGTGTCTTCACAGCTGTACAGAGCAGATTAATGACGTGTCGTCCTGTGATGTTTCTAAAGAAGTGTCAGGGATATGATCACAAAACCTCAACACACTGCTGTGATGTTAAAGCATTTAATGCTTAAGAAAACGTTTGAGCTGCACATTTGTTCTAAACTTGACCTCAGATCTGTCTTCAGCCTTTAAAACTTTTCCTGTCGGTGCTGCTTAGTTTGCACCCTGAAACCAGCAGTTTTTTAAATTTGCTCTTGACCCGACAAATCTCAACTTCTCAACTGGTAAAGCGAGATTCGAACTCGAGCCCGATTTCACCAAAAAGTTCAATTACTTAACAAAAACATCTTTGAGAAAATAACAAGCCACATTTTTGTAGTTGTAAAGAACAAGTTTTCACTTGTGGTTCTTCTTCCAGGATCGATCCCGTCGAGCTGTTCGCTCTCTTTTGTAAAATGGTCTCTAAGTAGAACAAATTCTTCAGGGGAAATGCTCGAGCTCTTGAACGTTCTCTTCTTACAGTCATGATGAGGAATATGATAAAACTTTACATTACAAATGAAAGTACTTGGAAAAGACAGTGATTTTCTTCCTGAAGGCACCAGCCAGGTTTTGTAGGTCGAGTTGTTGGCCGTTGAGCTTCACTGTGGGAGGAACGTGTTGTGATAGAAGCTGCTGTGGGATGGTGGGAGAATGAACGAGCTCTTCAGCCTTCACAAATGAAAGTCTCTCGTTCAGATTTAACCTTTAACTAACATTATCTCCTGTGTGATCAGCTTGTTACTGCTGCTGTGATGTTTCCACTGAAGCGTTCAAACCCACACCTCACGTTTCTTGTGGCTGCAGTGTTGCATCAAGTGGAAATTTGAATGTGTTGTGATTCATTTGAGACACATTTCCCCAGAATTCAGCCAAACGACTCGAGATCTTTGGAAACTTTAGGATCTCCACAGCAATGTAATTTTTTTTTTTTCATTTTCATTTTCTTTTCCTGAGAATATCACAGGTACATCGTGTTCAGTCTTTCTGCAAATTCTCAAGTAGACGTTGATGCAAACTGCCTGTGTGAAGCTGCAGCGACAGGTGTTGTTGTGGAAAGTCTAAAGGTTTATTCGAGCATCACTGTTGGACCCTGGAAACAGCAGTTTTCAATATTACCGACTTTTTCTGAACGTTTCAAACGTGTCTCCAGAAGAAAACTGGTCCAATTAGTAGCTTTTGAACGTTGTCGATGTGTTAATGGGTTTTTTGTTTGTTTGTTTTTATGTTTGACTGCAGCAGCACATCTGCCAAACCACATCTGGAGGTGTGATGTGATGATGAAAATGGTATCTCAACTGTTTGGTCACATTCTTAAGAAAAAAAAATCTACCCAACGTGTTGAAATGTCTCCTGGCCCCGCCTCTTCCTGCCGCCTGTCAAAAAGCTTCCTGGTGGAGTCGTGCACAGGCAGAGCTGAGAAGTCAATGCTTTCAAAATCTGCACGTTTCACTGGACGGTCGCGCAGCTCAGCAGCTTCAGATATTTACATGAGTGAAAGTAGCACCACTACAGCATGAAAAAGTAAAAGTACCTTCAAAGTATTACTTCAGCAAAAGTATCAAAATATACTTAAAGTACCAAAAGGAGCTCATTTTCATTATTTAGTGTAATATTTGGGAGCTTCATCTACAGTGATGCATCATAATTGTATTTGTTGATTTATATTTTGTATTAGTAATCTAAATCTAAACACTGCAAGACATTTCCAGATTTCCTCTGGTCTGTGATGAAACAACAGACATCACATGATTTTCCTTTTCTGAAGAGACATCGTCATCATCGTCATCTTCATCACTATAATTTAGTTTTTCCCTGATGATGTTATAAACATTGAAATGGTCCTTGATGGGAAAACGTTCCCACTGCTGATCTTAAAAATCATAGTGACATATGTGAAAGTATGATTTCAGTTCCGTGTCAGAGTAAATATAGTAAAGTAATGGAGCTTATTTTTATTTTTAGTTCCAGAGAAGCTTCTGGCAGGTTTTCAGAACCACAGCTGAACTGGAAAACTGAGTGAGCTGAGAGTCCAAAGGAGAAAGAAACCACATCCTCTTTTCAGACATCACACTTTGGTCTGACTGTAGGTGAAAGGTGACCAACAGAGACGTTTGTGTCCCTGAGCAGGTCCGAGCTGATCAGCAGGTTCCCTCCTTTGCTTCACTTCACTCGACTTACAGCGACTGGAAATGGAATCAAAGTCAGAAAACGCTCTTGTGTCCTTTAGTTATTTTACACGAACATGCTGTTGAAACTTCAGTTTGAGTTTCTTGTCAACGGCGTGAATCAGCAAATTTGTCATTGTCATCATGAAGATTCATGTGGGCTTTTTACCACAGAGGTCAAAAGTCAGAGACGTCAGAACGATACTGGACTCTGGAGGATTAAAATAGACTCTGAAATAGGGAGGGAAGTGAAACTAATCCAGAGTTTGTTTTTGTCTTCACAGCCGTCGTCCAGCCGCCCTGATGATCATCTGACATCCACAACGTCCAACACCCACACACAAACTAGTTTCTGTCTTGTTACTGAGAAGGACATGATTGACTGACTGTACAGAAATTCAACATCCGGCCAAGGACTGACCGCTGCCTGGTCACAGGAAGCCAGAATGAACTGAATAAGACTGAGAGTGACTCAGCAACGGGAAGTGAGAGACTGCTGTGTCTAGATCTTTCCAAAGAGACCTGGATCCATCTCAACATCCTGGACCAGGGGACCAGGGCACCAGGGACCACCAGGGGGACCAGGGGACCAAGGGACCAGAGGACCAGAGGACCAGGACCAAGGGGAGGGACAAGAGGACAAAAGGACAAGAGGGCAGGAGGACCAGAGGACCAGGGGACCAGGGGACCAGGGGAACAGAGAACCAGAGGACCAGGGGACCAGGGGACCAGGGGACCAGGGGACCAGGGGACCAGAGGACCAGGGGACCAGTGGACCAGGGGACCAGAGGACCAGAGGACCAGGGGACCAGGGCACCAGGGGACCAGAGGACAAGAGGACAAGAGGACAAGAGGGCAGGAGGACCAGAGGACCAGAGGACCAGGGGACCAGGGGACCAGGGCACCAGGGGACCAGGGGACCAGGGGACCAGGGCACCAGGGGACCAGGGCACCAGGGGACCAGGACCAGGGGACCAGGGGACCAGAGGACCAGAGGACCAGAGGACCAGGGAACCAGGGGACTTGATGCAGTTCTGATGTTTCAGTGTCTTTGTTGAGCTGCTGTACGAAGGGTCAGGACTTGTAGCAGTGTGTGTGTGTGTAGTTGGAGTTGTGGTAGTTGTAGTTCTGTAACATGTTGCACTACTGTTTGGATCCATCTGGAGGAGCTGTGGTGTTACAAACTGAAGACTGACTGTGTGTGTGTGTGTGTGTGTCTGTGTGTTGGCTGCATATACTCATATATTTTACTTTATCTTATCTTTTTATGTTATTGATCAATGGTCATAAATTAAACACGTGACATAAATAACAACTTGAATAAAATCAGATTTTTGTATCTTTGTATTAAATCTACTGTCAGAATCAGTTCTGCTCTGAAATGTTGTTGATTATTAAACTGATCGGACGCATTTTGATTGATTACATATTGATTATTCGATTACTTGTTTGTTTGTTTGTTTGTGTGACAGATATTTTCCAAACTGAGAAGAAAAACTTTGTCTTCAAATGTTGGCATATAAATAAAAACAAATACATCATAAATACAATAAAAGAATTTTAATGCTAAAAATAAAAAAATGAAATGAAAAGTATTGAAGAACTTCATACAAACAGAGCTGTGTGAAGTCAGCCTCATTTATCCTGAATAATAATAAAATGAATGCTAGTCTACTTTCAAAATAAAAGCACCTAAAACTCAAACGCCTGGATCCAGATACAGACCACCAACATTGATTTACTCTTTAACATCCACGGTGGAAAGTAACTACGTACATTTACTTAACTATTGTAATTTGCTACAATTTTGTGCCGCTTTATATTTCTACACAGTTGGGAGGGAAATATTGTTCTTTTTACTTCAGTACATTTATCTCGGCTTCAGTGACTTTACAGATTCAGATTATTCATACAAAAGATAAATCAACTAATAAATGGTGTAATATTTCAGATTAAACTACCAGCACAACATAAAGTCATTAAAATCAGCTCCATCTTTACCTGCTGCAAAAGTGTATATAAAATGGGCCATTCTGCATTTTCACGTTAAGATATATTTTATTCTGAAAGCGCCGAGCGGAAGTATAACGGTGTACTGACGTGCAACTTGACGCTTCGTGGCGGCAGCGAGAAGAAGAAGGAGAAGAAGAAGAAGAAGCTGGTCCGTGTGGAGGAAGAGGAGGAGGAGGAGGAGGAGGCAGACGAACAGACGGACGACGCGAGAAAGAAAGAAAAGAAAATGGGGAAAAATCCGCGAACTGCGCGCGCGACACCCTGAAGGATTGTTTGTTCCCGCTCGTGGAGGAAAATTAAAAAAAAATGTTTTTTCATTTTCGGGCTGAATTGTTCTGGATTTGATCCCGAAGCGCGCGCGCACACACACGTACACACCGGTACCGGAGGACGCGTGCGTGTGTGCGCGTGAGCACACGTCCAGGTGTGTTTTCGCCTCCAGGTTGAATTTTTGCTGCTGCTGTTGTTAAATTGTCTGTTTTTCTTGTGGAGTTTGGTTCAACAGAAAATGATTCAGAAACACAATATTGATTTTAAAGTGGTTTGTTTGTTTGTTTGTTTGTTTGTTTGCAGGTCAACGATGACGGATTTATTTACTTTAAATGTTGTTGTTTTCACCGGATGGATATTAAATCAATAACAACAGAAGTGAAAGAGTCAAAACTGGATTTTACTCCACAGAAGAGCTGAAGGTGAGTTTGAACCAACATTTTATTACACAGACTTTTATTGAATCCTCTAATAATGATTTAATAACATTTCTGTGGAATCTTTCCAATATTCATGTCAGTGCTCTTATTTCATAGGAAAACAACATAAACATCCAACATGTTCCCACTAATTTGTCCCTGAAACACAAACTGTGAGTCTGGTTTGACTCTGCCTGCAGTTTCTGTCCTGCGCTCACTTGTAGTAATACTTTAATATTTACTGTCCTGTAGTATTCCTACACACACTCTGCTGTTTAAACATTTTACTTTCACTTAAATGTTTTGTTGCTCTTTGACCCTTTTTAATTCTGGTGTTTCTGGTTTAGTCCCTTCTTCAGTAATTTTCCCATGATTCCCTGCAGACTGATCTGTCCTCAGTATTCTGATTGAAATCATGCTGTCTTCTATAAATGACCATAGAATTCCTGTAATCCTCTGTCGTGTGGGCGGAGCCAGGTGACCTTTGACCTCTCGTTTCTTTTTCCTCCTTCGCTCCTCCCTCTTTCTGTGGTTCTGAGTCATGTGGTTAGAACCACAGTGACTTTGTTGGTTCTGCTGACAGAGTTTGTGTTTTAGGATCAACGAGCTCGATGAAACCTTCAGTTTATTCTGCATGTTTAAACTTTTCAAACTGTTTTTTGGCTTCAGCCAATTTGATGGTTTTTTAAACCCTCCTGCTGGTGTTCGACCACCTGATAGGTGACAACAAACTGTACAGTGTTGTCATGTGAACACTGTGTTAGGTGAGTTAACGTCACGTGAACACTGCGTCAGGTTAGTTAACGTCACGTGAACACTGCGTCAGGTGAGTTAACGTCACGTGAACACTGCGTCAGGTGAGTTAACGTCACGTGAACACTGTCTTAGGTTAGTTAACGTCACGTGAACGCTGTGTCAGGTGAGTTAACACTCACTGTCTTAGGTTAGTTAACGTCAGATGTCGGTCGTGACTCACTGTCTTAGGTTAGTTAACGTCACGTGAACGCTGTGTCAGGTGAGTTAACACTCATAGATGTCGGTCACTCGGACGCCTGCGGGCTCATTATCCTGAGGCTGTGATCCATCATATGTGTATGAATACACATTTCCAACCCTGATTCCAAACAAGTTCAGACGCTGTGTAAAACATCAGAATGTGGTCGTCATCTAATCTGATCACATTCTAAGGTTTGGAGATGAAGTTATCAATGCACACACACCACACAACTATTTATACTCTTCCTCACATCCAAATGTGAATCATCCACCAGAGATATTAAGAAAAATGTTCATGCTTCAGCAGTAATTCAGAGGTATAGTGGAGTAAATGTACTTAGTTACTTTCTGCCACTTATGAAACACAATTTTTTAGAGAGAAGACAAAATCAACCCGGAAATTTGGCTCCAAATCTGCCGGTAAAATTCCCACCGAGCAGATCAAGCTGTTTGTGTGTGTGTGGTTTGATGGATGAGCATGAATACCACGCACATGCACGCACACACACACACACACACACACACACACTCACACACACACTCACACATCACAGTGATTGATGGCTGTTAGGGAGCTGGGATTTCAATAACAACTCTTATCTCCAGACTACTGAAGGACAGCTCTGTGTGTGTGTGTGTGTGTGTGTGTGTGTGTGTGTGTGTGTGTGTGTGTGTGTTCGTTCGTCGAGCAGCGCTGATACGTTTTCTCTCTCTGCTGGATTATGACTTCCCCGGGAAACGATGCGACGTGCCTTATCAGTCCCCCGGCTGGGCGATAAAACACACACACACACACGCTGTCGTAACATCACTGTGTGTGTGTATGTGTGTGTTTTGTCTGTCTTGCTGTGTTTTTTTCCACAAACCAAACTGCATTGACTTTCATCATTTTATAAAGTGGAAAACTGTGGAAATGTTTATTTCTTATATATTTTGTCTCTGCTCAAACATTTTCATTCATTTCCAACGGTCAGAACTGTCGTTTTCGTCTGTACAACCAAGTTAAATTTGCAAATCACACTTTTATTTTTACTTTCATTATTGAATTTCAACACTTTTGACAACATTCTCCAAAACAGAGTTTAAAATTCAAAAACATCCTTTTTCCTCCATTTTGATCTTCATGTCGCACCAAGCTTCACTTGTAGACTTTGACCTCCCGCTATTTGAAAAACACCCTGAACCATCTTAGTCTGTCAGTTTTGGCTTTTTGTCCACATTTCAGCAGCGTTACCCACCGTCAGAAACAACACTGTTCAATAGTTCCTAAAAAGTATGAAATTGAAGATACAGTTCTCACATACTTGTATTTTAATGCAAACAAGACAATGTAGCAAAAACAGTTTTAAATCTTTTCAACCACCAGTTTTATCATTTGAAAATGTGTCATGTGCAAAATAAGGAGGTTGCTGACATAAAAGCAAAGTAATTAAAAGGATCAAAAAGGAATCTATCAATCTAAAAATGATCGTTCAAAGAGGAGAGGGAACGTGTTGCCACATCTGGACTGAAGATATGTTGAGTTTGTTCTCAAGGAAACCTCCATCCTCTGGTTTGAAAGAGTGTAAAAGAGTGAAAATGTCTTTGGAAACAGCGTCTGCAGTTTACAAAGTGAGACCTCTGACCCTGCTCAGAAACCTCAGTGTCGGTTTCACTCAGTCTGAAAACTTCCTCTTGTGGTTTTTCTCTCCGTCTGCAGACATGGCGGCCTGAGCGACGTCCTCGAGGCAGACGGTCCCGTCTGAACCAGAAACCAGAGGACTGCGGACTCACAACATGGTGAGGTTAAAGCTCAAGTTCATGTTTCTCTAGAGTTGATGTCACCACAAATCAGCACTAAACTGTAACCACTCTGTGCAAAAATGGTGGTTGCTGTTTGTGAAGTTATTTGATTCAAATCAAAAAAGATTTAGTCTGGAGACACGATACTGAATCTTTGAAGAAAAAGACATTTTTAAATAAAATGAAAAATTTAAAGCTAACCTGTTTTAGTGTTTCGCCTTTTTTGACAGTCAAAGAGAGAGAAACAGGAAACATGGAGAGAGCTTTACCCATTAACGAAAAAAAGATGAAACTGGTACTTGTTTACATCATGAAAGTCAATTTTATTTATGTTCACGTTCACGTCACGTCATGATATGAAATATCGTCTCCCACAATGTTGTCACAAAGTGTCTCGACACGAAATGTCACTGCATGTCCTGTCACGTCCTCTCATGAGATGAAATGACTCGTCAAGTTACGTCACAAAGTGTCATGCAACAGAATCTCAGGTCACTTATGTCACTTAATGTCATGTGACGTCACATGACACCGGCTGTCGTAACTGACACGTCTGCATTTATCACGTTTTCCTTGTTTTGTTTATAAAAAGCACGACTTACTGCAGGAAAACTAAATCATAAAAAGAAATAATTTCTACGTCTGCAGAAGCTGTGTAGAGTTCAAATTTCCTCCAGCCACACTTTTTGATTCCTTTCATTTTCTGTTTTTGGTGCCCTGAAAAACAGAGCGAGTGAAGGATCACTCCTCTTCCTCCACATCTCAGGCGGCCACTCAGCTGTCTGGATAATTTCCTAATGGCCCTGCGGCTGATAGCCAATCAGAGATGGTTCACGACGCCGTGTGACAGGAAATTCAATTAGGCTGTTTTTTTCCTTCAATATTGCTCTGTCTCTCTCTCTCTCTCTCTCTCTCTCTGTCTCTCTCTCTCTGTCTCTCTGTCTCTCTCTCTGTCTCTCTCTCTCTCTGTCTCTCTCTCTGTCTGTCTGTCTGTCTCTCTCTCTGTCTCTCTCTCTGTCTGTCTCTCTCTCTCTCTCTCTGTCGCTCTCCCTCTCTCTCTCTCTGTCTGTCTTTCTCTCTCTCTGTCTCTCTCTCTCTGTCTCTCTGTCTTTCTCTCTGTCTCTCTCTGTCTCTCTCTCTCTCTCTCTCTCTCTCTCTCTGTCTCTCTCTGTCTCTCTCTTAATGCCATGCTTTCCCTTTGTCTCCCTCTCTTTGTTTATCTCATTCTTCCTCTTTCTCTTTTCCTCTCTCTCACTCTTGCCTCCCCTCTTTTTTCTCTCTCTCAGTTTCCCGTCGAGCAAGAGTGAGAGAGTAGCTCCGGGCGTCGTATGTCATCCAGGAATACTAAAAAAACGGCTGCTCTTATTTTTCTCCATGAAAGGAAAAATGAAATCACAGGCTTCATTTCCTGCTGTGGAAATTCTAAATGGACAAAATCCTTTTTCCTCCGTTCGTTCCTGTTTGTCCTTGAAGGGTGAATTTAACCATGTGCTACTTAACGGTTTATTTCAGAGTTTGAACTGTCCTGAAGGGAGAATCATTCAGATTAAATCAATACTGCAGCCATTCAGCCTCCAGCTCACAGTGTCGGAGGTTGACTTGTACATGTGCATGGCTAAAGCAAATTCCCAAGAAGAGTCCTGTTGGTTTAGATCAACTGCCACTTCTGTCAAAAGGAGGGAATCATCTCAGAGCAATTCTAAAAACAATTAACACTTAATTCAATTCAAGTAAGAATCAGTTAACAGTAAATCATTTGAGATTTTATCGTTGCTTATCATAACATTTGATGAACCACCGTGTCAATACCTAACTGGAAAAGACTTTCTAGTTGAGTTGAGGGTTGAGTGGTAGCAACGGTGTGACTGGTCATTAATTACTTTCTCCTCTCCATGTTGCAGGTGGATGCCAGCGCATCTTACAGGATGAACCCGCTAGCTGCCCTCAGCATCGACCGTAATGCTCTGGTGGGTGAAAACTACCGGACTCATGGAGGAATTTTCTATCCCAGCATTCATCCTCTCTCTGGTGAAAAGCCTCAGGAGGCTGGCACATCTCTCCCGCTTGGCTACGATCTCCTGTACAAACCGGATGTAAACCTGTTGGATGGCCAGAAATCCGCAAATGGATATATTGGACTTTATAAGAGCCCATCATCCGGGTTGCAGAAACCCCTAGTTCCTGTCCCTGCTGCAGGAGGGGATGGCCTGGGGCTGGACTGCCGAGTTCTACCTAATGACAAGCAGACGGAACTGGGCCTTAGCAGCTTCCTGAGGTTGCCCTGGATGAGCCCTTATGCTGATGCAACAATGTACCCCTTCCTGGACATGGCATACAAGGCTTCTTTCCTGTCCCAGCCATCGCCCTTCATCCACCAGCAGCTGGCGTATCAGTCTCTTTGTGCTGCTGGGACAGGAAGCAGCACACCTGGGGAAGACAGACTTTTCTACCTGCCTCATTATTCTCCGGCCCATATCTCGTCCCCGCTGGGCCCTCCAATAAGGATCCATACGGCCACTCCAACTCCTGCTGTCCTTTCATCCCTGCCCCACTGCCAGGACAAGGCCATACAGAGTCTTGGTCCTCAAGTACATCAGGAACACTCTGCCTTCAGCACCAGTCCACAGATCCACCAGGAGCCCCAGCCTCAATCTGTTCACCATACTGAGCGACAACATGGCAACAGTGGCACAAAGTCTAGTCAGCCTACTTCCACCAACAGCGCTCTTAATAGCAAAGGTGGTGGAAGTGGTGATCCTGTTAGCAGTTCTGCTAGCACTGCTCCCTTAGAGGCATCCCCAGTTACCCAACCTCCGTGCTTAGTTCCCCCATCCCAACCCTTCAGCAACACCACAGCAGACCTCAAGAAGTCGCTTTACAGAAGCACCTCCTCATCCTCAACCTCATTTTCAGGGTCTCAGCCCTTTTACATGAGCAGCCTGAGCTCTGAGCACTGCTCTCCCGTGCACTCAGGCAGCAACAAAACCAAAGATGCCAGCTCAGACTGCTGTAGTGCAGAGTGTATATCACCTGCAAAGACATCACTGGACAGAGCTGTACCTCAAAAGACTGCCAGAAACCCTGGGGAGAAACCTTTGGATCTGTCTGCCAAAGAGTTGGAAGGATTCTCAAATGGATTCCCATCCAAATTAGAAGCCCTGGCCAAGTTGGGGTATTTACCATCATCTCGTTACGGGCTGCTAGCCAGTCAGGACCAGCACAAGGAGGATCTACCCCCACCTGTTAGCACATCAGCAAAGACACCAGATCATCCTGAAATGATCGATGTGCCCTCCCCTTGGGTTGTTCCGGGTCCTTCTCCAGCAGTCGGCTGTGACCACAGCGGGGGCTCCCAAATTATGAAAGGTGTAGATCATCAACCACAGCTTCAAAGCTCACCTGGCTCCACAGCAAGTGAGGTAACCAGTATTCCCAGCCCCACCACAGGAGGAGGACTCTCCGCATCATCTCCTTCCCCACAGTCCAAAGTTGAAGGGCCACAAGTTCCCCCTACTGATTTGGACAAAGTCCATCCAAACAATAAAGAAACTAATTTGTGCACTGCAAAACAGAGCATAACTCCTGCTAAGCCAGAGGCTCAGGAGAACAAATCTCATCCACAACAGCAACAGCAGCCTCGTGTGGAGGCAGCTGTTGGAAAGTCCTCCAGTCAAATCTATGGTGACTCCTATCTCCCTCCTGGCTTAGGGTACACTAACCGCTACATCCCATACTCAGTTGCTGAGAACATGTCCTTGCAACGTATGACTATACCAGGCAAAGGGCCTGTCTTTCCCCACCCAGTCTTGCTTGGCAGCAGCAGCTTTTACACGCCTCGCATGGCACCAAAACATGGCCTTCCATGTGGCGTACATACAAACCAGGGTGACTTCATGACATACCAGAATTCTCGGGGGAATGGCCCTCCACCAGTTTCCTCCGACTCAGGTCTTGAACAAATTGAGATCCAGGATAAAACCTCGAGGGCAGAACCATACAGGAATCAGGAAAGACCGGATGCTGACAGAGCCCACAAGTGTGACAAAGAAAAAGACAAGTCCACAAACCAAACCATAAAGGCTTCAAGCAAAAGCCTCACTTCAGCCAGAGATGATGTTGTTTGTATTGACCTGGTGCGTGATGAGATGGATGATGATTTGTCCACCAATAAAAACAGCTCACCATCTGCCGTAAGAGAAGATTCCTCCCAGCATGGCGGCAGTAGCTGTAATCACATCCAAGAGAGAGAGGCATGGCCTCCAAAAACCCTTCCTCCTAGCCAGGCTGCAGAGCAGAGACAAGGCTTACTACCTCACACTTCCCAACCACAATCTCCTCATCACAGCTCTTCTTCACCTCCTTCTCCTTGTGAGGAGATCCAAGAAAAGGAAGAGCCGCTTAGTCCATTCCTAGACATCACAGAGGAGCAGACAATGCACTGTGCCCGAACTTCTCCACAGCAGTTTTCTAGAAAACGTAAAACTGGAGCCTTTGGTGTTGCTGGGGACTTGCTAAGGGATGCCACTAATGGTAGGAATAATGGGGTTGATGGGAAGAGCACTAGTAATGAAGTTAAATCAGAGGCCTCAGCCAATAGAAATGTTAGCCCTGAGCAAAGCCCCCCCAGAAATGGCAACTCATTGGGTCATTTTAGCAAAGAAAATTGTTCTAGTGACTGCAGCCATTCTGACATTGCCGGAGCAGTGTGTACAGTCGCTTGCAGCCGTCATTCAGACAGTCCAGTTTACAGCAGTAAGGGACCGACATGTAGCGATTTCAGTCCCAAGGTCCCACCATGCAGGAGTTTTAATCCCAGGGTTCCAGCTGGAGGAGTTATGAATGCCAGGCTCCCACTGTGTTTTAATGTCAACCCAAGAAGTCCCACATGTAACAGTGGAGATGTAAACAGTCCAAATTTTGTCAACAAAAAATTTGTGGGCCCATGCTGCAGAAATCTGGGTCTGAGGCCTCCAACTTGTGAACCCAGAATTTTTAGCAGTCCAAATAGCAACCCTGTGACTCCAAACGGCAGGAGCATCAATCCCAGATTTACAAATTGTGAAAATCGCAATGTAAATTGCCCAATTTGTGGAAACATCAATCTCAGGGCTGCGGCATGCGAAAGGAACTGTCTTAGTTGTCCAGGTTGTGGAAATACCCTCTCTAAAGGCCAGTCTTATGGAAATAACCAGACCTGTCTAAGTAGCCATCCCAGGATCCTGACATATGGAAACAGTTTTCCTCAGAGCTCAAACTGTCGGCACCTTTCGCCTGGCAAACCTACCAATGGAGGATTTGACTTAATGCCAACAGATCCAACTCCAGAACCACCAGTTAAGAAAGACATAAAATGTGAGGACCTTTCCTCAAATGAGACAGAGCCCAGGAGAGAGATGCCAAACTCTAGCTTCACCACTGCTGGCTGTGGAGATGGGCAGAAAGACATCCCGGGCAGCATGGATCCCCTGGCAGATGAAGATCAGGACCACGGGTGCAGCAAGAACCGGCGCTCCGGCCTCACCAAACGCATCGCCAACTCATCCGGTTACGTCGGCGACCGGTTTAAATGCGTGACCACGGAGCTTTATGCTGACTCCAGCAAGCTGAGCAGAGAACAGAGGGCGCTCCAGGTAAGCTCCAGTCTGTGATCAAAGCTCATAACTGCGACAACAGTAATATTTAGAATTGTTTTCCTCATCATAGTGGTGGTTTCTGGTTCCCTCTGGATCTCTCAACATTATGGTTCTAAAGCCACAGCTAAAGCATGTTGAAAGGAAATATTGTGGTGGACTTTTGATCCTGTGGTTTGTCTTGTTTCTGGGTTCTACAAAAATAACCACATGCCCCCAAAATGCACCGACATCTATGGCTTTTTCTGTTGAGGCAGTTTTCGCAGAAGTTTTTTTGTTCTATGATAATAATGTTTTTTGTAGGAGGGAGGAGATTGTAACAATCATGTTGGTAGGAGGTGTTTTGAGACAGTTTGAAGGTAGCAGATGTTTTTTTATATTTTCTTTGAATTAGAAAAATTGTACTGCGCTACAGTCTGTTAACTTTGATATGATCCCTCACTGGCTTCCCCCAACCAAATTCTGTTTGAGGGAACAAAATGAGATTCAGGAAGATGTTAGGAGGCTGGAGGAGGTGTAAAAAGTTAGTACACAAGTGTACGAGTTGATGTGGAGGTAGGAGGTGTGTTAGTGGTGCCTGCTGGGTACGAGGAGAAAGCGGCAATGTGTTTGTGCTTCGTCTGTCAAGTCTAAATTGATGCCCATGATGAGATATGTCTTCAAATTTAGGCGTATGAGGATGTGGTTGGAGTCGTGTATGAGGACGTGGGCGGAGGATTTGTCGAGGTGTTTGATTCTGTAGGAGGTGTTGTAAAGAATTATCAGGTATAAGGAGGTGTTATGAGGAGAACTGCCTCCTTCTCTCATTTTTCTTCTTCTATCTACGAATGTTTTGGGTGGTGCTGAGGTCGAGTTGGGATAATTCACCAGCTGTATATGTGTATGGTTCCAGGCAAATGTGATCCTGCTGGTTTTAAAATGGAGACAGACTGTCTCAAACTGTCTCTCTTCCTCTCCATCTTTATATTTTTTTATCTACATCTCTTCTGTTTCCTTTCATCTGTCTCTCTCTCAACATCAGTTTTTTGCTCTATTTTTGTTTCTCTGCCTCTTTATTCATCACTTTTCTTGTTTCTTGTTATTCCTCTTTTTCTCTTCACCACCTCGTCCCCTCGAGATCCCCCCTTCAACTCAAATTAAATCTCTCCATCCTCCTCCACCCCCTCTTCATCCTCCTCTTTCATCCCTTGGCAGATGGAGGAGGAAGGAAAGTGGTACTTTTAATGAAATCCTCCTCTTCCTCCTCTTTTTTCCTGTTCTTCCTCATCCTTGGAGCCCGGATTAGCCTCGACTACTTCAACCACACAGACACAGAAAGTGTCGCTCTGGCTTCTGTTGTTTTCCTAATGGAGGCTGGTTTGTGTTAAGTAAGAAAAATGAATATTGGACATTTCCCATCAAACAGCTTCTTGGACATACACATTTTTTAAAAAGAAAGAAAACAAACAGCATCTGGTTTTATCAGTTTAAAAAATTGGGCATTGTGTAAAATGAGTGTGAGAGCTAGTTTGTTATAAGTTATGGTTATAAGTTATAAAAGCTGCTTGGTATTTGATCATTGTTGCCTTGTTTTAAATTTGGTTCTGGACAAAAAGAGTCCTGATGAATGTGACAGTATAAATGTCCAAAGATATTGAGGGGACTTTTTCATGTTTGTTGGAGCAGATTTTCATTTCCTTTATCAAATTCAGATATGATATGTATCGTGTGTGACCCACCGCTCTCAACTGTCTCCCTCCTCTTCGAGGACTTTTGCGGGCAGAAAGCTGAGCTGTCCGGCGGTTTGTTCCCTCTGGAAGGCCGTTTGCTCGGTCAGTCGTGGCTCCTGAAGGAGGGTGGTGGTGGTGGAGGAGGAGGTGGTCGAGGGGGGTTACTGCTCAAATTAACTCACATTTCGCTCCTACGCCCTTGGGTGCTGCCGGCTCCGAGCGGCAGCGTTGGATGGATTTGTGGATCGTTTCACAGGCCATTAATTTTTAAAATGGGTTTGTGGTCAGGGCAGAGTGAGGTGAGCGAGAAATACTGGCCTGTCAGGGGCAGTGGTTACCGACGGTTACGAGGTTTGGTTTGGTTCATCTCAGTGGAGGATGAACATCCTGGATATTCAGCATCTTTTTCTCTGGAGAAAATGTGTGTTTGAGTTGGACGGAGGTGCAGTTGAAATCATGAAATGTGTTAAAGATGAGACGGAAAAAGGTGTTTCCTGATCCTTTCTTTTTTAGAGTGAGACAGCTGATAACATTTCAAACTTAAAGTATCTTTCATGTCTTAAACTTGTATATATCTGCAAGGGAATAACAGATGACATTTAAGCACTGACAAGTGGAAGTGACAGGTGAAACAAGCATGAAAAGAATTTTAGGTAGTACTGAAAGAAGCTGAAGTGTCAGCTGAAAGCACAAAAAGGAGCTGAAATGTTGCTTGAAATGGAAGTGCTTTAAGAATTTGATATGTTGGCTAAAGTGAGAGCACAGAAAATAGCTGAAGAGACAGTTGAAGTGGAAGCACTGAAATGAATTAACATGTCAGTAGCACTGAAAGCACGAGCAATAAGTGAAACTGAAATGCTGAAAGAAATTGAAGGTGATGAAGAGAGTTGAAAGTCAGTTCAAGAAGAAACACTGACAGAAGAACACGAAAAGCTACAATGCATGGAAAGAATTGATGTTGAATTTTGCTGATATCAGGACAAAACTTAACTTAACATAAAAAGTATTAAAATCTATGCTTCCTATTTGTTTGAGGCGAGCCTCTAGGGGACGCTAGCAGCACTTTAACTTTAAAAAGGCAGAAATTTTTCAGAAACATTTTTTTGGAAAGTTTCAGAGAATTTGCTGTTTTGTAAAGGAAAGCATGTTTTCTGGAGTTCATCCCAGCTGCACCTGTTGGTTTGGAGCAGCTTCACCAACTTTGAATTTTCTCTCAGTTTGTGTGTTCAAACGCCAACAGGGAGGTTTTTTTTTCCTTCAAAGCAGCCGAGTCCAGGGTCACAGAGTGAGTTTTGAAAGTTGATGTTTTCTGGTGTGTTTGTGCTTTGCGGCGGTGAAATCCTGAAGCTTCCTGAGGCTCCAGCTGCCAGAGAAAATAGCCAAGAACTCACCTCTGGCTGACAGCTGCTGTTTGTATCTGAGCATCGCTGAAAGCACAAAAAGTCCAACTAGTGAAGGTGATGTGGACCAAATACTGCTCTCACTCAGGCACTGATGAAATCTGTAATAAACAAACTCGTCTACAGTCTGCGACCGACATGAAAACCTCCTGATTTTAACTTCCCAGCAAAAGTTTGACACTTTCTGTCATGGATTCGTCACCGCTGAGCTTTGTTCTTGCTGATGTTGTCGTATCATTTAAAACAATCAATTGAGTTTAAGCATTGAAAGAAGTTGAAGTGTCAGTTAAAGTGACAGGAGTTGAAGTGGTTCTTGGAAAAGGGCCGTTTTTTCACTCTGTTAATTGGAGTGAAAGTACTAAAAGAGACTGGCAAGACAGTTGAGGTGCTGCACTGAAATCAAACTAAACCAAAAATTAATGACAGTAGAGTATTTTTACTTACTTCACATTGTGTCTGGAGGGGAATATTAAGCACTGAAGGGAATTTAAGTGGCAGACGATATTTAAACAATGAAAAGGTGCTTAGCGCTAAAAGGAGTTGAAGTGTGAGTTGAAATGAAAGTCCTTGAAGGAGTTAATGTGTTGGTTAAAGCGAAAGGGCAAAAAAAGGTTGAATAGCCAGTTGAAGTGTGAGCACTGAGAGAAGTGGAAGGTGATGTGTATGAAGTATAAGCGATAAATGAAGTGGGAAATTTTTAGTGAAAGTGCTGAAGTGCTTTGTTCTCACTGATGTTGTTGTGTTTGTCCTCTTTTGCATTTCTTCTCAGCGTGCTATGCTGCGTTTCTCTGAGCTGGAGCTGAAGGAGAAAGAGGGAGGAAGAGGAGAAGAAGAAGAAGAAGAAGGAGAGGACAGAGAAGAAGAAGAAGAAGGGATGACAGCAGCAGCAGTGTCGACAGGGGAGACGAAGCTGGCAGACGGCCAGCGGGGAGACGGAGGGAGGGAAGAAGAAGAGGAGGAGGAGGAGGAGGGGAGGAAGAAAGAGGGAGGAGGAGGAGGGTGGGAGCACTGCCAGCAGAGCGAGGGGAGGCGAGGAGGAGGAAGAACTCCCTCTGCGGCCGCCGCCGAGGCACCGAGAGGTAAGAGGATTTCCGGAGAGCTCTGCAGGGCGACGTGCACACACACACACACACACACTCATAAATCACACACGCTCGTTTTTTTAGGTTGATCTCACTCGCTTGAAGTCATTCGCTCTCTTTGTCTGTCAATGTGTGTGTGTTGAACTCCCGGCGCACTTCGCTCACTTTGAGCTGAACGGCGCTGCCCTCATTTTCTCCAGGAAGCCAAGTGCACACATTCAGACACACAAAACATGTACACACACACACACACCTTCAATCCTGATTTGGTGCCTTTTGTGATCAGTTTTCTTGATTTAAGTGCGACCACGTGTCCTCCTGTGTCTCCTGCCACAAAAATGTGTTCAGTCTGAATAACCGCCGAACATTTGTTCTAATGTCAAAATCACAACTTCCCAAATCAAAAGCGATGTTGTGATAGGAATGAAAACATTTAGCCGGTAAGATAAAGATGGAAAAAATGAGCAAGAGACATAAAGGAAAGGAAAGATCAGAGAGAGAGAGTTAAAGCCAACTGTCTTTGATCTGCTCTGCAGCTTTTGAGCTTTGAAAGCAACAGAGTGTGTGTTTGTGTGAAATGTGAGTCAGTGTTTAAGAACTGATTTTCTTTAATGAGAAGTCGCAATAATCAGACAGAAAAAACAGGCTGTGAAATGACGGTTGCAGGTTTAAATCCCAGACCGTCCAAGCGGCAGCCTGTTGCATCATGTGTAGGATTTTATTTTTGGGTGAAATGTGAGTCCATGATGTGGAGAAGATACAGCAGAGTATCATCTGCATATTCTTTCAGCTGATGTATGTGTTCCTTGTCATCAGTGTTGAAGCCTGTCTTTAGGGGAAGGTTATTCAAACTAAACTTCAAACTAAAATTCAAACTAACCTTTATTATGTTTATCTTTGTCTGTGAAGGAGGTTTCCAACCATCATGTCCTCACGGCCGCCTCCCCGTCCTGCCGCTGTGCCACCGCTCCGACAACCCCCCTGCCCTCCGAGAGAAGGATGACGGTTCGGTGGAGGAGGAAAGGAACAATGAAGAGGAAGAAGGAGGTCTGCAGGAGGAGAAGAAGAAAGAGGAGCGGAGTTTCATCCCACAACAAGAACAACGGTTTCTGTCTACAGCCAGAGGCCTGGTTCAGGGAAACACGTCCACAGCAGGACTCAGAGG
>JAFREQ010000226.1:350000-377500 GCA_025331565.1 Holacanthus passer | reverse complement strand
AGATTTCCTCGGGGCAGCGAGGACGCACACACACCAGAACACACACACACACACACACACATATTCTCTCTCTCTCTCTTTCGCTGAGCTCTCACTCAACCCTCCTCCTCCTTGTTTGAGTCTGCTGCGCTAGAAAACACACACACACACACACCTCCAGGGCAAAGCTGGCATCCTGTTTGTCGATACGGCGGCGAGCGGCTTCGTTTGACAGACGCCTGCACACACACATTACACACACAAACACACACGCACACACGCTGTCTGGCTGCTAAGCAGCGGAGACTGTTGCCGTGGCGTCAGCAGCTCAGTGATGCAGCTTTTCATTCGTCCGTTCGTACCTGCATCAGATTAATCTCAGTTAGAAAATAGAGAGTTTATTTTAGCTTTATATTAAGAAAAATAAAACATAAAAATATTTTTACATTTGCATTAATTTAAATATGAGCAAAATACTGTAAATTTTAGGATAGAAATATAAAGATCAAATCTTAATCTGTAACTCGAGAGGACAAAATTAAAATGAAATGACTATTAAATACAGACAAGTTTTAAAAGGAGTTATGAATAAGATATGATGAAAGTTTATCCTGAGGGAAACTGTTGTGCAGCAGCTGCAGTGCAATGTAGGAAAGAGAGCAAATATAAAATATCTATGTATAAAATATAGTAAAGTTGCAGTCATGAAAATGGCAATGAACAGATATCCAAAATGTACCGAGTGCAAGAAATATAAATAAGGTCAGTGGTACGTTTGCTTCTTGGCGATTTGAATGAATGAATATCTTGTACTATATCTGATCTCAGGTCAGTGTATATGGCTCATTCACCATGTTCACTGATGTCCACCTCATGTCCCTGGATGTAAATATGGATTAATATTCCTGTTTAGGATTGTGATGAATTTCTTTTGCAAACAGTCAGAAATCAGTCTGTGTTTGTTGATTTTTCACAAATCTGGAGGGTGTCAGGTTTAAATTGTGTCACGGAGCAAGAAACTGCTGCACCTGGAAGCACATGTGATAAATATTAGTGTTTCTCAAGAGGCTTCCAGGTGCCACAGTCATTTATTACCATGAAATAGTAGGTTTGTTTGTTTAATAGTAGCAAAGTCTGATTTAGCAGTTTGAGCTTCAGATACTTCATCCGTCCATTTTCCAGTGCTTGAGTGGGAGGAGCATGAGGAGGCCACAGAGAAGAGCTTTGTATTTGGCCTCAAAGTGGTTTTGGTCAGACGATAGTGAGGAGGCCGAGGATCAGGGACCGTTTTGAGAAGTTCCTGAATGCAGCCGTCAGTGAGCTTCACCTGTGAAGCCTCAGGAGAGGATGACACCTGCTCTGAGATGCTGAAGGCTGGATGTTGTTGGACTGTCTTGGTTGACGTCTCTTCAGCGTCGCAGCCTGTGGCCTAGCTGGCTGAGGTTGTGGCCCTCACAGACAGGCTGAGGGGCTCAGACATCCAGGGAGATCGCGTTTCAGGCATCTGATTCGGACGCCTCCCAGAGACCCCTGAGCAGGACTGTGGAGAGCCCAGTTTCTAACCTCTGCACGTGGCCCATTATGGCGTAAAGTCGCTGCGTGTTACACTAAAATAAACTGAATTAAGTCGCAGTTGAGGTAATTAAAGGCCTCGACTACAATTTGAGAAATTAAGCTCTGTAAAAAGAAAGTAAAAGAGGACATGAAACTGAGCCCTGTGGAACTCCACGAGAAAGAAAAGTCCTGACAGAAACTGTTCTTTCCGGTACTTTAGAGTAAAAGTCTGAACTTGAATGGTAACAACATGCACCAATATGCTTGAGGAAACAAAATTAAAAGTAAAACACAGGAATAAAGTGCGAGAGGGACGAGCGAGGCACACTTATAATGAAGAGAGCGAGAGAATCCTGGTTTGTTTGCCCTCGCTCTTTTACTTTCAGATGAGTCCTCCCCCTTCCTCCCATCCATCTCCTCCTCCTGAGCTTTCTGTCATCAGCCTCAGGCTTCAAACACACACACACACACACATAAAACACACACTTGTGGGAGCAGAGGTGGTGACAGTGCTATTTTCAACTAAGGCTGTGTGTGTGTGTGTGTGTGTGTGTGTTTGGCAGACAGTCTGTTTGTGTGTTTAAGAGAAAACATCTGACAGTGATGGATGTCGAAAGAGAACAAGCGCCTGTTTTTCTGTGTGTGTGTGTTTAATTGCTTTGTGGGTAATAAAACCAAACCTCAAGCACATGCTAATCACTTTAAATGTCTCTCTCTTATTCTCCCCAAACACACACACACACACACACACAGATCTCTCCTGACCTGTTTCGCTCGCCCGGCCATCGACCTCCCTCTCCGCAGCACACACACTCCACCCGGCCCGTCCCTCCAGAAGTCCGCCGGCTCATCGTGAACAAAAACGCCGGGGAGACGCTGCTGCAGCGCGCCGCCCGCCTCGGATACGAGGTAACAACTCACACAGTTAGTACATATGTGTGTGTGTGTGTATACATGAATATAAGTTTGCTAAATTTGCTGAATTGCCATATTTCTGACCACTTTCGTCACCACGTCCTCATAATCAGTTTAAAATCTGACGTTTTCAGACACGGCGTGTTGGATTCGTATCCTGCTGCCGTCACAGTCTCTCTCTCTCTCTCTGCGTCTGAATTCCTCCGGTTTTTATGTCAAAAATATACATTTACTGTTTTGTCTTTTATGTTGTCGCGCTGAAGTCGTGTCTTCAGGCTTCAGGTTGACATTTTGAACGTGAGAAATTTACATGGAAATGAAGCTGAGTGTCTTCACTCCTCCTCCTCGTTCTCTCATCCTCTGCTGCATTGTTCTGCCTCGCTCGCTCTTTTCGCTCGACTCTCGCCTTCCTTGAACTTTAATCCCTCGCTACCAGATGAAAAAGACTCACTCACATCTCCTCTCTCTCTCTCTCTCTCTCTCTCTCTCTCTCTCTCTCTCTCTCTGTCTCTCTCTCTCTCTCTCTCTCTCTCTCTCTCTCTCTGTCTCTCTCTCTCTCTCTCTCTCTGTCTCTGTCTCTCTCTGACTCTCTCTCTCTCTCTCTCTCTGTCTCTCTCTCGGTCCCTCTGTCTCTCTCTGTCTCTGTCTCTCTCTCTCTCTCTCTCTCTCTCTCTCTCTCTCTCTGTCTCTCTCTGTCTCTCTCTCGGTCCCTCTGTCTCTCTCTGTCTCTGTCTCTCTCTCTCTCTCTCTCCCTCGCCCTTCTTTCTTTGGTTTAATTGCTTTGTCTCAAAAAGAGAAGTCCGTCATTTAAACACACATCTGTGCAGAATCACAGCGACAGCGTGAAGATGTAAACAATGAAATAATGAATCATAATTTCCAACCAACACTTTTGTATGATCTGCCTCTTGAGTTGTTTTTGGAGCTTAACGGCTGCAACGTTAGTCTGTCCTTCACATCACAGAGTGAACCTTTCAGATCTGAACAACTCCATGACCTTTCCTGTTGCGCCACCTTAAGAACAAACATGTAATAGTAAGCATGTATCGTCAGCTGGACTCGAACCTGTGGCATTAAAGTTACACCGAGTCTCCACAAATGTCCTTTATTGAAATTCAGCCCACGTTTGGAGGCAGAAAACTGTGTGTATGTGTGTGGTTTTGACAAATGCCTGCACACACACACACACACACACACAGTCTGAATATTTCATGCGACAGCTCTTGTCAGGCCCCACAAGTGTCACTCTGCCTCTCTCGCTCGCTCGCTCTCTCTCTCTCTCGCTCGTTGAGGTGCAGCGGTGAAGTTAACGAGCTCAGTTTGCAAATGAAGCCGTCATCCATCATGACACACACGCACACACACACACACGCACACCAGCTGCAATCATTTCAGGGGAGCAGAATAAGAGAGGGAGGGAAGCCTTCGTCTCTTCGTCTCGTTCTCTTAAGGTGGAACTGTTCCTTCACCATTAATGTGACATGTCCTTGTTTTGTTGCACACATCACTGTATGATTTGGCCGCTGTGATCGATGGGACCAAGTTGGGCCACGACTCCTCTCGTCCGGTTCGGTTCATGTTCAAAGTCGGAAGATGAAAGAACCAAAATCTCGTACTCACGTTATCGGCAGAATTACTGATGGATCTAAACTTTGACTAATGATCGACGGTGTGTGGGAGCTGGTACGATCTCACAGACCTCCGGAGTAAAATAAAGAAAAGAATGTGGTCAAAAACGACGACACACGGTTTGAAACTCAATATTCTGATTGTGTACATTCACATGTATCAGAAGCGTCAGCCGCTTCGATTCACTCTCGTGTGTTTGGTCTGAAACCAGCGTTACTGGAGGCTCTGGTCTCATTGGCTGTCTGCGTCTCTCCTCGTGTCCAGGAGGTGGTGCTGTACTGTCTGGAGCGGCGGATCTGCGACGTTAACCATCGAGACAACGCCGGGTACTGCGCCCTGCATGAGGCCTGCGCCCGGGGCTGGCTGATGATCGTACGCCACCTGGTGGAGCATGGAGCTGACGTCAACTGCAGCGCTCAGGATGGAACCAGGTACGAGAAGTTCGTGTGAATCTTTGCAGGACCCGTCGGTCGGTGGTTGAAAACTCGCCGGCGGGCGAGCTAGAGAGTGAATGAGGAGAGCGAGCGGTGCTGGTGAGAACAAAGCAGTGATTCAGACAAATAAAACCTTATTTTCTGAGTGTTTGACAGCAGTTACGTTCTAAAGCACAAACAAACACCTGCACCTTCTGACCGAAGCTGAGAGCACAGAATGTTTGGATCAGAGCTGGTGTTTATTTTAACCAGATAAAGTAACAGCAGGATGAATGTGTGTAAAATAACTGTCGAACTGCGAAGAAGCACATTTTTATGAGTGTTTTCCTTCAGCTTGAACTGGTTGTGTTTCCTGTTTCAGACCGCTGCATGACGCCGTGGAGAACGACCACGTGGAGGTGGTGCGTTTCCTGCTGGCCTGCGGTGCAGACCCCACCCTCACCTCCTACTCTGGACGAGGACCGATCCACATGACCCACAGTGCTGCCATGGAAACCTTCCTGGAGGGTAGGAGGGGGAGGAGGGGGTAGTAAGTGTGTGTGTGTGTGAGGAGTTGACAAATGAGCACATTCTAAAAACATGAATTTCCAGTCGTTAAGAAGCGTGAATCAGTGTGTTGTTGATGTGTCGTTGTTGTTGTTGTTGACAAGATGACGTCACCAGAACTTCTGGTCTAACTGGTAACTGAAGCTGAAACGATCAATCAGCTGGTCTGTAGAAGACATGAATCTGCACACGCTGCCAGTTATTACAAGAATAAAGTCGCAACATTACGAGAACACAGACATAGTTTTTAAAAAGTTGATGAGCTGAAGTTACAGGTTTCACCTGATTTTCAGCTGAGACCAAAACTCAGTTGGCTTCATGCAAACAATGATGACGATGAACGAACTTTATTCTCATAATCTTATGACTTAATTCTCAAAATCTCTTTTTACACATTTCTAACAGCGTTTGTTTCGTCATAATAAAGGAATGAAAAAACATCACGTAAAATGGAAAAAGAATAAACAAAGAGAATGAAATGGATTTAGTGCGAACCAGAAAAACAGGAAGGAAATAGACAAGAGGAATGTGTGTGTGTGTGTGTGTGTGTGTGTGTGTGATTATCATTCCCTGCCTGTATTTGTTCTCTCTCTCCATCTCTTTTTTTCTCTCTCCCTCTCCAGAGGGGTTTAATGAGGCTTGGCTGTTGAATCCCAGAACAGCTTACTGCCACACACACACACACACACACACACACTCACACTCCTGCCAGCAGCCGTCGACTCAGCGCCAAACGCTGCGGCGACAAGCCGGCACCGTCTGAACACAAACACTCATCTTCTTCTTCATGTCTTTCACTGTGTGTGTGTGTGTGTGAGCGCACGTGTGTGGCTCTTTTGTTTTCATCTCGATGCCTTCATCCTCTCTGATTGGTCGGCTATTTGATCGACCACAAAAGCCACTAACTCTCCGTCTCGCTCTCTCTCTCTTTGCAGACTATCTCTCCGACCTCCAGGGAAGGTCGGAGGGCGATCCAGGAATCTACTGGGAGTTTTACGGCAGCTCAGTGTGCGGTTCGTTTACACACAAACACACAACCGACAAAATCGTCAGGGGAGATAGGCAGGAAAGCAATTTAGCATTAAAGGGAGAAAGACTAGATGACCCACAAAAAGTTAGATAAAAAGAAATATGGTGAAACTGGTCCTGAAAGAACAAGGGTCAAACTGGGACCAGACAGGTTAAGGTTCAAAGTGAACTGAAAGATCAGGATTCAAAGGACTCCAAATAAACCAATGAAGTCTAAAGGGACGACCGCTAAGCCAAGTAGGACTAAAGGAACTAGCAAAATAAATTTGGACTAAAGGAACTGTGGCAGAACCTGTTTGGACTGAAGAAACTACCAGTAAACTAATCAAGACTGAACTGTTTAGCCAACTAGTTTTACCAAGAATGTCATTCGGCTTTATTTTGTGTTTGTTCAGAGCCGTCCAGCGAGGGAGGAGTGTATAACATTCTTGCTGACCCGCCAGGACCAGAGGAAGAGGAAGAGGATGAAGAGGAGGACGAGGATGAGGAGCAACGAGCCAGGAGGGAGGTGTTTGAGTTTGAGCTGTCTGACCGGCCGCTGCTCCCCTGCTACAACATCCAGGTGTCACTGTCCCAGGGGTGAGTTAAAAAACATTCAGGTGTGTTTTCTGAGGATTTGAGTCGCAGACCAGAACTGAACAAGTCAGTAAATAAACTTGTACCTAATGAAGAGGCTTGTGCTAAAATTCAGTTTAATGGTGCTCGGACTAAAAGGACTATCATGAACAACATCAGGGCTCAAGGAGAAAAGAAGGAACTTGGATAAATGACATTTGGGATAAGTTCTGATTATTGTCACGAAAAAAAGGACAAAAGGACCAAAAGGGATATAAAGAGAGTAGGACTAAAAAATGTTGGGTTAAGCTTACTGGGCCCTAGTTCCCTTGAACCTGGATCAAGGGAACCAGCGTAAACAAATTGGGATAAAAGGAGGACTAAAAAAACTCGGATTAAACATCCATTTTCTTCCGCTTACCTTGGGTGGGGTCATGGTGGCAGCAGGCTAAACAGGCTTGTCCAGATGTTCCTATCCCCAGGACCAGATGAGAGAAGTAATCCCCAATCACTCCAGTGAGTTCTGGGTCTTCTGGGCCTCTCTCTCCTTTAAAGAAATCCCCAGAGGAAGGCGTCCAGGAGGCATCGTAATCAGCTGACTTCTTTCAATGCGAAGGAGCAGCGGTTCTACTCCGAGCGAAGGTCCGAGCTTCATCCTGTCTCTGATTGAGCCCAGACACCCTACGGAGGAAATTCATTCAGCCCACTTGAATCTGCTGATTCTTTTGGTCACTGCCCAAAGATGAGGGTTAGAACATAGATCGATCCTGCTCTGAACCACAAAGGTCCGGGACAATCACTGTATTACCACTGATGCCAGACGTTTGGTTCCAGAACCAGTTGAGCCCAGCGATATCGAGTTGGCACTGCTCCACCTCCCGCACCGTGGTGGAACCACAAAAAGTACCAGACAACAGGGACTATGTAGGGAACAAGAAATAAAGCACCTGTGACTCTATGAAGAATCTTGGGGTATCACGGGGGCTAAAGGAACCAGGACCAGGACTCAAGGACCTCACATGTTCTGACAGAAGGTTTAAGGTCAAACACAGTCAGTCGGGCTAAATGAAGCCGACCAAAGGAAAAGGAATTAACAAAGACCACACCCACCCACACTTTGTCTTTTCTTATTCACACTCTTTTTTTTTTCTTTCACACTCACACATTCTTTCTCAGTGTTGTTCTAACACATCTCCCTCTTTTTCACACTCACACACACACAGTCCAATTAAGGTGGTGGAACGCCGGCTTAGAAAAGAAAGAAGGGGACAGCGGAGGAGGGAGAGAGCGAATGAAAAAAATCCTCTGAGGAGAAGACGGAGAGAAAGAGAGAGAGAGATAAAGGCAGGACAGACGGAGAGGTCGTTAACGAGGATTGCATCGCCGTGGTGACGCAGCTAATTGGCTTCCACTTCGTCTTCCTCCCCGATCGCTTTTCTCTTCCTCTCTCTTTCTCCTCTCGCTCTCATTTTTTCCTCTCGTGTCTGATGTAGTATTAATGGCTCCTCCTGGGTACAAGGCCACCGGGTACTGACACACACACACACACACACAGATACAGATACACACACATGCACACAAACATACACGCACGCACACATACACACACACACATTTCATTCGGTTGTTTAACATTCCAGCAGCAACTGGCTTTAAAGCAACATGTGGCCTTGTCCACTGCTGTTTGTGTGTGTGTGTGTGTGTGTGTGTGTGTTAAGCTTCCTTTGCCCTTGACACACACATGCACACACACACATTGACAGACATTGTGAATCAATAACGGCTCCACTGATGTCGAGGCTGCAACAGCAGAATATATTAAAGAGAAACTGTCTCTCGGTCTTTTCTCTTTCTTCCGTCTCTGATATTTATTTAAGACAAATTTCCAATTTTGCCTTAATTGAATGTTTTAATCTATAATCAAACACGACTGCAGTGCACCTGTGAAACTTGTTTCCTCTCTTGCTCTCTGACGTCTGACATTTGTCGAAACTATTCAAGTCAATTTTTGTCAGTTTTATTTCTGCAGCCCAAAATCACAAATGACAAAGTTGCCTCAAGGAGCTTCACAGCGTACAGCTCACAGTCCTTCGACTCTGGAATCAGATGAGGAAAATTCCAACAAAAACCCTCTTCATTCGATTAAAAACGAGCCGACTCGGTTGCTAACATAAAATAAATTGCAGTCAAACACACTGCATCTGTTTCCTGGAGCAGTTCATGCTCCAGCAAAGCAAGATTACATCAAACTGGAAGGTGTGACACAACTCATGCAATATCTTCCTCCCTTTTGAAGTCCCTGGGCTCCGTTCTCACAAAGGTCAGCGCTGCCAAGGTGGCTTGCAGTTGGGGGGAAAATGCATAAGCATGAATATTGCAGCTCGAATCAGTTGATCGTGACAATCAACTTGGTTTCAGTCCAGAAATTTGCTGTTACAAGTGTTTACACAGCAGGTTTCTTATCTAAAAACTCACACTCTTGTTTCCTCTTCTCTCTTTCCTCCAGCCCCAGAAACTGGCTCCTCCTCTCTGACGTCCTGGATCGACTTCGGATGACGTCTCGGTCTTTCCGACGCCTCTTCCCACAGCTCAACGTACAGTCTATCCCTGAGGATGAGTTCTACCGGCAGGCGTCGCTGTCGCAGCTCCTAACGGGGCCTGATGAGCAGGAGCTAGCCTCCTTCAGGCCGGACGTCAAGGACCCTTTGGAGCTGGTGGAGGCCACCCCCGAGCTGGCTGGCATGCTTGGCTCTTCTCTGGAGTTTGTTGACACCCGTTGGGACTCATTGGAAGCTTCGCCACCTCCTACACCACCCCCACCACCATCACCCAGACCATCGCAAAGACTGTTACTCAGACCGCCACAACGTATTCCACCATTATTACCACCACAGCGACAGGGGGCGACAGAAGCTGGTGCTAAAGTCAATAGTGTGTTGCAAAACAGGAGTGCAGAGCCTGGACAATTCCAAGGACTTAGAAATCTAGGATATTCTACTCCGGTAGCTAAAATAGAAACCAAAATGGATGCAAGCATGTGGGAACCACAACAACTAGGAAGTAAAAACGCTGTGGTTCCTTTTCCTGCAAAGCCAAATGTGACATGTAACATGTGGGAATCGCAAAGACAACCAAGTAAGAATATTTGGATCCCTAATCCTGCTAATCTGGCCTCTAAAACCGACTCTAGCATGTGGGAACAACAACAACGTAGTAATGATACTGGGATTGTTAATTCTACCAATCTGGACTCTAAAATTGACTCAAACATGTGGGAACAACAACAGCAAATGAATAAATCCACTGGGAACACTCCTGTCAGGTGTGGTGTGCCAGTTGGTGCCAGCATGTGGGAACCACAGCGACTACGAAGTGGGAGCACCGTGAATTCTGACACCAAGGTGGATGCTGCCCTGTCAGAACCACAGCGAATACCAATTCCGAACATTGGTAATCCGGCAAACTCAAATGGAGAAGTGGATGCTAACACGTGGAAACAACATAATCAGGGGAGTAAGACTGGCAGGGTTTTGGACTCCACGAACCCAGGTGCTTCACTTGATGGTGGCATTTGGGAACTACAACGACTGCGAAGTAAGAATGCAGGAATCACCAGGCCTGTAAAACCGAATGCTACGGTGGATGCTAACGCGTGGGAACACCAGGGAATAAAGAGAGAGGGTGGCCCCGGCACAGCACCCAAAAGAGGGGCCTGTGGCAGCCAAGACCAAGGAGGTAAGACCATAAAAATGGATGCTGCCTGGCAAAGGAACCTGGGCAACGTCAGAGTCCACATCAGAGATCTCGGGATGAAAGTGGGGAGAGGCCCCATCCAGGGAGACGTAAAGAAGGAGCCAGGGAAGGCTGCTGGGAAGGGCCCCAGGGTTAAAATGAGGTCATGACAACACAGTGTGACCAGGGAAAGAGTTTGTGAGTCACTCTGAGCTACGAACACACTCAGAAAGATTCTTCACCACCGGAGGAGTCAGCAACAACACAGGAAACGATTTTACACAAAATTCAAACGTTCATGTAAATATTGTAAATGAGTAAACATATCTGGACATCGAACATGTGACGGTACATCCTCTGTAAAGACACTGCGACAGTCTCATGTGTTCTATATGTATACTGTAAATATGTGTCTTTTTTATTTATGACTACAGATGTCGCTGTTGTTGCATTTGTTCTTTGTAAATGCAGTCTGGTGTAAATACGATGCATTTTCTGTCACGTGGTTTGTTGGTTGGGAGGTTGTTTGTTACCTTTGTGTGCAATTTTGTATTGAGCATCCTGTTGACTTTCATCACCAAAATATTTATTGTCCAATAAATACAAAGAATTTAAAACACATCTGAGCCGTGTGACCTGTGCAGGTAATCAAGCTCACCTGTGGCAAACCAGGAAGCAGCTCCACGTGGAGGAGATTCTCTTGATACTGATGAGTAAGTTTGTTTAATTATTTCTCTCAAAAACTTCCTCTGCATCAACTTCTTTTGGTGACTGATGACATTTATTCTGATGAATCACAGTTGAGCGTTTCATGCAATTTGGCTCTGCCACATTATCAACACTGCATGAATGTGTATGTTGCAGCTGCTGGAGGTGGAGACTTGGGCCAAAGTGAAATACAGACATTTATTTTCACCATTTGGTCGATAAATTGTGGATTCTGTTTATTTTTTTATTTATGAATTTAGAAGATAAATATTTCATGATGGAAAAACACATTTATTCTGAGCATTAAAACTGGACATATGAGGCTTTCACCCTGTGTGTGTGTGTGTGTGTGTGCGTTAAACAGCTCTAATTAAAGGTGACGCAGTGAAACGCAGTAACATTTCACTTCTGCCGAACGGGAAATTAAACTCCACTGATTGGACTGCTGGTCTCTCTCTCTCCCCCTCTCTCTGTCTCTCCCCCTCTCTCTCTCTCTGTCTCTCCCCCCCCTCTCTCTCTCTCTCTGTCTGTCTGTCTCTCTCTGTCTGTCTGTCTGTCTCTGTCTGAGTGTTGTTGAGTTGAAATGTGACACAGGAGAAGAAGAGATGTGGAAACAGCTGATTGGTCAGATGACTCTTCCTTCACCTCTGATGTCAAACAGAGACTCTGTGACATCAGAGGATGTTTGTGGCATTTTTGTGTGAAACACATCATTTATCAAAGTGACATTCATTAAATTGAGTTGTGAGCTGTTTGAATTGACTGATGACAAAACTGACTGACATGAACACGGGGCTCAGTTTGAACTGGAGCTTCTTTGAGCTGCTGTCTGGACGTGTGCAGAGGATGCTGGGATACATGTGTGACTCACTCGCTTCTGAAAAACTGGGACAATTTCTCTAACATGAAACAGAGTGAGAGTCCATTCATGCATGCTGGATGTTTCCTGTCTCTCTTCCCTTTCGATCGCCCACATCCTTTCATCCTGGTGTGTGTGTGTGTGTGTGTGTGTGTTCAGGATGAGTCATTCACACACTCGGCAGGACAAAAGGATGAAGGCGAGTGAAAGGAAAGACACGTCACCACAAACACCTTTTTCTGCATGTTCCTCACTAAAACTCCTGAGATTTTCAAAATAAAACACAATTACATGATATTTGCTTTTCAAGAATTTCTAAAGTAAATAAACATCTTCAAACGTTTTGTTTTTGAGACATTCTGAGAAACAGCAGATGCAATGAAGAAGCTGAAACAAGTAGATTTTTGGTTAGATTGGTGTTAAATTGATTGCTTGGTTAGTTGTTGATCATGATGTTGATTGTTAGGTTTACAATAAGTTTGTTATCATTATTATTGATCATTGATTATTTCCTGATATTGACTGAAGATCAATGATTTAGTTGGGGTTTCATCTGAACCGATCAACCTTATGTGTGTGTTCTTGTTGGTTTTCAACGAACAACATCAACACACACACACACACACACACACACTCCATTATTGTGGAACTCCATGGCAACGAGAGGAGCTTAATTGGAGAAAAAAAATCTCCGTTAAGACGGCGAAAGAGAGAACGAGCGAACGAGGCCGAGATGAATAGAGAGGGAGGTGAGCGAGAGGTAGAACGACAGAAAGGTGGAGGCAGAGTGAAGAGAGAAGGCTGATGAAATATGAATGAGTCGACAGGAGGTTGAAGCAGCTGTGTGTGTGTGTGTGTGTGGAGGTGAAGTCGTGATAAACAGCAGGAGTCTGAATCACAGTCGGTGTGTGTGTGTGTGTGTGTTTTTACAGCTCGTGCTCACCGGTGCCTCCTCATGTCAACATCACTGACTTCAGTTTCCTCGACACGCAGACGAAACCCGGCTGCTTTAAACAAACTGCTGCTGAGTCGCAGTCTGACTCTGGATGTTTCACACAGCAAAACATGACGTGAGAGCAGGCGGCCGATTACAGACACTGCAGACTGTTCGTCGTAAAGAAGTTTAGCTCGTTAGAGCTTTTTATTCTGTTGTCGAGTAAACTGATCTGAGCAGGACGAACAATCCTGAGGTCATGACAGTTAGACACGTGGAGCCTCCAGTCTTTGTGCTAAGCTAAGCTAACTGAAGATGTAAACATGGTGATAAAGATAAACAAAGCGTCCGGCAGCGTTCGGTTTCATCACTGTCGTCCCCCTCACGGGAAACAAACACACACACACACACACACACACTCTTTCATTCACTGCAGTCAAAGCAGCCGCTCGATTCTCTGGTGTGTGCGTGTTTTCCATTACTGTGTGTGTACAACAAGCGTGTAACTGTGATTGTGTGTCTGCAGAAAAGCTGCGTGTGTGTGGCTGCCTAACACCAGTGTTGAAGATGGATTGAATTGCTATTGCACAGGAGTGTGTGTGTGTGTGTGTGTGTGTGTGTAGTGAGGACCAGGATAAATTTCACTGAAGACATTTTGGTCAGTCAGAAGCTGTTTGAGGGTCCAGACTTCATGGTTAATGTTAGGGAACGCATTATGTCAATGAGGGTCCTCACAACTATGGACGTACAAGTCTGTGTGTGTGTGTGTGTGCGTGTGCGTGTCGTCTGGCTGTTTAGCGAGCGAGACGAGCGGCGCTGCAGATGAATTTTTAAACAGAGAGAGAGCAGCCATCATTTATTGATGTTGGTGAAGGGAGAGATGAATAGCCGTCTGTGTACACACGACCAGAGAGGAGAGAGAGAGAGAGAGTGTGTGTGTGTGTGTGTGTTGGAAACAGCCGGCATCCAAATGCAGGTCGTCTCTCCGTCTGTACGAGAACCTGCAGGAGCCTGATCACAAGCCGACTCGCTGACGTTTGTCCCGGAGCAAAGAGCAAATTATGCTTCAAACTAAAACGTCCGAGTGTCTGAGACGTGTCTCATATGTCTCATCCACAGGAAGTTCTGGTGTCACGCAGAAAAAAATGCTCATTCAATCGTCTAAATGCGAGTTGAGATCTGTCCACAGACTTGTGTTGAAAAGTCTTTTCACAGGTGCAGCTCTTTACAGGTTTACAGGTGAAAAGTTCGTTCTTCTGTCGGGACAACGTGAGCCGGTCGTCCACCGTCTGTGCGTTTCTGTCCACCTGTGATCAGTGTTTGCCATTTTCTCACAATTCAGTGAACATTGTGCTACTTTTGGATGAAAGCCTGATTTTTGATGGGCGAGCGACTGTTGCTTTGTTTGATTGTTTGCGGTCGGCTGATGTCGTGTTCCTCCGCCATCACACTCTGCAAGTAACTGTTGTCTCTCTCAGCTCTCATCTTCCAAAGAGACGTCGTTTAGTGTTTCCGCGTCAAAAAGGAAGAGAAGAGGTCAGAGGTCAGCCGAGAGACGTCTGAGGAGATTCGATAGTTTGAGACAGAGAGACACAGAGACAGACAGAGGCAGAGAGACAGAAGTGTTCAGATGGGTGCACACGAGGACGAGCCAGCATGTGTTTGTATGGGAGAGAGAGAGAATAATGGAGGAGGGAATCAGGACGGTTTCAAGGTTCCCCCTTTCTATTTGCTCGCTCGCCCGCTCCCTCTCTCTCTCTCTCTCTCTCGCACGCGCAGCCAGACAAGGTCACACACACACAGACACACACACACACACACTTGTCTTCATGTTTCATTGCCAAACCCTTCAACGCTCTCTCTCTCTTTGGCTGTAATGCAGACACTTGCTCACTCGCCCACTGCTCTCTCTCTTTTCGGGGAAAGAAAACGAGGAAATCAATTAGCCTCCCTCCTCCAGTCTGTTCTGATGAGGGTGATTTCATCCAGCAGTCAGTGCTGGAACAAGTATTCATGTCCTTTACTGCAGTAAAAGTACTAATACACACTGTGAAAATACTCCAGTACAAGTCCTGCATTCAAAACCTCACTGAAGTGAAAGTGTGAAGGTTTTATCATCAAATGTACCTGAAGAGAAACTGGGCGGCCGAGAGAAGCGCAGTGGACGAAGCAGCACCAGGGGGCAGCGTTTGACGGCTTTAGCTTTAGCATCGTGCTAACGTCACCGTTTACTAAGTTTAGTTTTATCGTCACTAAATTCAAACAGGTTCCAGGTCATAAACTGGTTCTTTTGCGGAGATGAGTTGTTACCGAACATTTACAGCCACTAACTGCAGGTGGAGCTATTGAGCAGCTAACGCTAGCGTGCTAACACCTGAGCTGGTTGCACCTGGTTCAGTGAGTCACTGTTTGTTCAGACTGAAGGACTCCGACTCTTTTGTCTCAGTTCGCTGCTGAAAGTCTGAGAATCAGCTGCAGCCGGAGAGAAAAAAACATCCGTGTGCGCGCATTCACACACACACACACACGAAGGCAATTAGAGCGTCGCATGAAGACTGAGATGTGTGTGTTCTCGTGTGTGTGAAGGAAATTAGACTGCCTCATTATTCAAATTGGCTCGGAGGAGAAACGCAGCGCTCGCCTCGTTTACGCCTCGACGGAGAGAGAGAGAGAGATCTGTCACTCCCCCCTCCTCCTCCGTCTCCTCGTTCTGTCATTCACATCCCTTTGTCCTCTCTCGCCGCCGCCTCCTTCCCTCCTCTGTCACTCTCCCTCCCTCCCTTTTCTCCTTCTCCTCTTCTTCATCCATCCCTCCATCACCCCCCCAATCTGTCACTCCCTCCTCCTCCTCGTTCTCAAATTACATCCTCGTTGCCGCCTCGTTTCTCATCCCGTCGCCGGGGGCTGTCGCCGAGGACCGGCGAGGGCGCTAAACGATTTCCCACCATGCATCACTTCCCTCACACACACACACTTTTTCACGTTGTAGAATCCACAGTTGACGAAGCGTTAAGAATCAAAACAAGATTCAAAACCTGAACACAGGCAGGCAGATTATCCTGATGGTGGCGCTAGAGAGAAACTCACAAAATGGAAACAGGTGCAAAACACACTGCAACTTAAAAATACTTCAAAAACACACGTTATGTTCAGAAAAAAATGCTAAATAAATAAAATGGAAGCAAGAAGAAACGAGCTGTTTCGTCAGTTTGTCGCGTTTCCTGGAAACTTTGGAGACGAGGACAGATGAGGAAAAGGAAGGAGACGAGAGGACAGATGAGGAAAAGGAAGGAGACGAGGACAGATGAAGAAAAGATGGACAGAAGACAAACAGAACAAGACAACAGAGAGAAAGAAGAAGGAGACGTCTGCACAGTCACAAACTTCCTGTCTGACAAACTGATCGTTCGCCTGCAAATCTTCCCCCAGTGCACCGACTGACAGGCGCTGTGTGTGTGTGTGTGTGTGTGTTTAGGACGACCCAACAGATAAAACTGGGACAGAAGAAGAAAAAAACCACACACACACTCTCATACAACATGACTCATTCCTCCACACACAAACATTGACACACTCACTAATGAAGGTTGTTTAACTGATCTACCTGTGTGTGTGTGTGTGTGTGTTAATTATTCTGGGTCTAACCTTGTCAACCACTAATTGGCACTGTGACACACACACACACACACACACTGTGTGTGTTTGTGCTGACTGGCGTTACCACAGTGCCCCCTGCTGGTTTCTGCTGAATATTGATGGAGACGTCTTGTATTGTTTTTTTGTAATGGAACAAATATTAGAAACTGTAAATGTACCAATAAACACGAAGGAAGTTAAATATGAGTAGAAAATAAAAATACATTCATCATTTTTATTTCATTTTTTGCAAATGAAACAAAATAACTTTATAAGCATAAGTTTGAATGCAGTTTTCAGTGTGTGTCTTTAACCGTGTTTGAGTTTCTCACATTTATTTGACTTGATTTGTTTCTTTTCCAAGTTCAAGTGTCCAGATCCAGACCCACATCCCAGACCTTCGACCCCTGAGGAAACATGGAAAAGGTTGGTTTCAAACCGTCTCCCTCAGATTCACGTTGTTGAGAAGCAGCTGCTTATTTACTGAGCTGTTTGTCGGCTCAGTTGAGTTCAGGTTCAATGTTGGATTTTCTTGGGGCAAGCTGGATTTGATCCGCCCACCTCAGATCATCAGGTGTCAGAACTTTATCTGACTGAGCGACACCTGAAGCTTCATTGTTGTTTTTATTCTTCACAATACTGAGGAGAGAAAACTTTGAAAATCTCAGGCAGGTTTGAACTCTCGTCCGTCGCACCTCTTCGCTGTGTCGCCGTAGGAACGTCCCTTTGATCTAAACACACACAGTCAGTGAGTTGTCAGTTTGAACGGTGCTGTTCTTCCACAAACGTGAATTGTCTGAAACGACCTCGTGACAAAAGATGAATCCAGAGATTCCAGTGATGAGTTGACAGAAACATGGCAAACTGCAGAGAGGTCAGAGGTCAGAAAGATGTCAGACTGGATTATAGTGGGATTATACATCAGTCAAAAAAGTTATTTGTAGACAGACCAGTTTTAGCATCCAAAAACTGTTTTTAACAAATATGAAATAAATATGAAAATGTGTTCAAACAAATCAGGAGAATAGAAAGTGTTTTCTCACCCAGATGAAGGAGTGGAGCAGCAGCAGCAGCAGCGACTTCAGACAGGAGATTCAGTTCCCATCCTCCTCTGAGCCAGAATCCACCTGAGACTGAAGGACGAACACCACGACTCTCTCTCCTACTTACAGCTTGCAACACACTTGTGTTTCTTGCTATGAGCAAGCCGTGTAAATCTTTTATCACAAACGCTGCAACTGAATGGTTTCTCCCCCGTGTGGACGATCAAGTGTCCTCTCAGATGTTCTTTCTGTGCAAACTTTGTCCCACAGACGGAGCAACTGAAGGGTTTCTCCCCCGTGTGGACGCTGGAGTGTCGTCTCAGGTGTTCCTTTTGTGTGAACCTCGTCCCACAGACAGAGCAGATGAAGGGTTTCTCTCCTGTGTGGATTCTCATGTGTGTCAGAACATTTCCTCTCTGTTGAAAAGTTTTATTACAAACTGAGCAGCTGAAACGTTTTTCTTCTGAATGAAGTCTCATATGAGTCGCTAAGGAATTCTTGTGGCATCTTTTACCACAAACTAAGCAACTGAATGAAGTCGCTCCTGTTTGGATTCCAATGTGTTTCTGCCCCTTGTGGCCAAAGCTTGTAGCACATTCACTGGAGCTAACTGATGTTTTTCCGGTCTTACTTTCTATGTCATTAACAGATGCTTCATTCAGTTCATCAGTCTCAGGTTCAGAGGACGCTGACGTCTTGTCCTCAGGATCTGCTTGTAAACCAGTATCTGGATCAGAGTTCCTGGCCGGTTCTGATCCTCCGCACTCATCTCCATCACATTCTGTTTTCAAATGCTCTGCTTCTGTGTTCTCTTCAGTTTGCTGAAGCTGTGAGGACTGAGAACTGACACACTGATGGATTCTGAGCTGGGACTGCCAAGTGAATCGTTTGTCACAAATACTGCAGCTGTATCGTTTCTCCCCCGTGTGCAGCGCCATGTGATACGTCAGATTTCCCTTTTGTATAAATCTTTTACCGCAAACAGAACAGCCGTAGGGTTTCTCCCCTGTGTGGATTCTCATGTGCATCACAAAATCTCCTCTCCATGGAAAAGTTTTATTACAAACTGAGCAGCTGAAACGTTTTCCTTCTGAATGGAGTCTCATGTGAGTTGTTAAGGAGTTCTTCCGGGGGTATTTCTTACCACAAACTGAGCAACTAAATGGCTTCACTCCTGTTTGGATTCCAATGTTTTTCTGCTGATGCCCCTTGTGGCCAAAGCTTGTAGCACATTCTTTCTGCAGAGGGTCTGAACCTGACTGAGGCTCCCTGGTCTCCTCCCAGTCACAACTGTCATCAGTCTCAGGTTCAGAGGAGTCTGAAGTCTCGTCCTCAGGATCTGCTTGTAAACCAGTATCTGGATCAGAGTTCCTGGCCGGTTCTGATCCTCCGCACTCGTCTCCATCAGCTTCTGTCTTGAAATGCTCTGCATCTTTGTTCTCTTCAGTTTGCTGAAGCTGTGAGGGCAGAGAACTGACACACTGATGGTTTTTGAGCTGATAAAGCCAACTGAATCTTTTTCCACAAACACTGCAGCTGCATCGCTTCTCCCCCGTGTGCAGTTCCATGTGGTGTGTTAGATGCACTTTTTGTATAAATCTTTTACTGCAAAGTGAGCAATTAAATCGTTTCTCCCCCGTGTGCAGTGCCATGTGATACGTCAGATTTACCTTTTGTACAAATTGTTTACTGCAAACTGAGCAGCTGTAGGGTTTCTCTCCTGTGTGGATTCTCATGTGTCTCTTCAGATTTGAGTTTTGGCTGAATCGTTTACCACATTCAGAGCAGCTGAACGATTTCTCACCAGTATTACATCCACTGTTGTTTTGCAGAGGGTCTGAACCTGACTGAGGCTCCCTGGTCTCCTCCCAGTCACAACTGTCATCAGTCTCAGGTTCAGAGGAGTCTGAAGTCTTGTCCTCAGGATCTGCTTGTAAACCAGTATCTGGATCAGAGTTCCTGGCCGGTTCTGATCCTCCGCACTCGTCTCCATCAGCTTCTGTTTTCACCCGTTCACTTTGTCTCCGATGAAGCCGTGAGGACGGAGGTTTCTCTTCGTCCTCGTCTTCGCTCTTCACAGCCACAGGAGTGAACGTGAACTTGGTGCTATGAGCCTCCTCCAGGCCTGGAAGCTGCTCTCCCTCCTGACTGCTCCACAGCTCCTCCTGTTCCTCTTTAATGTGTGGCAGCTGTGGTGGCTCCTCCTGGTCCAGACTGGGGCTCCTCTGCTGCTGCTCCGGGGGAAGCTCTTCTTTACTCAGCAGCAGCAGCTGGACGTCTGTGGACAACAAAGAAACACACACACACACACACAGCACGACTTTCTTACAACCCTGAGTCCAAAACAGTTGTGACACTGTAAAAACATCAATAAATGTAATGTTTGACTTCATCGACTTTACTAACTTTTGAATGTGTTTATATATACACTGTATTTCCTCAGTGTGTATTGGTACTTGTACTGCAGTATTTCCTCAGTGTGTATTGGTACTTGTACTAGTGAATGTGACTTCTTGTTGCATCAGTTTAAAGGCAGGAGTAAAGAGTCCAGACCTGCTGTGTGTAACCGGACTTGAGGCTTGAAAACAGCGTCCAGTAGTTTGTGAGACATTTGGACAAAGTGGCAGCAGCTTTTCCTCCAGACTCAGTCCGTTAAAAACACTTTGCTCCCTCTGATGTTCATCGCTCAGATCAACGTTGGCCTCCGTCTGTCTGCAGCTAGCAGGCTACGTTAGCTTCGTTAGCTTCACAGCAGGAGCTCATTGACATGTTGAAGATGTTCGCGTGAAGGAAACAGCGCAGAGTCTGTCCACACAGCTCCATGTGGACATTTGGACACTTTGACTCCGGGGACAATCCACTCTGGTCTCTAACGAAGCTGCTCCGACCACAACTGAGGCCGAGTTCCGTCTCCGTCTGTTTCCTGCTAGCAGCGAGGCTAACTTCCTGTAGCATGTGTATCCACTTCCTGTCTCAGAAGTGGGCGTGGTCTGAAGACAGGAAACAATGTCTCTGTGTCGCTTGTATCAGTTTTTCTGCCAAACTTGTTGCCTTGTCTCTTTGATCTGAGCGGAGTTTTCTCGCCGGCTGTTTGTGGTTTGAATGATAGTTTGGTCTGATTGTCTGTCGAACAAACGGTGACTTCGTGTCTGTGGGTGAGACGCTGCTGCCACCTAGTGGACACGAGGGGAAACATCATCATACTGATTCAGAAAGGAAGGATTCCTGCAGGACTTGTGTATTATGTCAAATTAGGTTTCTCATACTGGAGAGAATAAATCAATTCTACAATATGTGCATAAGTGACCTTTTATTAGAAATAACACACATTGAGAATTTTGGACATTAAAGTTGTCCTGTCTGCAGGCACAGGCCCTGTCTCACTTGAACTTTGTTTTATGGCTCTTAGACAGGTTGTTTTCTCTTGACTAGATCTTTGCTTGTGTTCTATCTACTCTCAGATGTAAGTCACTTTGGATAAAAGTGCCTGCTAAATGAAATTGTAGAATTGTAGAAAAAAAGCACTGATGTAAATCTATTCTGTGAAGGAACGACTGCAGTTGATAGAAACCTGCTAATGCTGAATATTTTTGCTCTTGACAACAAACCAAACCAACAGTGAATGTCTCTGCTGACAAGTGTTCATCTTCTTCCTCTCAGGATGAAGATTCCAGGTGAAGAATGATGACAGCAAACAACAACTCTCCCAACACACAGAAGGCATCAGAGTTGTGTGCAGAAACAGTCCTGGACAATCGGAATCTCTGCTTTAACGGTAACTGGATCAATCCAGCACATCAGCTGTCGAACTGTGTGACATCAAAGTTAGTCTGCAAACTTGGGATTTGACCAAAGTAACACAAATACAGTAACAGAACTTTAAGAATGAACTTCTCATGATTTAAACATAATGAGAACAATTCAAGAACAGAAGAGTCCATTAAATTAAAAATAAATATTGAATGGGAGGAGAGGCAAGTCACTTCATTTATAAATGACATTCTGCAACAACAAATGTTGACCACTGTGCTGAAAATGCGATATAAAATACTTTTAGATAATTTAATTAAATGTAAACACATGGAGACACAAATAATAACAATTAAAATGATCATGTGGCTTCATCTTAGCTGAAAAGATGAAGCATGACTTATTTTAGACTCTGTATCACAGATGTCAGCTGATCAGTGTTGAGCAAAATTTTGCCCTCAGTCCTTCAATCCAGCAGGAAGAAACTGGCTCAACAGGCATCTCTGCAGCTTCATTTACTTTCACTGCTCTCAACAACACACTTGTGTTTTTTCATATGAGCGTGCCGAGTGAATCTTTTATTACAAACACAGCAACCAAATGGTTTTTCCTCTGTGTGGACAGTCAAGTGTCGTCTCAGATTTCCATGTATTGCGAATTCTTTACCACAAACTGAACAACTAAACGGTTTCTCCCCAGTGTGGATTCTCATGTGTTTCAACAAATTGCCTCTGAAACTGAAACTTGATTTACAAACTGAGCAGGTGAAAGGTTTTTCTCCTGTGTGAACTCTTAAGTGGGAGTTCAAAGTTGAACTTTGTGCGAATCTTCTACCACAGACAGAGCAACTGAATGGTTTCTCTCCTGTGTGGATTCTCATGTGCATCACAACATGTTCTCTCCGTTGAAATGTTTTTTTACAAACTGAGCAGCTGAAACGTTTTCCTTCTGAATGAAGTCTCATATGATCCGTTAAAGATTTCTTCCTGTGGTATCTTTTACCACAAACTGAGCAACTAAATGAAGTCCCTCCTGTTTGGCTTCCATTGTGTTTCTGCCCCTTGTGGCCAAAGCTTGTAGCACATTCTTTCTGCAGAGGGTCTGAACCTGACTGAGGCTCCCTGGTCTCCTCCCAGTCACAACTGTCATCAGTCTCAGGTTCAGAGGAGTCTGAAGTCTCGTCCTCAGGATCTGCTTGTAAACCAGTATCTGGATCAGAGTTCCTGGCCGGTTCTGATCCTCCGCACTCGTCTCCATCAGCTTCTGTTTCCACCTGTTCACTTTGTCTCCGATGAAGCCGTGAGGACGGAGGTTTCTCTTCATCCTCGTCTTCGCTCTTCACAGCCACAGGAGTGAACGTGAACTTGGTGCTATGAGCCTCCTCCAGGCCTGGAAGCTGCTCTCCCTCCTGACTGCTCCACAGCTCCTCCTGTTCCTCTTTAATGTGTGGCAGCTGTGGTGGCTCCTCCTGGTCCAGACTGGGGCTCCTCTGCTGCTGCTCCGGGGGAAGCTCTTCTTTACTCAGCAGCAGCAGCTGGACGTCTGTGGACAACAAAGAAACACACACACACACACACACACACACACACACACACACACACACACACACACACACACACACACACACACACACACACACACACACACAGGCTTCAGAAAGCTGGAATGTCCTGACACCACTTTTTGAAATGTTTAGAAATGTTGCAGAGTGGCAGCTGGTTCCTCATCAGTTTAAAGGCAGGAGTAAGGAGTCCAGACCTGCTGTGTGTAACCGGACTTGAGGCTTGAAAACAGCGTCCAGTAGTTTGTGAGACATTTGGACAAAGTGGCAGCAGCTTTTCCTCCAGACTCAGTCCGTTAAAAACACTTTGCTCCCTCTGATGTTCATCGCTCAGATCAACGTTGGCCTCCGTCTGTCTGCAGCTAGCAGGCTACGTTAGCTTCGTTAGCTTCACAGCAGGAGCTCATTGACATGTTAAAGATGTTCGCGTGAAGGAAACAGCGCAGAGTCTGTCCACACAGCTCCATGTGGACATTTGGACACTCTGGTCTCTATCGAAGCTGCTCCGACCACAACTGAGGCCGAGCTCCGTCTCCGGAAGCGCTGCCGCTCGTTCTTCTTCTTCTTCGGTTTTACTATCGGACTATGACGCAACCTGAAGGTGCTGCCACCTGCTGCTCCGGAGTGCGTAAGTCACATCGGGTCCAAAAGCACAATGTCAGTCAAATGTATTTATTATTAATGTATGTTTACATATTAATATATAATAACTCTAAGTACAATCATACTATAATATTCTGCTGTTTAACTGTGCGGCAGCATAAATGAAAGACTTTTTTTAAAGGTCAGTTTTAAGAAGAGATTCTGCAGCTTCAGATCTTCAAACAGGAAGTTCAGGATCTGAGAAGCTCTGAACCTAAAGAGCACAACTGCTGCTGTCTGTAATTTGACTTTGAGATTATTTGTTCTTGTAAAGTTTCAAAAACAGGACAGGACTCTCCATTCAGGACTTCTCCACCTCCAGAGTCAGGAAACATCTGAGAGACAGATTCTAATCATACAGTTCATTTACAAGAGTGAAACTAATTTAGAAGTAAAAATAACATCAGTGGTAAAAACAACTCTAAAACACAGCAGGTATAAATCCAATAACTTACAATCATTGAGGCTTGAAAACAGCACACACACAAACACACACACGCACGCGAATGACGAGGAAAAGTCATCTGAGATCATATTTCAATTTATTTATTGATGAATATTTTATTTCACATTCACTAAAACTGACACATGCACGTCGTCTTCTAACCACCAGAGGGCGCCACACCACCATCAATGCAGAGTTTGTAGTTCCAGTGCTTCTGTCTTACTGCTTTAACTACATGAAGCTGATGACACTTCTGTACTTTTACCATCCACAGTCTGATGAATCAGCAGATTCTCAGCTCTGCTGCGTCTTCTCTCTGATTCTCAGTGGATTCATGAAGGTTTATTCTGGACGTCCTGACGATGTCAGATTCAGTGTGCTTTTCAGTCACACTGAATCTAGAAACGTGTTCGACTGCTCAGCGAAAAGTTGTTCACATGAACTGAATGAATGAAAAAGATGTGTTTTCTGTGCTTCCTCTGTAACGAGGTCAAGCTGCTCTGGTTTCAGTCTCTGAGGCTCAAGAAGGGTTTCAGCAACGTTTTCTACAGTCGGGACAAAAGGAGAAAGAAACAGGGATCAAATTTCAGCAGCAACAAACCCACTTTAACACTCAGGCTCCTTCTGAATAAACCACGGAGTTGATTCACCACATTTACCAGATTAGATGTGCGTATCAATGATTTTTATTTTCAAGAGCCAAGAGTGGTGGTACAGCCAAGAGCTTTTTAACATTTTATTCTGAAACATAAGGTCCAAGCTGTGAAGCATCAAAAAGACCAAAAACTGCTTAAAAATGATTTTTAAATTCTCATAAATACATAAGTTCTTCTCAGAGATTATATTTACACAGTAACTATAAATGTCGACAAACACATTCCTGATTGAACAGATGGAGAAATAAAGACAGGAAATGAAAGCGACACAATAAATTTAAGACTTTATCTAACGGGTCTGTAATTGTTTCCCCAAAAATATCTATGAAGATTCCTGGAAGGAAAAATGTAATCGGGTCATAACTGTGGAAGAAAAAAATAACTCCTGCTAATTTAATATAATATTACTGATGTTTGAGAGTTTATTTTTCATTTTGTTCATCTTTTAAACACAAACGCAGAAAAGAAACAAACCTTTGATTCTGATCTCTGTGACTGAGCCTGATATTTGAGTGCACATATATATAGATACATAGATATGCACATGGATTACTTTAGGAACAGCAGGTCCCATAATGCTTTGGGGGATGTTAACAGGAAGTATGATCCATATGTTCAAACTGACAGACGGGAGGATTCTGCAGTGACGAGAGATTATGACACACTTTATGTTTATGGTACATTAACTAACTTCCTGTTGACTGAAGAGCACCTGTGTGCACCTGTTCCTCCCACACTCACACCAACTTTAACCCAGACGGACCATAAACTGCCAACATTGATAGACTTGCATGAACTTGATGAATTTTTTCCCCCCAGGAAAACGTCCAGAGACTCGTAAAATAAGAAGTTCCTCAGAAGATCATGATCCTGTTTCAGTTCGTGAACAAGTACAAAAACTTAAAGAGCTACAAGTGGAACATTCATTTGGGGCAGAATCAAACTGCAGCTGCAGCTGGAGTTCAGAGAATAATCAGTGGCACAACGTGGTCTTCAAGTGTTTGCGTTCTTCTACAGTTCTTCTCTCTGAGGATCAACCACATGCCAGATTTCCATCTGTCCGTCCTTTCTGTGAACACAGCTCAGTCAGAGACTGATAGAGGACAAAACCACTGTCTGTTTTTACTTCCACGAGTCATATCTCTGTATGTCCGAGTAAATTCTACACCGTCGTCTCTCCCTGGTTGCTGTTGCTCAGTCTCTTATAAAACCTGCGCCACGACTGGAGCGTCTTCCCAGACCAGATCCAGAAGCCAGACGTGATCCCCACAATCATTGTCATCAGGTACTTGATCATGAACACGGTGAAGTCCGGCGTCAACGGCGCGAAGTTTCCAGCTGGACACGGCACGGCGAAGCGCTTGCAGGTCTGCATGTGCCACGTCCTCTCCCACTGAGGCCGGAAAGCCTGTTCGTAGAAGTAGCAGGCAATGACGATGGTGGCGGGCACCGTGTACAGCACGCTGAACACGCCAATCCGCACCATCAGCTTCTCCAGCTTCTCCGTTTTAGTGCCATCGTGCTTCATGATGGTGCGAATGCGGAAGAGCGACACGAAGCCCGCCAGCAGGAAGGAAGTGCCGATGAAGAGGTAGACAAACAGTGGCGCCAAGACAAACCCCCGGAGGGCGTCCACGTTGTAGATCCCCACGTAGCAGACACCAGTGAGCAGGTCGCCGTCCACCTGCCCCATAGCCAGGATGGTGATGGTTTTAACCGCTGGCACTGCCCAGGCTGCCAGGTGGAAGTACTGCGAGTTGGCTTCAATGGCCTCGTGGCCCCATTTCATCCCGGCTGACAGGAACCAGGTGAGGGACAGGATCACCCACCAGATGGAGCTGGCCATGCCAAAGAAGTAGAGGATCATGAAGAGAATGGTGCAGCCTTCTTTTTTGGTGCCCTGGGCCACCATCTTGTAGCCATCCACATTGAACTTATCAATACACACTACTTTGTCCTCCAACAGGAAGCCGGTGGCGTAGGCCACCGCCACCATGAAGTAGCATCCTGACAGGAAGATGATCGGCCTCTCTGGGTATCGAAACCGCCTCATGTCCACCAAATACGTGAGCACAGTAAAGAGGGTGCTCACACAGCACAGAACAGACCAGATGCCGACCCAGAGCCGGCCAAATTTTAACTCCTCTTCACGAAAATACATCAATCCATTGGGCTTGGAGACCTCACAGGGGGCACCGCAGTCCTTTGCCCCAAGGAAGTGGTAGTTGAGGTAGGTGGGCACCTGGAGCTGCAGGGGGCAGGAGAAGGGCTGGTTGGTCCGGATGTACGGCGGCAGGGTCACAAGCTCGGGGAGGTTGGGGGTCGGGTCGGACGTGGGGCCGTCCGTGTCAGTTGTGTTCTGACCCACGCAGATCTCTCCGGCACCGTGGACGGGGAAGTTCTCACAGCGCAGCCTCTCCGGCCATTGGAAGCCGAATTTATTCATGAGCGCCTCGCAGCCCTGCCGTGCCCGTTCACACAGCGACCTGCAGGGGGGTATGGCCTGCTCCAGAACCGTGCAAACCGGCGCATACATGGAACACAGGAAGAACTTCAGGTCCACGGAGCACTGGACTTTAACCAATGGGTAAAACTGGTGGACCTCCAGGCCGGCGTCCTCCTGGTTTGTGTGCCCCAACAAGTTGGGCATGATGGTCTGGTTGTAGGCGATGTCTGTGCACAGGGGGATGGAGATGGGCTGGCAGAAGCCGTGCTCCGGGATGGAAATCCCTTTCTCATACTGAGCGTCAGCAGGCTGGGGGAGGAGGCCAAAGAGCAGTGAACAGCCCCAGATCCAGACCCTGATCCGGACTCTGATCTGGACCTGCCGCCAGCCCCCTTCTGTCACCATGACAGACGACTCGACCCCGAGCAAAGAAAACTGCAGCTTCCA
>JAFREQ010000226.1:260000-345000 GCA_025331565.1 Holacanthus passer | reverse complement strand
ACCGACGGCGACCTGACGGATGACTCAGTCTGGCCTCGTGGCAGATGAACGGATTAGCGAGCTGCACGGCCTCTCGGCTGTATCGGCTGTCGGTTCGGGCTGGATGGGATCCATTGTCCTCCTGATGGGTTCGCCAGATGTGAACCCCCCCATCCTCCCAGAAAACTGCTGTACAAACACAAAGGCTGCAGCCGTGTGATGTCGGACTGGAGGCGGAGTCGGGATCGTCGGCTCTGAACTCCTGATCGCTGTTAATGCGCCCGACAGTTTCCCATGGAGCTTCTGTCTGTTTGTGTCTGATGAAAGTGTTGCACGTGTTGGTTTACATGACGAGTGTGTTGATTTGTGTGAGGTCTGATCTGACGGAGATGAAGGAAGGTGATGCTGTAACTCGGATCAATAACTGAGTTTCATCTCTGAGAGTCTGAAACAAAACTGGATTAAAAGAATTTTTTAGGTTTTTATCATAAATCTGACTGAGGCCATGTTTCATCTCCCGTGAAGCTGCTAAAAGGGAACTTTTTTTGAACTTATCAAAGTAAAAGCTGGGTTGTTGTCAAATTATTGTTCCAGTGGCTTCATCCAACAGTGACAGTGAATGATATGATGCAAAGTTTTGCGAATGTTTGAATGACTTGAAATTTGCTGGATTTGATTTGTTGATTATTTGAGTTTTTAGTGTTTAAAAGTTCAGAGAAGATCTTTAATGTCCAACGTTCACAGTTTCATCCAGGACGAATGTTTGAGGGAGAAAAGTTGATAAATGTCGAGATAAAAGTCACATCTGAAGAGATAAAGTTTTTATTTTCGTTTAGTCTGAAAACGTCTTGTCTTTATTTGAGCTGGTTTCTGGTCTGCAGCACCGTCACACTTCACAGGGTGCGTTTCATTCATTCACCTGATTCACCCTCTTTTCTGGCTTCTTGAAATCATTTCTTTAAAAGAGGATCGACACCCTCGAGTGGAGCCCCCCCGTTCACAGAGGGAACAGGAACCATTACCCCCCTTCAATAAAACAACCTTCACAGATGAAAAGGGGGTCCGGGGGTCCGGGGGGTCCGGGAGGGTCTGGGGGGGGGGATTCCTGCACAGTGGAAGCTATGTTAAAGAGCAGATGATATTAACATCCTATTACCATCCCATTCATACACATTAACATGACAAGCTGCCTGGAGGGGGGCCCAGATGCACTCTGGGACAGCAGGGACAAAAGAGCTCCGCCCACAGGTCAGAGCAGAGAAGAAGAGCGGAGATAAAAGAAGAAGAAGAAGAAGAAGAAGGAGAGAGGCTAAAAAGAGGACAAAGAGGGGGTTTCTGAGGGGGCGGGTCGGCCCACATCAGTTTGGGAAAAAAGAAACCTGAGAAGGTTTTAACCCTTTAAACGGAGTCCGGAGCCTCAGAGGAGAAACAGAGTTCAGGATCAGCTTCATGTGGTCCGACTCAGTCCGGCTAATGAAAGCTCTGCTGGCTTCAACCCTGACCCACTTTAACCAGAACGACACAGTCATTTTTTCAACACAAGCAGATTATTGTGAGTTGCACAAACTGAGGATTCACGCGTTATGAACCAAACACTATAACATGTGATTGTAAAACTGAACGAATCCGTGAGGAAAATATGAAAAAATGAATAAAAACGTGTGTTTAGGCCCAACGACGAGAGCGAGAGCAGCAAACATCATGTGGATCTCGTCAGACTCGATTCAATCTGCTCTAATTACATTTAGTCTCATTGGCGACGTCAGCTGAGGTTTTTACAACAGAGGCGTTTTCTGAACTGCAGCTCGCGAGCAAACACGTCCGGGCCGAGCGAACACCAGCTCTTCATGACGATATAAATATGAATATAATGCAAACTGCATCTGCTGACCTGCAGAGTGTCCAGACTGAGGCACGACACAACAAACAAACAAACAAACAAACAAACAAGTCTGCTGACGCTGCAGAGACGATGTTGTTGTCTGGACGTTGATTTACAGCCTTCATTTCATCATGTGGAGAGGTCAACGAGGGGTCAGCACTCTGTGTGTGTGTGTGTGTGTGTGTGTGTGTGTGTCCAGGTGTCATGTTTACCTGCTGCTCACAGATCAGCTGTGACGACTTCTTTTTACTGTCTTTTTCTTCTAATAGAGGACAGAAGAAGAAGACGACGATGTTTCCATCACTTCTGCTCGCTCAGATCAGACCATCAGGACCCGGCCCACATGTCCCGGCCCACAGGTCCCGGTCCCAGTCCACAGGTCCCAGTCCCAGTCCACAGGTCCCAGTCCACAGGTCGAAGACCACAGGGACGATAATATTATATATTATTGTTATAGTACTATACAATGATAATAATAATGATAACTATAATTGTATAACGTCTTTACAAACAGTGTGAGGCCAGTAAACAAACAAAAGCAGCTAGTTTTAGCTTAGCTTTAGCTCCACTTCAGAATTAAAACCTTTGTTTTGTTTCAGCTCATTAATTAATTAATGCAATCCTTTACAACATAGAGCATTTAAACGTAGCTCAGACTCTAACATGGCAGCTGGTACTACTCTGCTAAGCTAGTCTTGTTAGCTTTAGCAGGAGTTAAATCTGGGCTGTGTTTAGCTGCAGAAGAACAAACTGAAGGTCATTTTCAGTGTTTCAGCTTCAGTTAATGTTAGCTGCTAGCTTTAAAGCTAAGCTAGCTATGCTACTTTACCTGCTTCAGTTTGGTTTTTAGCATCGTCTTCGATTGAATTTTCATGCTCATGTTTAAATGTTAGTTTCCTGTGTTATTGCTGTAGTTTTATAATCGATATTAGCAGTGATGAAGACGATGGTCTGGTGAAATTTGAGAAACTTCGCTGATTGAAGTGAAAAGTTTTTTGAGAGAAAACAAAGAAAAAAAAGTTTTTGAGATTAATATAACATCAGAGTCCAACTGGATTCTTCAGGGGCCAAATATCAAAGGCTGCTGTGCATTTTGATTTATTAATGATGATATTTGTTCAAGTGTCGTGAATGAATTTTCTCTGACGTTCGTCAAAACACAAAAACACAAACACAGTTAAATATGCACGAACACCTTTTATCTCTCCGATCAATCAAAGTTCCACATTAAAACTACGTTTGATTTTCCTGTCAATCAACAGAATCACACAAATAATCACATATTTATTCAAATTAACAGAGTTTTGGTGGAATGTCTTGTTCTGTTGTTTTGTTTTTGCAAAAACATGTTTATCTGAAGCTTCAAAAACACAAAACAAACTTTTTGTGAACTTTAAAACAAAGTGATGAATCTGTTCCTTTTCTGTATGAAAACAACAGCAACCAAATGAAGAACGGAAGAAAAGTAAATATAATAAAATCAAGTCAACTACAACAGAATGAAATGAGAGAGAAGATCGAACTGAAACAAGCATCTAACTCCAACAAATGATACCTGCTACAGAAATACACTTTAATTTGTACATTCAACTTTAATACAGTTGGAAGGAATAAACTTATAAACTAGCTAACTGCTAACTGCTAACTGCTGGCTGTGTGTTTCTTTGTTTGCACTAAAACTCTAATTCACATTCCGGTGTTAGCATGTCTGGCTAACTATCTGTTAGCAACCTGCAGCTGTGTTTCTTTATGTGAAATAACAAATAACAGACAGAAGCTGTTTTTGTTCATGTCTGTCTGAAATTAAAGAAGCTAAATTAATTGAATTTTATTTATTATTGTTATTAAACTAAGATTTAAAATCAAAACGTAAACGTGCTCTCTGATGTGTTTTTGCCTCCGTGAGCAGAAACAAACAGATTTTAAAAACGTGTTTTAACGAATCATCCATTGAGGTAAATGTGATGCAGCTGAATGATTGGATGATTCTGCTTCGGTCAGTCTGGATGTAAACGATGCAGCTGCAGGTGAAGCTGCGTCTCATTAAACACTCGTGACGTCACAGGAGTCTTCAGGTGTGTTTCCTGTCTGGTCTCGTCTCACCTGGTCTGAGCGTTTGTGTCTGGGAGGCGTCAGGCCGAACAGCAGGAGGCGCTGAGCTCTTAAACCTCGGCCTGTATTTGAGCAGATTTTCATGTTTCTCTCTTTCTTCCTCTTTTGTTCATATTTTCTCTTGTTTTTGATGAAGGTTTTAGTCTCTGACTGTTTTTTAAGTGACAGGAGTTTTTAAAAAAAAGATTCTTAAAAGATAAAAATATCTGTTTTTGTCAGGTCAAACATTAGAAACACATCTTCTGTTTTTATTTCTGTCTCAGTATTTTACAAGCACAACAACAAAATAAAGTTACATGTAAATGTTTGAAGGTTTTAATAAGTAACTTACTTTATTTGAGGAAAGTCAACAGGAGACTTTAACTGACTTTAACTGAGACTTGAATGAAGTCAAACTGCTGAAAACACACGTTCCTCCGTTTTTCTCTGTCGGCTCGTCAACACGGAGCTTCAGTCCCACAAACACACACTGATTCATTATTCATGAACAGTTTCAGGGGACAGAACGCATGAATAAACACTGCTAACGAATGCTAACGAATGCTAACAGGAGATCTGTTCAGATGTCCTGAGGGACCAGAAGTCATGAAGGGAGCGTTTCATATTTAAACAAACAAATACAGAGATTAAACCAGATTTACATAAGACAAGATTCCTCGTGCAAAATCTGTCCGATGCTCGGTGGCGGTTCGATGGCGGCCGGTTTGTTCACCAGCATTTGGTGGTGGGCAGCAGGGAGGGTTTGACCCTCCGTCCCGGGTTGAAGATGTCTCGGACCTCCGTCTCCAGACGAACACCAGGCACCTTGAAAATGGACACCGCTGGAAAACAGAAGAAGAAGAAGATAAATGACAGAAGAAATATAAAACGTTCAGTTTGTTATGGCTTTTTATTGATTTTTAATAAAACAAATTCACAGCAGAAACATTTATGTATAGATACATAAATACAAAAACAAATACAAAAAGGAATAAATCAATCAAATGTGTTTCGTAAAGGTTAATTTGACGTTTTCAGTGAGAAGACGTTTGTAAACATGGAACTGATCTGTAAGCATGTTGATCTGTTAGCATACTGCTCTGTTAGCATGCTGCCCTGTTAGCATGCTGCCCTGTTAGCATGCTGCTCTGTTAGCATGCTGCCCTGTTAGCATGCTGCTCTGTTAGCATGCTGCCCTGTTAGCATGTTGACCTGTTAGCATGTTGATCTGTTAGCATGCTGCCCTGTTAGCATGTTGACCTGTTAGCATGTTGACCTGTTAGCATGCTGCCCTGTTAGCATGTTGACCTGTTAGCATGTTGACTTGTTAGCATGTTGACCTGTTAGCATGCCGCTCTGTTAGCATGTTGATCTGTTAGCATGTATAAGGCAGAGTTCTCACTGTCTCTGAGGTGCATGATGGGAGGAGGCAGTGTGCTGAAGTATGAGTGCTGTAGTGAGTCCTGAGCCGAGATCCGGTCTGTAGGGACCCCCTTCAGCATCCTCTGGACCAGGTCTTCGGTCTTATAGGGCAGCTGGTTCAACCTGATCCACATCAACAGACTGACTGAACCTAATCCAGATCAACACAGCTAATTTGACATTAAACTTGAATACAACTGTGAAACACATCTTCTTTTCTTTCTTACCGTTTCCAGACAGTCCTGAACTGTTTCGGCTCCGAATGGAAAAAATATTCTGTGGACAGAAACAACAAACTGAACTTCATGAGCTGTGGTTCAGACATTCATGCTCCCCTCAGGATGAATCGTAATAACTTCATTAATCTTTCTGCAGCGTCTGTTTTTGTTTCTTCTGCTGGACCTTGTTGTTCTTGTTGTTGGGTTGTTTTGTAGTCATCATGTTTGAGTACGTTACTGTTGTTCTGTCTGTTTTATCTGTTTCTATAATAATAATAATAATAATAATAATGATAATTTATCGTGAAATTATCCGATTAGACAGAAACAAACTGAGTTTAAATCTTGTCTGGCTCCATGTTCACTGATGTATTGTGCAACATCACCTCCTAATGGACACTCTGACACACTGCACAGAAAAGTTTGAACCTGCTGAACCAAACTGACCAATCAATCAATCAATCAATCAATCAATCAATCAATCAAACAATCAATCAGTCAACCTGTGAGTTCAGTTCTCTGACTCTTTGATTGAAGTATAAATTCATATCAATTTTAAAAGCTAATTTTGTAAACAGTTTTTTTCAGGTGCTGAAACATTTAAACATTTCTGTTCGTCAACGTGTCACTTCTGGTCTCCTCCTCGCTGTCTTATGATTGGCCGTTGGGACAGGAAGTGGGCGGGGCAAACGGACCTGGTGTATAGTTGGGCAGGTGGCTGATTCCAGGCCAGCTGAGTTCAGAGGGGACACCCAGGACCTGCAGGGACACACGAGGCTCGGTTAAAGTCTAACACCAACAACAATGATAATAATAATGATAAAAACTCACTGTCCAGATCTTCTGCAGTTGTTCAAACACATCAGTCTCTCCTGGGAACGCTGGCGCCCCCTGCAGCATCTCTATGAAGATGCACCCAGCTCCCCTGAATCAAACACAACAACCTTTATATAAACTCACACAATCACAAACAAACATCTGAGTTAACAAACTATTGAACGAGTCATTCACATAAACAGCAAAGATCCTAAAACAGATCCTGTCTGAAGTCATTTGTTTACGACTGTTTGAATCCTGGTTGTGTCAGAATAATGAGCCCTGACGAGGTTTGGTATCACTGTCATTATATTAGGTGCTGAAGACCTGAGGTGAGTCTGACCAGATGTCCAGAGCCGTGGAGTAATCTGTGGAGCCCAGCAGGACGTCGGGGGGTCGGTACCACAGCGTCACCACCTCGGAGGAGAAGGTCTGACTGGGGATGGACTTGGACCGAGCCAGACCTGAAGCCAGAGCCAGACACAGACATCCAGTCAGCACTGACCGAACAAAACCAGCAGAGGAGAAGAGCAGCTCGTCCGTCCACCACCACAAACTTTCAACTGTCTCTCAGCAATAAAATCAACAATCTGAGTATCAATAACCTCACTATCATTAACCAGAGTATCAATAACCTCACTATCAATAACCTCACTATCAATAACCAGAGTATCAATACACAGCATCAACAGAGCAGAGTATTGATCCGTTCTCTCTGTCTTTATTGATGAGAGATGATTGGTAAAGCTGGTGGTCTGTGGGCGGAGCTCCGTGCGGAGGCTCCCTGACCGAAGTCGGCCATCTTGAGTTCTCCCAGGTAGCTGATGAGCAGGTTCTGAGGCTTCAGGTCTCTGTGGAGGATCCTCCGGCTGTGGATGTAGCAGAGAGCTCGCAGCAGCTGGAACATGAAGAGCTACAACAACAACAACCAAAGAAGGAGAAGAACCAACAGACCAACAACAACAGCAGGTTTGTGGTTAAAGTCCAGTTGAAAGTCGGTCAGTCATCAAAGATAATGTTTTTAAATGTATTTATGTGTATTATCATTATTATTCTTGTTGTATATTTGTGTTTATTATTTTAGGCTGCCACTGTTTGTGATGTTTGCTGTCAGGAGAACACAGGGCGTGATGCACAGGGCAGGAGTGTCTCTGCTGGACGAACCCGGACGTTGTGTGAGTGCAGTCCTCCAGGATGCTGCTTCATGTACTGAGCCAGGTCCGTCTGCTGCAACGACACAAGAAGAAGAGAGTCCACGCGTCTTCAACCGGCAAACTACATGTTCTCAACTAACAGCCAGCAGAGACGTTCAGGCTGCAGAGGAAGAAGGAACTGAACATGCGGTTTTTCATGGCCCCCCCTCGGGTCCACCCGAACCTGCTCACCACGTATTCAAAGACGAAGGTCAGAGACTCTCTGGTGTGGATGATGTCGTGGAGGACGACGATGTTGGCGTGTTTCAGGCCTTTGAGCAGAGACGCTGCACACGCACACACACACACACACACACACACACACACACCTGAAACCATGTCCAACCTTTGAGTTTAAGGTGGAATGTGTTGAGGGTCCTGAGGTCTGGAAGCGTGTTGCTCACCTTCCCTGATGGCGGTGAACGGGACGCCCTCCTCCGTCTTCGTCCGAATCACCTTCAGAGCCACCAGCTGCCCGTTGATCCTTAACAGATGAAGCAACAGCAAAAAGTCAACGTTTGTCTTCGGCGAAGGATTCACATCCTGAGACCGACGCAGGTCAGAGACTGACCTGCTGATTCCCTTGTAGACGGAGGCGTAGGCTCCTTCGCCCAGCTTCTCCAGACTCACGTAGGAATGCGCCGCTCCGAACTGAAGACCTGGTTTCTGAGCAGGCGACACGTGTTACACAACAGGTCACAGATCAAAGCTTACATTTCATGTCATGAGTCCAACAGCAGAAGTGAAGAAGTTTTCATGAAGCTGCTCTAAAGTGATGGACAGGTGGTCTGTGTTTCTGACCCAGGTGAAGTGGTCCTGGCAGGTTGTCCCTCCCAGCGGGTCGCTGTTGCTGCGTCCACGCTGCACTCGGAACCGTCGGGTCTGCAGAGTGTGGAACCAGTGAGGCTGGGACCCAGAGGCAGACGAGCCGGACTGGTCCGGATCCAGCTGAGACACGGAGACAGAGACCGGATCAACAGGACCATGTGAGACAAGTTCACAAGCACAAAAACCTTTACAACCACGTTACAACATTAAAATACAACTTTCTACATTAAGAAAACACCCTAAACCTCAATTCCACCTTAAAAACCTTCAAACCACTTCAAAAACCCAAATGTCACCTTAACATCACATACAGTTACTCACACAGGAGTACTGTTACTCAGACAGGAGTACAGTCACTCAGACAGGAGTACTGTTACTCAGACAGGAGTACTGTTACTCAGACAGGAGTACAGTCACTCAGACAGGAGTACTGTTACTCAGACAGGAGTACTGTTACTCAGACAGTACTGTTACTCAGGCAGGAGTACTGTTACTCAGACAGGAGTACAGTCACTCAGACAGGAGTACACTCACTCAGACAGGAGTACTGTTACTCAGACAGTACTGTTACTCAGGCAGGAGTACTGTTACTCAGACAGGAGTACAGTCACTCAGACAGGAGTACTATTACTCAGACAGGAGTACAGTCACTCAGACAGGAGTACTGTTACTCAGACAGGAGTACTGTTACTCAGGCAGGATTACTGTTACTCAGACAGGAGTACAGTCACTCAGACAGGAGTACTGTTACTCAGACAGGAGTACAGTTACTCAGACAGGAGTACAGTTACTCAGGCAGGAGTACAGTCACTCAGACAGGAGTACAGTCACTCAGGCAGGAGTACAGTCACTCAGACAGGAGTACTGTTACTCAGACAGGAGTACAGTCACTCAGACAGGAGTACAGTCACTCAGACAGGAGTACTATTACTCAGACAGGAGTACTGTTACTCAGACAGGAGTACAGTCACTCAGACAGGAGTACTGTTACTCAGACAGGAGTACTGTTGTCTGTCACACTTTTGTTAAATACCTCTGCAGGCGGGAGTGAAGTCGAACTCCTGCTCTTCCTGAAGCTCAGCTCCTCCATCTTCACCTCCTCCTCCTCCTCATCTTCTTCCTCCCTCCTCCCTTTCTCCTCCTCCTCCTCCTCCTCTTCCTCACCACAGCAGCACCTCCTCACCCACCACCCGGCCTCCCTCACCCACCGGGACAAGTCCTCCATCTTCTTCGTTAATCCACTCCTCTTCCTCCTCTCTCTGCCTCATATGACTCACATGGTTCAGGATGAACAAACACAGTCTCATGACCACCTCCCCCTGTCTCTCCTCCTGTCTGTCTCTCTCTCTGTCTCTCTCTCCTCCTGTCTGTCTCTCTGTCTCTCTCTCTCTCTGTCTGTCTCTCTGTCTCTCTCTCTCTCTGTCTGTCTGTCTCTCTCTCTCTCTCTCTCTCTCTCTCTCTCTCTCTCTCTCTGTCTGTCTGTCTCTCTCTCTCTCTGTCTGTCTGTCTCTCTCTCTCTCTGTCTGTCTCTCTCTCTCTCTCTGTCTCTCTCTCTGTCTCTCTCTCTCTCTCTCTCTCTCTCTCTCTCTCTCTCTCTGTCTGTCTGTCTGTCTCTCTCTCTGTCTGTCTGTCTCTCTCTCCTCCTGTCTGTTTCTCTCTCTCTCTCTGTCTGTCTCTCTGTCTCTCTCTCTCTCTCTCTCTCTCTCTCTCTCTCTCTCTCTCTCTCTCTCTGTCTCTCTCTGTGTCTCTCTCTCCTCCTGTCTGTCTCTCCCTCTCTCTCTCTCTCTCTCTCTCTCTCTCTCTCTCTCTCTCTCTCTCTCTCTCTCTCTCTCTCTCTCTCTCTCTCTCTCAGAACAACAGTCTTCATTCATTCAGACTTTATATATGTGTTAGTTTTATTAACCCTTTAAACTCTGGAGTATCTCTGTTATTTTTATCTACAGCTGTTGGGTTAGTACACATTCTACATAAGTACATTTGCTTTTATTTTACTGAAGTAAAAGTACAAAAGTATTCAAAATGTACTTCATACTGATATGGACTCTATCACCAGTCATCATCTTAGTATGACGTCATCACCACTGATCAGTACAAATTGATCCTGATAACCAGCATGACTCCTGTCAGTGGGCTGTAGTGTTGTAGTGACTGAAGTGTGACCACTGGGGGGCAGTAAACACTCAGAGTCCAGATCAGTCCGTCACGCTTTTTTTGCCTGAACCGATGAGACATCGGGCCCCTGTGGACAGACGGATCCCTGAGGCCCCTGCAGAACTTGGCGTTTGCTTCACAATGATCTCAGGTCAGTTTTCTCAAAATCAAAGGTTCCAGCAAGTTTATTCTTCCTGTCATGTGACGCTGTGGAGACGTCGACTGATTGGAAGTTTGAATCATTTAATTCTTCTTCCTTTGGAGCCAAAACTATTTCGAATGTAAATACTACATTTTTTGCACTGATGAACAACAACAACACAAAGAAAAGTCAATATTCAAGTCAAGTGTTCAGTCAGATGGAAACAATCCAAACAAACAAGCACAGACAAACACAGACTGTAAAGAAAGAAAATCAGAATAAAAATATTGAATAGATCTATGTGAAGATGAAGATGATGATGATGTGCATGTATTCATGTCTATTATATGCAGTTTGAATATTGATGATGATGGTCCTTCATCACAACACAACACACAACTCTACCACACACACACACACACACACACACACACACACACACACCATGTGATCCACTCAATGACTTCCTGTCTTCTGCTTCTGTTGGACTCAGATGAAAACAGACTCTTTTGTTCCTGACTGTTACAATACTGGGAGCTCTGGTCCACACTCTGCTTCCCAGGGAACAATGTCTCACACACACACACACACACGTCTGTACAGTAATGTAGCGACTATTCGTGTCATCATCAGTTGATGTTTGATGGTTTAGTTGAATGAAATCTTTGTCCAAACTGAACCACAGAATACATCCTTCATCATCTTCATCATCTTCATCACATGAAACTGAGCCAGATCAACATTAAAGAAACCCTTCAGGTGTTTCCAGATGTGGCAGGTCAGAGGTTAAAGTGAAGAAACATCAGATCTTGTATCAAACAATCATCATTTGAGTTTTAAAAGTGTTGTGTCCACTTGTTTGAATAAATGAAGGATCGATAAGCGAATGAACACATGAACACTTTAAAGAAGTCGAACAGGAAGCAGACGCACAGTTCGCTGAACTCCTGCCTGAGGTCACATGTTCTGTTTCACTTCGCCACAAAGACAACAAACTGAATCATTTATGACCTTATTTTTGTTTTCATTGGCTGTTTTCTTCGCTGCCCTGGAGATTAGTTCTCATTTCTTTCCTTCCTTCGTTCCTGCTGTGCGACTGTGTGATTACAGTCCCTGCAGGCCTTGAATGACATGTTCCATACTGATATCTGACAGCGCGTTCGCATTAGAAAAACAACTCTTCATACGTCCAGAGCCGAGACTGTAACCAACTTCAGTTTATGAGCTGTTTTAAAGTTGACACATGTTTCCAGAAGAGCGGGGGACGTTTTTTAGCCCTGGATGTAGTCTGCAGGCATTCAGTCCCAGCGACCTCCACAAGAAGGGACACAGTCTGTCTGCAGGACCGACGCTGACCCCAGAGCAGCACAGTCGGTCCTGAACTCAAGGATCCTTCAAGGTCGAGATGTCAGCTTGGTTTCCAGCTGAGACCAGAGACGTGACGTTCCCGGCGTCTGACGGGCCTGGTTCTGCATCCTGGACATGATCTCTGCAGACCTGAGGGTTTGTCAGCGTTGGCAGAACGAGCTGGTGGCAGCGTTTCCCTGTTTGGTTTTGTGATGAGAGCAGCTGTGAACAATGTGAGGGTGACGGGTTCACTTCCTGTCTGTGGACCAGCTCCATTGTCCCACAGAGGAAAAGAGCAGTTAAAGAGAAGCTGGTGGGCTGTGAGATCCTGCAGCTCCGTCTCCGTCGTGTTTGTTCTGGCAGTCCGACCTACTCTGTGTGTTTGTGTATCGCTGGGAGGACCCAGACCTGGACCAGGTTTAGGACAGTCCTGGTAACATTTTATATATGTGTGGCAGCAAAGATGAAACTGTTTCCTCTCAGTAAACAAAATGTTGTTCAGTAACATTTATTAAGTCACAAGATGTTCACTGACGACCTGTTTTATGTTTTCATGTAATAAACTGTTTAATGGTCGTCTTACAACTGTGATTCCAAAAAAGTTGGGACAGAATCAAACAGAATGTGATCATTAATCCTTTTAGACATAAACTCAACTGAAAACAGCTCAAGGTCAATATATTTAATGTCTCATCAGCTTCATTGATTGTTGTAAATATCTGCTTCTTCTGAATTTGATGGACAGGAGCAGCAAAAGACAGTGAAAGTTGTGGACTGATCCAGAAACACCTGTTTGGATCCTTCCACAGGTAAACAGGTTCATTGGTAACAGGTGATAGGATCATGATTTGGGTCTGAAGGTTCATCCTGGAAAGACTCAGTCGTTCACAGTGAGGATGGAGAGAGGTTCAACACTTTGTGAACACATGGTTGGATGAAGGAGATTAATACATGGAGTCAGGAACGAGTTCAGGAAACTGTCGTCAGGAAACAGTTTGTTTGTTAATGATTAGATTCTGTTTTTATTTATGTTTGACAAAATGTCCCAGCTTTTTTTGGAAGGTTGCAGTTTAAATTCTAATCCATGAGATTCAGATTTTTCTTTCTTTGTAGTCATCGGGGCGAGTGGTGTCTCCGTGCTGGTGTCACATGGTGTGGTAGCCTTGGTCGACTGATGTGGAGCCAGCTGCTGGCTGGAGGCAGATAGGCAGATTATGGGGGGATAATGAGGGTATTGTTAAAGCAGAACAAAGGCAGCTCTCAGGCTGCAGGCGGAGGGAGCAGAACCTTTATTTATCCGGGGAAGAGCTCCAGGCGGCCGATGAGACGCTGAAACAAACAGTTCTGTTGATGAAGCTGTGTCGTCTGCAAACATGGGGTTTCTCCCTCCATATAAAATTATGTTTCACATTCAAGTCATAGTTATATCATAGAATAACCAACTGACTGCTGATCAGATGCTAAAAGATGTGAAACTGTTTTAATTAGTTGTTGATCGATGGAGAAAGTGAATAAATAATTGTATTGTTTGTAAAAAAAACCAACCAGGGTTCAGATTGATTTGACATTTGTTTTTATTCTTTATTCTTTACATGCTGCTCGTCTGTGCGATCATCTGTGGATGATGTTCAGAACTAGAATATAACTTGATTCAAAGCATCGTCACAATCGTTCCTCTGCATCTGATTGAACACAAAGTGCTTTTGAAGAAACACCTCAGCAGCTTCTTTCTCTCTTTCACGTCGTCTCTTCTGAAGCATTAAACAACAAATGAAAATATACACATATACATACAAACTTTGTCTCAAACTGCAGTTTCCCTAAAGCTAAAGTACATTTATTTGACTCCAAATCAAACTCATGAATCATTGAGTGAAAATAATGTAGGTGATGAATAAATCACCTTTTTCAGCCTCGCACTTCCTGTTGAAGTTTGAAATAAATGATGTTCTTTTGTTTCCAGGAAAAGATATAAAGGATTTAAATGTGTCTGTCAACATGCAACTTTCTCCTCAGCACTCAGAAGACAGATGTTTGGTTTTACTGATGCAAAAAGTTATTGCACAAACACAACCATCAAAACAGGAAACAGCAGCACGTTTTTTCTCTTTGGCTCCATCAAAAGGGGAAAATACACAAAATACACAACAAAACGCTGGAATGATTGAAACTGAGAGGAGCTCAATTAAGGTCTAAATAATCCAAATCCAATCCATAATCCAAAAGTTTGAACAGTCTAGTTTAAAAAAAAATCGGATGACATTTAAAAAAATCTTGAGTTTGAATTTTTGCAGAAACTCGTAAAACTGTGGATTTAGATCAAAGACACTGAACCTTATCAGGATGAAATACTTCACTGAAAGTGGCCTCCAGGAAGAGAGGCAATAAAAATGCTTTTTTTCTCGGTCTAGATCTAAACGGCAGAGTGTAAATGTTTTATACTGTAAACAGTGTAAACAGCATTTGACATTTATCAGATCAGAAATCTCGTGTATGTTGGTCTGTAGAAACTCGAGCTGTGCAGCCAAACTTTGTTCAAATCCACAAAACAATTTCACATCTCAGAGTTTCCAAAACTAAGATACTGTGACTCTTGAAACTGGATTTTGGGGAAATGTGTGTAAAATGATGCTCAAAGATGATGAATGTCTTGATCTTAAAATCCAGTTTTCCTCTTTTGTCTCGCAGCTTCCACTAGAACTGAAATAAGAATAAACAGTTTAAAAGATTTTAATTGTCTAAACCTAAAACAAACCATTTTATTGTAGATTTCCTCTCTTCCCAAATGTCACTTTTGGACTTTGGAGCATCGAAAACCTGGATTTGATTGTGCTGAAACCTCATTTTAGACACTTTTCCCCCAAAATATAGGCTGATAAAAGTTTTTGTACTTTTGGAAAGTTTTCAAGTTTTGTGGTTTGAACACAGTTTGGAGTTTTGAGAGTTTGCAGTGTTTGACCTCAACAACACAAAACTGCATTAAAATGGTTCATTTTCTCAGCAGAGTTTTAGACATTCGTCCACCTCCATCAAACATTTGACTCTAAAACTCTTTGATGAAGAACATCATCGAGAAAACAAGTCATTTTATTGCAGTTTTGTTCTCTGTCGGAGCACCAGAATCCACCATGTTGAAGCAGACAACAGAAAGAGAGGGTCTCTGATGGGACGGGGTCTCAGACGTACTCAGACTTGGCCTTGATAGTGCGCTGTCCTGGGTGCACCCTCACCAGAGGGATGAAGACAGGACGGTGACAGTTGTCCTTTTGCAGGCACAAACAGGAAGTCAGCAGCAGAGTTCCCGCCACCAGGTGAAGAAATCCCGCCGTCCAGCCGCAGAACAGAGCGTCCCCGAACTCCCAGCGCGGCACCATCTCCGGGACCGACTCATCGAAGAACCGTATGACCGTGAGGTGGGCGATGTACGAGACCGGGATGAGCCCCAGGACCCCGGCCACCAGGCACAGCGCCCCCCCCGCCATCTTCATTGCCCTCTTGCACTGGAGGTCCTCCATCTGGTCGTGGCAGCTGTTGACCATATGCATGCCGGGGATGGCGAGCAGGAGTCCAAGCAGCCCGGTGGCCAGCGTCACGCACATGAGGATCCGGGCCAGTTTGATGTCCGGTGGAAGGCCCAGGAGGCTGTCGTAGGGCCGGCACTCCAGCGCCCCGAGGTCTTGCACCACGCAGGTCTCCCACAGGCCCAGCTCGTAGCTCTCTGTGGGCAGCAGGTTGGTGGAGAGGGTGAGCCAGGTGGACATCAGGGTGGTGGCCAGCGAGCAGAGCCAGGCCCCCGCCGAAATGAAGACCCCTGACAGTTCCAGAGCCTGAATGCTTGGGTCCATGATGCCGCCGCTCACAGTCTCAGGATCCATGGGTCTCCTGTTGGTCCCACTCTTTACCTCCCTGCCTCCCTTGATGAGGGGGGGGAGGGGGGCTCCTCACCGGGCCCCATGACTCCTTCCAGGGAATATCCTGAACGGGCTGCCAGCTGCGGTGGCGACTCAGAGGAAGAAGCCCTTCGTACAATCGGCACACTGAGAGGGGGCCTGTGTCCCTGCCAAGCCTCAGCCCCCCCTCATCAGTGAGACGGGAGAAAGTGATTGGCCGGCACTGCAAACATTGAGCCGCCTGTGAGGTCGCATGCATGCAGGATGTCGTTGAAACGCAGACAGGATGTGATCAATGCACACATCTCTGCCTGAAGACGTTTGAAGTCCATGGCATCGCTTGCACTGCTTCCCTGCTTTGTGTGGACCCCCCCCCCACAAACACAGATGGTTTTACATGATGTCTGCTCGGCTTTGTTCATGTAATTAGGGCTGAAAAACAGGAACCTTAAGCTCAACAGAGAGTGATTGAAGATTCTAAAGAACTTTATTGTCTTGGCTCTTTTTTCAAAATATCAATATGGCCTCAAATATGATGATGATGATGATGATCCATTGTTCCGTATAAGATTTTAAGAAAAGGGTGAACATGTAAAATTGTCAAACATTCAGATTTGAGTTTAAAACTTAACTACAAAAGTCTCCAACTCTGCGATGAGAGAATAATCACAGTCTGACTTCAGACCTCCATTTTATCTCGGTCAGTCATTAAACTACAATCAATAAACTCCCAAACATTTTTAAAATGTTGAATGTTTAATGTTCACTACATTAAATACATTATGAGTCACCAAGAATTATAACTATTGGTATTTTCCAGAAACGCTCACACAGCTCTTTTTATTTGTAATTGATGATCAAGTGTATTGATAACAGTGATAATGGCGCCACGTGGTGGACATTAGTAGGAACTACAAGTGACGCGCAGCACTTGTTTCAAATCATGAAACTGAAGTCCTGCAAGTGAAAATGAATTGCGTCACATGTCCGAGACAAATTACGTCATCATTACGCGCTGCATCACACGCGTTGTCAAATGTTAACGGAGAGTTTATTCCGTGGATTTTTGTGTTCGGTTTTCGGAGAAAATGTCGGTTTTTCACGACGAAATCGAGATAGAAGACTTTGAATATGACGAGGACACTGAGACGTATCACTTCCCGTGTCCCTGCGGGGACAAGTTCGCCATAACTAAAGTAAGTGACTGAAGGCTAACAGCTAGCGGCTAACAGCTAGCGGCTAACAGCAGCTGTGTTGTGTTGTTTAAACTCTGTTGAAATATCGTGTCTTTATAAGAGGAATATTTACAATGAGCAGAAAATGTTTTACTGATCTTTGAGATCTTCTGGTGAATTTAGAAAATGGATCATTTCTTCCACATCACTCTTTTCTGTTTTACGAACATGTCGTTGTGGATGTTTCCATCTCGTTTCACAGAACATAAGGACGTTTCATTTCTAAAGTTTTCCGTTGAGTTTAGTTTATGAGGCCTTCTGTTCTTTTCTCTCTTTTTCAACTTTTCATAGAAAACTGACTCTGGTGTCCCACAGGATCAGTTTGGCTCCATCACATTTACCGCTATGATGATGTGATGATGTGACCTGTCGGTCGAGAGAAGACCTGACAGACCTGCAGATGTCCACGCTCATGTTGAGCTGTACATGTTGTGGGATTCAGGAAGTGACCGTGTGTCTGTGCTCTTCTTGTTCTGTGAAGGAGGACCTGGAGAACGGGGAGGAGGTGGCCACCTGTCCGAGCTGCTCGCTCATCGTTAAAGTCATTTATGATAAGGTCAGGAAACACATCACACCTGGTTGTGACATCAGCAGGAAGTGAAATCCACCAACTGTCAACTAAACCATAAGAAAACAACATGTTTTCACAACTTAATGAAAGAACAAATTCTTCTTGGTGGAGGCTGTTCGAGACGCCTGCAGACGTAACTCAGGGCTGAAATTCAGCTCTTCTAGGAATCTGTTTGAATTGAAAGAGCACAGAAAACATGAAGTGTTAAAGCTTTATTTATTTGTGCTCAGGCTGATCAGTGAGAGAAATAAAGTTCATCTCGTGTTCTAAATCAGTTTCCTTTTATATGATTGAAGATTTCTTGTTCTGTCTCCACTTGTGACAGCAACAGAAGAGTAAAATAAATGATGTGAAAACAGCAGCGTCTTCACCGTCAATATGAAATGTTGTTTTATGTTTCAGGAGTTCTTCATGTCCGGAGAAATCATCGAAGCTCCGTCATCGTCTTCAGACGCCAAACTGGAACTGGTTCAGTCGTGACCCCGTCTGAAAACCACAGACTGCTCCTTTAAATACACTTTATACGTGCAGTTCACACTTTAACTCGTTCTTTTGGCCTTTTTGTCTCAGTTATTTGAAACATTTCCAACATCAAACTGAAAATGAACTCAAGCCTTCAAGTTGGATTTTCAGTGAATTTCTCAGAGTGCAAGGTTTGAAAAGATGGTGTGTTCATGTGCTGCTGGGAAACATCAGACTCTTCAGTGGGAACTGCATGGAAGAAAAAAAACACATAAAAAATCTGAATTATCAGTTTGTGCTTCTGGAAATAATAAGATCTGTACATATGTCTCATATGAGATTATTAACATATTTTATTCTGTCTCATGTAAATATTGTCTGCTCATTTGTCTGAGGAACACGTATGTGTTCATAAATAAATCGATCAATAAATTGTAAAGATTGTGATGATTTCAACATAACTCAAACGGCATGTTGTTTTATTTCCTATTGAATCAGTGATTTCATTTATTGAAGGTCTGATTTTACACAAAAAGATTAATTTTGTTTCTCCAGTTGACAAAAGTTCTAATCAAATGATATTAATGTAGGTTTGAGATGAGAAATTTCAGTACTTGTTTATTTGATGTTTGATTTATATTATTGTTTTCATTATTTGTGTACTTTCACTGTGCTGCACTGGACTGTCACTGACATGCTGTCCGATCAACATGGCGGTCTCTGCTCCATTGTGCCCCTTCTGGTTTTTCCGGTTTCTCCTTCTCTTCCTCTTTCAGTCAGGTGACTCCTCCGTCTCCCTGAAGACCGGGGGAAGGAACACTTCAAGGTCCAGCCGCCAGGTGGCGTCTTCTGCATCGGCCAGCTGCGTGTCTCCTTCATGGATGAGCAGCTCGACCTTTGACCCTGGAGGACGGCGGTGAGCCAGGTAACGCTGCCGCCCCATCAACACAGCATGTTTCATTAAACAGGCTTCATTCAGCTCCGCCCTCGCTCCACCTCTTTGTCCATATTTGGATCAACCGTAGTTAGGTGACGTCACTGCTGCCAAGATGGCTGCACGCTATGGTTAGCTTCAAAATCGCTCTTCAGAAGTCTACGGGTGACGTCACGGAGGCTACGTCCATGTTTTACGCAGTCTATGGTTGTGAGCTGTCAGAGAGAGCTTGTGCCTGCAGGTGGTGCTGTTGGAGTTTTTTTTGAAGTCCGTTGTCCTCAGTGTTCGGTGAAAAGCTGGCAGCAGCTGTAGGAACAGAGCGGGTCAGTAGTGTAAAGGCAACGGACACGCTTCTCAAAGCACCTGCTGCAGACTCTGAGGCTGAAACCTGGCTCAAATCCCTCGGGCGGGAGGGAGGGATGAGGGGGGTCGTGTCCCTGTCGGTTTCTGACAGATCTGTGAGCAGGGGGTCTGTGTTTAAACTGTGACTCACATGAGTTGGTTTTCTAACCTCTGCTATATTGTAGAAGGACAGATAAATGATCCTTGAACCTTGAACCATGAAATCAAACTTGATCCATGTTTATCGTGGTGCATGCTGGGAAACCACTTTATGATGATTTATTTCACTGGCAGTTCACTGATATGATTCATGTTTAATACTATCTGATAACATCTGACTGTGTTCAGTTTGAACTTTCATTTCTCTGAGCGAGTGGCGCAGATTGTTTTCTCCATCTGAACCTGCAGCTGAAGGTAAAGTGACAAGTTTGAAATGTTTTCCTCGTTAACACAGACGCTCGTCGGCTCAGTTTCACTAGAAACAGCAGAAATCTGACGCTCGATTGTTGGTTTCTTCAGACTCACGGCTGAGTTTAAGTGTAAAGTCTGGACGGAGGTGAAACAGCGATCGTCACTGTGAGCAGATAATTATATACGAGTCTGAACTTGAGGGACTTTGTATGAAGAACGGCCTCATGAGTGTGTTTCTGGTGGTGCATGCTGGGAAGCTTCAACAGAAACTCTCACAAACCTACAGTCTCTGGCAGCTTGGTGCTTTAGTCTCTTTACAATGACAAAATGTTCATTGAATCATAGGATTGATTCACTTTGTCAGTTTTGTTTGATGAAACCAGATAATAACTTTTTTCACTGTCCAACAAAGTTACCACAGTAATTAACTCTCAACTAAAGTTATCTTTGATTTTAAAAATCACTAAAGCTGCTTTCTGAAGAAATGAACATTGTCCTGCATCTATTCAGGGTCAACATGTAATTCATCTTTATATGATCCAATTCAACAGAAACTTTATCACTGATATGATTAATGTTTAACTCATCTGGTCAAGATTATCATAATGTGACGTTAACTAACGAGGTGAACCTTTGTCTGAATGCAGTAATAGAGTATTTGTACTTTACTGACACTCACAGGAGACATTTTACTGCAGGACGAGTACTTTTCCTGCAGGACGAGTACTTTTACTGCAGGACGAGTACTTTTACTGCTGATACTTTAACTACATGAAGCTGATCGTTTCCTTTCACTTCAGTAGGACTTTGGATGCAGGACTTTGTAATGGAGTATTTGTACTTTTACTTCAGTGAAGCTTCTTGTTGTCCACATGTGTTGAGTTGTGTGTGTGTGTGTAGATAAATGTCTCATCGCTGCATGTTCAGCTGACCTGTTGTGTTCTGACTAACAGACTCTGTTGCTTCATTTGATTTCATTCATTAGCAGATCAGCAGCTGAACACTGTCTCTGTTTGGAGGCAGAATTAAAGCCTTTAATCAGAGTCCTTTACAGGAAACTCTGTTGCTCTTTATCAGGAACCTTCAGAGCCACAGAAAGTCAACATGGTTTCTCCTGTTGTTGACAAAAGAAAGGTGGAGATGATGAGATGTGACCTGATGTTGGAGCCTTGACGCCACCTAGTGGACTGACGGGTGAACTGCAGCAGCTGATGGCAGCTTGCTCTGCCTCCCTCTGCTGACTGACTGCGTCCAGCTCCCACTGATATGAAAGAGGAAATAACAGCCAGTCAGTGGAGGAGCAGCTGATGTTGTTACAGCACAAATGATGTCAGTGATGATTTGAGTTGATGTGCAGATGAGTGATTTGTGTTTCCTCTCCAGATCAAAGTGTGTGTGAGCTGATGTGGACGTGAGTTCAGCAGCATGAGTCGGCGTGAGGACAGACAGGAGGGAGTCCGTCCCTCCAAAACCCGTCTGCGTGGGGACCACGAGAGCCGGACTGAAGCTCAGAGGTGAGACGAGGATCTCTAACTGTCCAGGACTCGTCTCCATGTCAGAGCTCACATCTCTCCACCATCATCATTCACACTCAAAGCTGTGTGTGTTGTTTTGAAGGCCAGAGAAGGAGCACACTGCAGACTCTGCTGGACCTGGACCTGGACCTGGACCTGGATCTGGACCTGGATCTGGATCTGGACCTGGACCTGAACCCAGCAGTGTGTCCTTCAAGAGGTCAAAGCATCACTTCATTGGCTTTGAAGAACAAGGACCATCTGCTGCAAAGAGGTGAGCTGTTCACAACATTCAAATGTTCCTGATTCATGTTTGAAGTCTTATTGATCCTCAGAGGATTTTTTTCAACCTGTATGTTTATTTTCATCATGGTTCTTCTTCTTCACCTACATTTATATTGTGACGTCTGAAAGCTGCCCAGTTTAACCAGGCTTCAACTCTCCACTTGAACATTTTCTCCACACACACGTTGTGACTGTGGTCTGATGACTGCATCAGTATAAAACAGGGGTTTGATTGAGGCTCACAGACGGTAGCTGCTAACGAAGGAGAAGCCTGATTCCACTGATAATATACTATAGTTGGAAGGAGCACTTTATGTCCACAGCTCAACATGTTTCTGACAGAATCATCCAACCAGCTGGTTCTACTTTCAGACAATATCTTCAACACAATAAACTCCTTCTTGTTGAAGCCAAGTGACAGAAATGAGCTGTGTAAAATCACTGTGAAGATGAAAAGCTCCCATCCAGCTTCTTAAAGCTGCTGTGAATGAAACTGGGAGCCTCTTGTTTCCTCTGAGTCTCTCTTCACTTTGTGAGCTTGTGTCTAAACTGACAGAGATTGCTGGAGTTGTCCCGGTCTTAAAGTCTGCTGATGAAAACGATGTGATACAACTACAGACCTATGTCTATATTGTCCAAAGTATCAGAGAGACTTGTGTAAAGTGGATTTAGTGAGAACTTGGTTGTAGAAAACTTTGTTTGACTTCATTGATTGTTGTAAATATCTGCTTATTCTGAATTTGATGCAGCAACATGTTTGAAACCAGTTGGACAGGAGCAAAAAAGACTGAAAGTTGTGGACTGATCCAAAAACACCTGTTTGGATCCTTCCACAGGTAAAACAGGTTCATTGGTAACAGGTGATAGGATCATGATTGGGTCTGAAAGGTTCATCCTGGAAAGACTCAGTGGTTCACAGCGAGGATGGAGAGAGGTTCAACACTTTGTGAACACAGGGTTGGATGAAGGAGATTAATACATGGAGTCAGGAAAAGTTCAGAAAACTGTCGTCAGGAAACTGTTTATCTGTGAATGACTGGATACTGTTTGTATCTATGTTTCACACAGAGACTCGATGTCTTTGGAATCAGGTTGTATTAAGTTCAAGTCCTGGTTCTTGTATTACAGTCATCGTTTTCGTTGAAGTAGTAGTAACTATAGGAGGGACAGCAGTACTGGCTACTGCAGTGATAGTCATAACAGTGGTGCTGTAATAGTAGTGTGAGGAGAAGTAACAGTAGTAGATAGTAGTAGATGCAGTAGGACTGCAGTCGTTCAATAGCTTAACTAGCAGCTCACTTTTCATTACAGACTAATAAAGTTTGCATAATTGAACGTCAGAGCTGTGGATCCTCATCACTTCCACATGGTGTGATGAAGTGGCTCCACCCTGTGGTACAAAGTTGGTACTGCAGAAAAAACGCAAACATTTCTTCAACTTCACCTTTTTATTTCAGAATAAAACAAACTTCAGTCTGCTGCTCAAACACTCGGCTGTTTACACACTTCAAAGAGATTCCTGTCAGTGAAAGGATGAATCTACCTTCTAGTACAACAATGCAACAAGCCGCTTGTGAATGTACAGATTAATCACAAATACTACACAGAAAAGTAATAAATACAAAGTGAAGTGTTAACAACATGACGAGACTCTCCAAACTTCCCATAACTGGGGCCCATACATCAGCATCACCTCAGGAAGAAGAGGGTCACATGACTGATGGTCTGGTTAGCATCTTCCAGCCGTTAGCCGTTAGCCTGGCCTCAGAAAGGAGCAGGATGAAGACACTGCCTGTTAGAAGGTGCTTAAGATGTTTTCCTGGACGGACATTTTCTATTTAGCAGCACAATCAGATAACAATGTGAGAAACTTCTTAAATGTAGTATTAGTTGTGTGTATACAGTAGTATGTGTGTAGTATTAGATATATGACACCTGCTGCAGCTGCTGTTAGCAGAGGAGAAGCACTGCAAGTGATATAAAATATTTCAGCCAACAGGAACAAAGCACGACCTTCACGTCTGCCACAGAACAACTGGATGACAATAATATAATAATAATGAATTGATGTCATTTATCCCTGAAAATTACAAAACTGTCTATTTTTAATGATATTCAAGAGAAAAAAAGCAACACTTGATATTTTTATTGGCTGATTTCTCCTATAACGAACTGATTATAATCATCAAACTATTGTTGCGTAGAGTTCAGTATTGTTCTGGTCTCAGGTTTTAGAGACACGTTGTATTTAGAGGTGTTGATGTCGATTTTCATGTTTGTGCTGATGCAGTTTTCTTTTGGTTAATTTGACCTTTTTGTGCCAGTTTTTTCACATCTTACTGCAAATATGTTCCAATGTTTTGAGGATTCATAAATACGTTAAAAAAAATAACTTAAATGAACATTATCGTGACAGTGACATACTTCAGTCTTCTTTAAGAACTTACTAACAAATAATAATAGAACTTCCATATTTTCTTCATGTAAACAAGAATCATGACTGCAACATACATCAGACTTGAAATAAAGAGTTCTGCTCCAAAACTGAATCGTGCATTGAAACAAACTTGTTCGACCTCAATGTCTCAGTGAGTTTTGGAGAGAAACACGAAATGTTCCACGGGAGCTTTGCTCTGTCTTTATGTTAATGTTTCATTATATTTGTAAATAATCTGTAAATAATCCCGTTTAAATTAGTAAATTTGTTAAATTTGTCAATACTTTTTTAGCTTGTTTATATTCATTCTTAACTTGTTCTATCACTTTGCTGCTGTGCTTTGCAAACTTCCCCACTGTGGGACGAAGAAAGGTTTATCTTATCTTATCTTATTTTTATGACAAAGATCATGAGTTGTTAAACCAGGCAGACGTTTTCGTTGACTTGGGACATTTATTCATTTCTGATGAAAACAGTGTAACATGAAGCTAAATGTTGATGAGATAAATCTTTCTAAGTCTTTAGAAAGGACAGCTGAGACTTTGAGGACATTTCGTTCATGAAATAAAAGCAAAGTTTTTTCCTGAAGTAGTTTTCGAACAGAACTCTTTTTTTAAAGCTGCAAGAGTTGAGTTTTTGTTTCGTTAGCAAACACATTTCCGTGAAAGCTGACTTTAACTTCTAACATCTGCTGAATCCATACAGAGAAAGAGAAAGCAGAGTCATGAGGAGGTGGTTTCGAGTTGCCGCAGCGCCTGATGATCCTGCAGGACGAGTCGAAGCTTCTGCAACATGGACACAAACAATCAGCTTCAACACATGATCCTGGATGAGCTGAGACTCTTTACTCACACTCTCCTTCATAAACTGTTGGAATGCTGCTCGCTGAAAAACAGTGACAATATGGGAGACCTGACCCTGACCCTGACCCTGGCCATGGAGTCGGAGTACTGCCTGCCTCCAGTCAACTTGACTGCGTTTCCAGAGTGGACAGACGACAAACTGAAAACCTGCTCGGAGTCAGTGTGAGGTCTGAATGTGTTGCGGCCTAGAGACACACTGACCCAACGGAGGACGTGCAGGACGCTTCTCTGCAGGTCACAGACTGACGGTCTGTGAGCAGCTGCACTTCTACAGGCGCTGCTGCTTGTGTTAACAGTTGATGGTGGGTACTGTGACACAGCTGGCGTCTTTTCGTGGACGTGTTATCAGACATGTCTGAACCGGCCACTGCCGCCGCTGTTAGAAACCTCAGCATTCACAAGTCGTACCAACCTGAAACATTGAGAACGAGTCTGTCCTGGAAGTCCACCGACGGGATGTGACAATCATACGGGCCGCTGTCTGTCTGCTGGACGTCCTTCATCGTGATGGAGAAGTTTCCCCTCTTGTACAGCTCCGGGAAACTCATCACTCGATCTTTGAATTTCTGGTTCTGCGTCGAAAGGTCTGGTACACGTGAGACGATGTCCAGTACGATGTTGTCGTCTTTGTCCCTCCAGTAGACGGAGGCGGTCTTTGGCAGAGGGTCGCCCTGACTGTAGATGCAGGGCAGCAGGACGGTATCTCCGACAACAGCATCGACCTTGACCTGGCAGGTCACTGTGAGACGACACAAACGGTTTCTCAAACACTTTGATAACTGGTCATGTGGAAATCTGTTTCCTGACACAGAAATATTCAGTCAGAATACAGCCAGTCATTGTGAATGAACAGATGGACGGAGACACAGAAATGTTTAACACTTATTGTACTATTTAAAATATATAGCAAGCTCTCCAATTTTTTTTAAATAAGAAAATGTACAACATGTCTTTAAAATCATACAAAAAAACAAATGTGATACACATCCTGTTTTAGGAAACTTGCATAAGCACATACAAAAACCCATCTCATTTAAAAAATGGTTAAAATGGTAAAAGAGTGTTTACACTGCTCATTGTTACATTGAAGCTGTGATATCCAACCTGGTCTTAATCTGACAGCGTGAGATCGACCGCTTCAGTCTCCTCCCACTTACTTCGGGGAACTCGCAGTATTTTCCTCATTAGACTGAAGTTCTCTCAGAGGAACCATCTTATCTCTCCTCCTTAGTTTTTCACTTCCTGCCTCCAGGTTTCAGTGGAGGTGAGACATCTTTACAGTTTTCCAACAGTTCTGGTTTGAGTTCAAGCTGATTTTTTTCTATTTGTAATATTTGTCACATATATTTTGTCAGTTTCAAATTTAACTCTTGACATTGGAAACAGCCATTAAGAAAACGAGCTCACCTAAAGGTCTGTGTTGTAGCTGTCTGGAGCTTTTGATCATATCACATGACCTTCCTCAGCAGGCAGAGACAAATACTTTCAGGTTGTAAGAATAGATGCAATCTCCCGTCTGCTGGTGAAGATCATGTGATCAGACTGAATGCTCCAGGGCAGCTGGAGCCTGCTCTGTTGACATATTTAGTGCCGCTGCCTGTCTCAACCGGGACGCTCAGACACAAGACTTTTTCATTGTCATAAACCATAAACTCACCTGTACGCACTCTGTGAACCACTAACATCCAGAGCAGAATCTGTCCAAATCTGTAGAGACACAAAACAATAAAGATCAGTACTAATCAACAACAGATCATTTCAACATGACAGACATCCTCACATCAAACTCAGGACACTCAAACAGTTCCAAGTCCTCAACATTTGTACTCATTTCTGACCGTTCATGGACCAAGACTTGAACTGAATGATTAACAATAATGAAAAGACCCGACAGAACTGATGAGTGCATTTCTGCTCTTCACTGTGACTCACGTAACCATTCTCTCACTGTGCAACATGTAGTTTTCCCCATTGTTTGTGCAATATCACAGCAATTCTGTGCAATGTTACAGCACTGTTATTCTCATATGAATATACATGTCAAATACTGGATGTCGAGGAAAAAGGTGTAAATACTTTGCTTCATAGTGAAAATACATTTTCTAGTTTGCCACTTTATTTTTTTATTTAATTTATTTGTAGTATTGTATTTCAAGTTGCCTGTTCTGCTGCTGTGTCTTATCTCAACTGATGTTTGATTCATATTTCCTCCACTCAAGTAGAAGAACAGACATAATCATGTTCGGTTGAGCTTCTGTAAATGAGGAAGTAAAAGAAAAGAGTCCACATCTCCGCAGTGAATGAAGCTGCAGGTCAGAGTCCACTGAGTTCAAACACAGACGAGCCTGTGTGTCTCCTGAGCTCAGGTGAGTGTTGGACACAGCGTTGAACTGCTGCTCAGTTCGTCACCTCAACTCAAAGCACATGCAGGTTCCTGAAGGATCACTGAGCCAGTCTGTCAACATTTACAGCTTCGACCTTTTCAGGAGCTTTACTTTGGGTTTAACAGAAACCGAAACCAATACTTTCGATCTTTGGGCCATTAAAGTCCGAAATACGAGTTGAACTAAGTTTAACTTTAATAAAAATGGTAAACATTTTCTCAAGGTAGCCTCAGTTAGCTTCGTTAGCTCGATTAGCTTCAGTTAGCTTCATTAGCTTCCTTCTCTGGTGGCCTGTTGTCCGCCGTCAGGAGCCGCGGGGCCTTTTCTCTGCCTCCCTGCACTGACCTCGGTAACCGACTCATGTCGGTTCTGGTGTCCACAAAACGGTCAAACTTGATTTTTCATCTTATTTGAATCTATTTTCTTCCATGATCGCCACGTTTAAACGGCCGTACGACACGTTCTTCGCTACGTCACTCGTACGTCAGACGTACGCACACAATCTCATTAGAGGCAAAAATATCAGATCAATTAACAAATATATGATTAATTATTAGACACTGATTATGTTTCTGGGGAAATTCATCACTTTTATATGATGATTTATGACATTTTAGCCAAATTTCAGTTTTTGGTTTAAAGCTGAAAATTAGCTTTTTGTTTCATGTTTTGTGATTTTATTCAATTTTACAATTTACAATTTCATTTAGCAGATGCTTTTATCCACAGCGATGTACATCCACATGTCGATGGAACGTCAGGGGCAGTTTGGGGTTCAGTGCCCAAGGACACTTGGACACAGACTGAAGGGATTGAACCAGCAACCTTCCAGTTGGTGACAGTCGCTCTACCTCCTGAGCTACAGCTGCTTCAACTGCAGTTCATCTAATTTATCTGACTGTAAACTATTAATGTGAATTATATTGATCAGCGAGTTTAGAGCATCAGAAAATAAAACAGAATATAGTAATAATGTCGATAACTGAAAAGTGAAATGAATAAATGGTGAAAAGGGTCGTGAGGGTTTTGTAGAATTCATTAACAGTGACTTGTTTTGGTCCTCTCAGACAAAGTTTGCCTCCAAAGTCATTTTGTCATTCAGATGCTTTTACTCCAAAACATTCATGAGATGTTTTCTGTCACTTTAGTGAAATATTACACATGCACCTTTGTTTCATCTCATATTAACAACTTTTTCTCAGTCGATGTGACAAACGTTCATGAACCAACTCAAATACTGAAACACTGAGGCTGAAAATGTGTTCAGTAAATGTGCGGTCGTGTTAAGAGTTAAGAATCCTATCTGCAGTCATTTCACAGTCTTTCCTGTTTGCAGCTTTTGCTCACCTCATTGCATTCAAACCCCATTATGTTAATGACTCGAGTCTTATGAAACGTCACCGTGACAAGAATGTGGAACTGCAGTCAAAAATGTAAACACGTTTTTATCTCTGCAGAAGAAAATAACTTGTACGCAGGCGATAAGGAGCTCGTTATCTTTCTGGTGTGCAGACGTGTGAGTGATATTCAGACTGAAACGATTTCCACATGTTGAGCCTGTCAACACAAAGACACTCAAATCAAAAAGCACAACAAGCTGCAAGTTTTGAAACATCAATTATTGTATTTCTTTTCGTACAACTGTTAATACTTTTAATGGGAGCTAAGCTGTTAATAGTTTTTTAACCTCTCTGTTTATATTGTTTATTGTCTATAACTGTTTAACTGCTCTGCTCTGTCTTTGCTGCTGGACAACGTGAATTTCCCCACTGAGGGACGAATAAAGGAATAATCTTATCTTATCTTATCTTATGTTCAGTCGGTTTGTTTCAGACAGAAGTGGTTTGAAGAAGTGGCTGAAGGTCGGATTCAGTTCAGACTCACGTCTGAACAGGGTTTAGGGGGACGGACACTCCTCTTGTGGTTTTCCCGAAACTATTGCTGACTTGCACTTGAAAGACTTAAGTTCCTGTAAATGCACAAGCTGCTATGAACCAGCTGCTGATAAATCCTTTATCATTTATGGGTTCATTGTTTCTGATCACGTGGACGTCTTTATGGTCACCGAGTCCTGGAGACCTGGAGTCCTGGAGACCTGGAGACCTGGAGTTTCATTTCAGAGTTAACTGAACTTTTATCTATTCTCAAAGCTGGATATGATTTGAATGTTGATGTTGAAATGGCTCATGTTTTAGATCTTTTAGACTTCATTAATCTGTTAAACCTCAGACCTGCTCCTCTCATCTGGTTTCTCTCTCCAGTGTCTTCATTTGATCGTAGCTGACCATAAAGCTCTTGTTTTAAAAGTTCCACTGCAGCCCTTTATTCTTAGTCCTGACCTACAACACACTCTCACATCTTTAATTCCACTATATCTCCTGTCAATGCAGATCCCTGTTAAATTCATTTAATGATCAGCGTCTGTTCTTCCTCGACCAAACGCACTCTGTAAAACAAGGACATGAAAATCAAACAAGGATCAAACATGAGCTGAAATTCTGAACCACAGTGGAAAGTCACCAAGTCTGAAACAGCACGTCACAGTCACATGTAGTAGGATCAGAGAAGTCAGTGTCCAGGACCACAACATAATATGACTTCATCATAATATCACTTCATCATAATATGACTTCATCAGCAGCTTTTCAGGACGTATTGACAGTAAAGTTAAATGTTGTATTTCTTAAACATCATGTGTTGAACATGACTCAGACAGAAGATGATGAGACGAGTTCAGTTTCCTGAAGTGAACATGAACAACTGTCAGTGTTGTTCTTAATGAATTAAGTAGTATTATTAACAGTTAATTAATGCAACAACTGAGGTTTGAATCCTCGTGATGTTATGGTTAACAAGTGATTCACACTGATAAATGAAACAATTCAAGGTAGAATGAATGTGAAATCACACAATAACAAACACAAATATAACAACGTTGATGAATGTGTGTTGAATTTGTTGTAACATTATGGATCAAATCCTCTGGAGCTTTTGGAGGATTTCAGTCAAAGCAGGCAGAAACACTGAGACGTTCATGGACTCTATGTGTTTGAGGACTCATTGCTGTGAATGGAGGCTAAAGTTAGTGTTGAAATAAAGAGTGAAAACCAAATCAGGCCTGATTCAGTTGATCTGAATCAACATGGATCAACATGTGTCATTATGTCACATTAACCCTGAACTAAAAGCATCATGTGAAGATTTTTACTCACCTGCTGGACATTATATAAAAGAACATATGGCTCCATCTAGTGGAGAGAATCAGCAGCACAGGGACTCAATTCCACCGATTTTCCAAATGAAGTTCAGTTGATTTCATAATAAGACCAACTCAGCAAGTATTCACATCCTTTACTTCAGTAGAAGTACTAATACCACACAGTGAAGATATGTTACAGGTGAAAATGCAACTGAAGTGAAAGACTGGATCACAATGATCCAGAGCCCAAAGTGACACCTTCACAATGTTGCTTTGCTCCAAGCAACAGAACAAACCTGCAAACTATTACAGACACATTCAGACTATTACAGACACATTCAGACTATTACAGACACATCCAGACTGTTACAGACACATTCAGACTATTACAGACACATTCAGACTATTACAGACACATTCAGACGATCACAGACACATTCAGACTATTACAGACACATCCAGACTATTACAGACACATTCAAACTATTACAGACACATTCAGACTATTACAGACACATTCAGACGATCACAGACACATTCAGACGATCACAGACACATTCAGACTGTTACAGACACATCCAGACTGTTACATACACATTCACACTATTGCAGACACATTCACACTATTACTACTACTATACTAGGGTTAGGGTTAGTTATCAGTCAGAGGAAAAGCAGAAAATCTTCACAATGTTTGTTTTATTTTTTTCAATATTTGTATAAACTGTCACTTTTCCACTTCCGGTGAAAAATGCTCTCGTCTATTTTGTTCAGTGACGCAATCACGTAGAGCCACTACGCCAGCTACGTAATGGACGTCGTCTTGTCGCTGTCGCTGCTGAATGTTTGCAGGAAACCAGCAGCTGATAGAAATGATAGAAATGCGTGTTTGAATGAGTTTTTTATTTTCCCCAGACGGACAGCAGATGATCGTCCGAGCTCATGAGGCGGCCGGAGACTTTACGAGCCTTCAACAACAACCAGAAACCAGCCAGCAGCCAACTGAGCTAACCTGCTAACCGGCTAGCTTGGAGCTAGCAGCTTAGCAGCAGGTCAGTGAAGTTAAAGCCTGAGAGCTGGGTTAGCTTTTAGCTTCACTACACTGCACTCAGGTCATATGAACAGTGAACTGAAAGGTGATATAAGTCTGTTTTTTGTTTTACCCGAAGCTCCTGAGCCAAAACTGCCAGTCTTCCACCTTCAGCAGGATCCCGCTAAGAATTACTGCTATTTAAGACGTTACTGCCTCAAAACAAACCAAACACCCGGAAGAATATAAGTAAAAATTACTTTTATGAATCATTGAGGTATTCTGGTAAATTCGGCTCACAAATAGTCAACCAGCTAATTAACACTGCAAAAATATCTAGTTTTCTAAATGCTGGAACTGAAGCTTCAGCTTCATGTTTCAGTGGCTGAACTGAAGAAACAAACGACTTGTTTTTCAGCCTAAACTTAAATGAAAGACAAACTGATAGTTGTGAAATATCAGCATCGTGTTTTATGAGATGCTGCGTTGAAAAACCTCATGTTTTTGAATGGAGTTTGGTCTGTTGACCATCATCTGCCAGCAGCAGCCACATGTGACTTTTCCAGTAGTTTCATTGATTTCGTGGTAAATGACTGGTTGGTTTAACAGAATGAATCTAATGATGAAAAGGTCTCAGGTTCAAACCACTTAAACTGCTTCCTGGAAGCTGGAGCCTTTCAGAACAAAATGTCTGATTAAACCTGACTTGACTCATGTGGAGGTTTGGGCATTTTACATCATGTATGTTTAGAGGTGACAGTGTTAATGTCAGATTTCTTAAATAGTTTCAGATCTAAAAAACAGGTTGATCCAGTTCTGGTTTTTTAAATAATCTTTCTTGACTTGTTCATTTCTGTCATGGAGTTCTGCTGCTCTGTAAATAGAAGCAGGTGTTTTTCTCTAAAATTTGCCAAATGATCGAGGTCAGGACTGGCTGGTCAGGACTGGCTGGTCAGGACTGGCTGGTCAGGACTCTCTGGTCAGGACTGGCTGGTCAGGACTCTCTGGTCAGGACTGGCTGGTCAGGACTGGCTGGTCAGGACTCTCTGGTCAGGACTCTCTGGTCAGGAATCTCTGGTCAGGACTCTCTGGTCAGGAGTGGCTGGTCAGGACTGGCTGGTCAGGACTCTCTGGTCAGGATTGGCTGGTCAGGACTCTCTGGTCAGGACTGGCTGGTCAGGACTGGCTGGTCAGGACTGGCTGGTCAGGACTCTCTGGTCAGGACTGGCTGGTCAGGACTGGCTGGTCAGGACTCTCTGGTCAGGACTGGCTGGTCAGGACTGGCTGGTCAGGACTCTCTGGTCAGGACTGGCTGGTCAGGACTGGCTGGTCAGGACTGGCTGGTCAGGACTCTCTGGTCAGGACTCTCTGGTCAGGACTCTCTGGTCAGGACTGGCTGGTCAGGACTGGCTGGTCAGGACTCTCTGGTCAGGACTCTCTGGTCAGGAGTGGCTGGTCAGGACTGGCTGGTCAGGACTCTCTGGTCAGGATTGGCTGGTCAGGACTCTCTGGTCAGGACTGGCTGGTCAGGACTGGCTGGTCAGGACTGGCTGGTCAGGACTCTCTGGTCAGGACTGGCTGGTCAGGACTGGCTGGTCAGGACTGGCTGGTCAGGACTCTCTGGTCAGGACTGGCTGGTCAGGACTGGCTGGTCAGGACTCTCTGGTCAGGACTGGCTGGTCAGGACTGGCTGGTCAGGACTCTCTGGTCAGGACTCTCTGGTCAGGACTCTCTGGTCAGGACTGGCTGGTCAGGACTGGCTGGTCAGGACTCTCTGGTCAGGACTCTCTGGTCAGGACTGGCTGGTCAGGACTGGCTGGTCAGGACTGGCTGGTCAGGACTGGCTGGTCAGGACTCTCTGGTCAGGACTCTCTGGTCAGGACTGGCTGGTCAGGACTGGCTGGTCAGGACTCTCTGGTCAGGACTCTCTGGTCAGGACTGGCTGGTCTGTGTCTCTGTTTGTTTAGATGGCTTTAAAGTTGCTTTTGAACGTTATTTTATTTTCTGAAATGTTGAAACGTCACTTGATGAAGCTGCTTTTCAGACTTTGCCCGGCAGTTTATAATCACAGTCATAATAAATGAGATCTGGGATCTGTGTTTAAAACCCTGATATTTTGGAAGGAGTTTTGTATGAGAACCTCCTCATGTGACATGATTTCCAAACAGCAGCCAAATGGGATTGTTGCTGTAGTTTTGTGTATTTTTTGTTAGAGGTTTGGTCTGAGTTTGTTCTGTGTCGTCAGCATGGCGTCTCCGTTCAAAATCCCTAAGAAGAAACAGCCAGAGGGTCCTGACTCTGCTCACCAGCACATGCAGTCACCGCTGTCTCGCCTTCAGAGCGCCACACCAGAACTTAAGGTGGTATTACTCATCTGTTTTCTAAAGGTGGTGTATTGTGTCTATTATTTAATTTGAAAAGGCAGGAGGATCTGTCAGCCTGGCTTAACATGGTCTGTCTTAACTGTTGGGTCCTTTAAGGTGGTATTACTGATGTATCAGCTTCTCTAAAACCATCTAGTTGGTTTGTTGGACCACTTTAAGGTGGTACTGATGTGTTAACATTTCTAAAGGTGGTTTATTCAAACTGATGTGTCAGTCACGATCATCTTGTTTTGTCTGAACAGAGTTATGGGGATCAATCAAGCAGAGGCGGAGCTGACAGGGTGCATGCTGGGAACGCATTTGGCTCCTCAACAAACAGACAGAGGTTTGTAAAGCGCCCCCTACAGGCCGCAGAGATCATTACAGCAGCTACCATCACAGTAGAACTGTGACGTTTCTGAAATAAACCTGAACCAGAACTGAAACACAGATAAACCTGTTTTTTTCCATTCAGCACACCGTGTAAACCTCTCTTCAGGAATGTGGTCAAAACCCTGCTGGGACTCAACAGCCCAAACAGAGGAGCATCAACAGCCAATCACAGAGTAACAGGAAGCTGGAGCCACCAATCGGAGCCTGGACAGAGAGCGGAGCCGTCCCATTTCTCAAAAGGGTGAGTTTCACAAGAATCGGACACAGTTTGATGTCAGAAACCAACACTGTCATGTTTGCAAAGAACCTTTTGAAAAGGTTGTCAGAAAATCTCTCCAAAAAAAGCAAAAAAGCGCGACCTGTGCTGTTGTCAGCTGCTCCAGTGGAGACAAGGAAGCAGAGTTACTCCTCTTTTAACTTCCTCTTTAACTCTTTCAGATCCAATGGTTTTGGATTGCTTCCATTTATCAGCTCAGTCTCTTTAGCCTCAAACAAGGATTTTTTCTGATGTAAACAGAATAAACAGGACGGTTTGAAAATGAATTAATGCTTCAAGCCTCGGAATGATTGCAAACACGTCCACATTGCAACAGTCCTAAAGACACCCAACGTTCAGAAAACCTCAAGCTTCATGTGTCTGATTATGGAGAGAAAGAAGGAAAATGGCTGATTCTTACTGGACAGGTGTCTGTGTCGCCATGCTGCTTCTCTTCAAACATACAGAAGCTCTCTGTTCATTGCTTTATCACAAGAGCTCATGCAAAGTGTCTTTAACAGTAGATGATGTTAAAACTTTTACTGCTTCATTTGTAATCTTTACTTTTATTTGTGTCAAACAAGATAATGTAAAACAAATGACAGATGCATAAAGCATGACATACATTAATAAGAAAAACATTAATAAGGATGTTGGAAGTGAGACAGAAAAGAAAAGTGGAAAAATTGGGCAAATAAAGGAAATTAAACTTCATTCTGATCAAATTAAAGAGAAAGAAAAAATCTATCAAGTCACCTGATTCCAGAAACAAACCTCGCTGTCGTGTGAACAGAGCTGTCGGCAGCAGTTTGAGCTACAGACGTGAACTTTAACCTGCTGCAGCATTTAAACATCCACATCTGTTTTTATATCGTGACATTAAATGGAGCTTTTTTTAATGCACATTTGTGCAGAGTTGAATTTTTAATCAAACTGCTGTTCTGTGTTTTACCACCAGATGGCGCCCAAAGAGAGCGTCAGACCGGCTGCTGCAGCCCGACGAGACCTCAGAGCCTCCTTCACCACCACAGAAGAAGAAAAGTGAGCTCTGGTTTCACCTTTTTTGAAACAATACTGAGCTGAAATCATTTATATTGATGGACAGGAAATTAATTCATTCTTTTGGCATTTAATCATTTTACGTCATTTATGCAATAAAAATGACAGGATACTTGTTTTGGACAGTTAATGAGACTCTGGGAATCACTCAGAATATTTAACAAACAGAAATATTTGAATATAAAAATCTATACTTACATTATTACATGAATAAAAACTAGTCCTTATCTGCCCGGAATAATCAATCTGTATCTTTAGAGTGATTTGAGTTTAATAATAATAATAAGTCTCCTGTGAATGTTTTTACCTCCAGGTTCACTGTCGTCTGAACGCATCTCTGTGGACTCGCTGGACTCTCTGGCAGAGCTGCGAGGTGAGGGGCATGCTGGGAGTTTGAGTTCTTCGAGGCCGGGACAGAGAACGTGGAGGAGAATCGCGTCCAGCTCAAATACGATAAGACTGGACGCTGCTGAGGGGAAGGTAAAGGTCAAAGGTCGTGAACAGGATTTGAAATTTCTCAGTGGGTGTTTTCTTTCGTTACAGTTGTCATCATTGAACAGATATCAGATGATTGACAGCTCTCTCCTCCGCTGAAACATCAGCATGAATAATACCTGGCAGCTGCTGTAAAAAAATTATATTTTCTTCAACTCTCCACCAAAATCATCATAAACGTTCCCAAAACTGAGGCCGAATTATCATCAGTATTATGCAGAATTTGGTGAAAGTTGTCAGAAAAATGAAATGAACAAGTTATTCAAATGTGAAACGTTAACAGAATAATCATAGTCATCTAATCTCAGCATCCACTAACTAATTTACTTTGGAGCAAGTTGTTTTAGAGGTGGTTCCTTTTCTATGTAGAAGAAGAAACTAATGACCAAACGTGCCTTTAATCTCAAGATGTTTGTGTTTTTCAGAGCGACAGAGGAAACTCTCCTGAATCTTTCAGGCAGCTGAAGAAGAACTCCTCTCTCTCAGGTTCAGATCAGACATCAGAAGATGACTTTGTGTCTCCAGCCAGAACCAGAAACAAACCCTCAGCAGATAAATCTCTTCCCGAAGATGTCAGCAGACCCTCCGGCTCCTCCCTGACCCCGTCACCATCGCCTGACAGGAGGCGAAGTCTGGACAGAACGGCGTGGCTCGCCGCCAGCAGCGACCTGAGGGACGACCCGAGGGAGAAGGAGAGACGGAGGTGGAGGGAGTTCAGGGAGAAGAAGATGCCGAACAGATCGGCCGTCCTGAGGCTCCAACTGAAGAAACCAAAAGAGACTCCGACAGAACCCAGTGAGTACGACGTGACTTCTGAGACGGCGCTGCGGCCAGGTGTTACCTCAGGACTCGGTTAACGGCATCTGAAATGTCATGAGACAGAAAACTGCCAGCTACACTCTGCAGCTTTAAGGCTGACCGGCCTGTTTTTAGGCCACTGCCAAAAAACTGATAAAGAAGATAAATAATGACATTTAAATAAATGTCCTGACCACCATCACTTTCACAGAAAATATAATTGTCAAAAACAAAAATGTTCTAAAACAACAAAATAAGTAAATACGGCCTCAACTTCAATGATGTGCATTGATCATTTGTTATTGATTATTTTAACAACAGAGCAGAATTAGTTTGAAATGCAGCTGAATCTGTCAGTTGGAGTCACATTTTTCTGCTAATTTAAATCAGCAAAAGAAGAAACGGAAATAAAAGTAGCCACATGATGAAATGATTCATTTATTTGTATTGATTTAGTTTACATGTGATCTTTCCTCCTGCAGTTGTGCTGTCGAGTGAAGAGGAAGAGGAGGGAGAGGACGATGGAGATGGAGGAAAGAGGACGTTACAAAGCCGGGTGGAGGATTCCCGTCCAGGAAGTTCTGAGCAGATTCAGGTAGGAGGCACACCTGAGACAGACAAGACAAGAGGGACAACAACAAAACAGTCCTCCTAGTGTCCCACAGAGCGGTTGTCACTAAAGTTGTGGACTGATTGAAAACACCTGTTTGGATCCTTCCACAGGTAAACAGGTTCATTGGTAACAGGTGATAGGATCATGATTGGGTGTGAAAGGTTCATCCTGGAAAGACTCAGTCGTTCACAGAGAGGATGGAGAGAGGTTCAACTTCAGGAAACAAAGTTTGTTTGTGAATGACTGAGATCTGGTTTTATTTATGTTCTACACAGACACCAACGTCTTCAGAATCAGGGTTGGACAAGTCTTTAAAGGGAGTAGACACAAAGTGATTGTCTCTTAGTGAAATCCAGCCTGACTTTGACACATGGCATCTGTGTAATAACCCAGATTCCATGTCGAGCACAAAGGCTTCAGGATGAAATCACCCTGAAGTCAGCAGGTCAGTCCTCAAACAAGCTGGAGCGTCGACATCACTGCGGCGGCCGGCACACTGCTGCTTTCTACGTGAGTCATGTTCAGCGACGGCAGGGTTTAATTTACTGCGTCCACCTGCAGCTGTTCGGATGCCGGAGCTGACGTGAAGAATGCTGCTTCTTACCACAAAACCTTCATCTGGTCCACTCATGTGAACTCCCGAACCATCAACTCTGCAATGACAGAAGTCTGATGTATCACAGTCAGGTGTAAAATTACATTCATGTCTTTCATTACAACGAGGTTCAAAAACCACCGGCTAAGTTTAGAGTTCAACATTCAGAAACCAACGAAAAGGCTTTTCAGTGGAGTAACTGCATCTTCATTTTATTTTTTATTTTATTGACTGAAAGAATATCAGCCAATAATCACTAAACCATAGAAGAAAAAAATAATTTGGAGAATATCTGAACCCTTTGGGGTCCCTGAAGTCAAAGTCATTTTGTGAATAATACAAAGTTTTTGTTAGATAATCTTTGGCTAAAAGTTCTGATCTCGTGCAAACAAGGTAACTTTTATGTGTTTATTCATGCAGTAAATCTCTTGTAAACATGATAATTACCTGTGCGAAGAAAGAGACATTATAATAACTGGCACAGTTAATAATAGCCATCTCATCTGGAGCCGGTCCATCTCAGCCTGTTCGGAACTGGAGGACTTGACCCAGTTTGGGTCTCAGGTTGGAGGCTGAAGTGAGTCATGTCGTTTGTTTGTGGGTTTGCAGGCCTGTAAACAATCGTCAGACCCCTGCTGGGACTCTGAGCACATCCAGATTGGATCTGAATGGACTGGTGAGTGTGTGTTGTTGTGGTGACTGACGCTGGTCCATAAACCAGCTGCGAGTCTTCATAAAAAGAGGGTTTTGTCCTGTCGCAGGGGAAGTGTTGGTGTTTTAAAGATCGAGATCAGCTTAATGTGGCCCAGATATGTTTCCTCGTCTGAGGCCGGAGATGTTGGTCCTGCAGAGACTGAGCTGAACTTCAGCAAGCTCATGTTGAATTCTCGTCTTTTTTCACTCATTTTGGTGTCAGAGTCTTTTTAGTGACCTGATGTTTATGCAAGTTTATAATGATTTGTGATATTAACATGGCGTCATCAGGCTGAAACTACCAGGTTACCACAAGAAATATTCCGATCTAAAGGTGCAGATTAACATGACATCTTCTGTGTCCCTGTGTGTTGTCTGACAGGCTCGTTCTTCCAGAGGGGAAACGGATCGATGTAAGCCGCTGCCACCTTTGTTCCTGCAGCTGCAGTTCACCTCGCTTCATGCCGGCCTGACCAACGCCGACGCCAACGGGGAGCTGATGGTGAGTACAGCTGAGGTTCACCAGATCTGGACCGAGATGTACCACAGACTCTGCATCATGCTACTTTCAAACCGCCAACAAAAACTGTGTTACCAGCTGCAGCTCTTCAAAAGTTCAAACTATTGTGTGGATCATTTTTAATGAAGTGGATTGATTTTTATTTACTGATAAAATCAAATTAGGACTGACAGTAATTCAGTCTACGAAGGTCTGGAGCAACCACAGAGTCCTGTTTGTGTTTGTACTGACTTTAGTCCTGCTGGTGGCTGGAGATTCACACTCACTGTCGCTCTGTATATGGTGCTGTTTGACTCCTTTGGTCTCTTCAGTTTTTGACCCCACTCGCCTCTCAACAACATGTTTACAGTGTTCAAGAGCTAAACACTGGATGTGTGTGTGCGTATGTGTACTTCAGCTTTGCATCTGAAATAGAAGGATGATGAAAACCTGAAGGACGCAGAGTCTCGTCTCACAGTCGTGTCGTCTAACCGGGAAACGAAACCTGCTTCAGTTCCCATTAATCCTGTAGATAACACAGACTTCACCGCTCAGTTAAAAGCTTTGTGTTCTTCTTCAAACTGTTGACTTGGTGACAAGCCTGCGCCTCTCTTCACCCTCAGGATGTGTACTTCCTGTACGTGCGTGTACGAGTACTTCCTGTACGTGCGTGTACGTGTACTTCCTGTACGTGCGTGTACGAGTACTTCCTGTACGGGTGTGTACGTGTACTTCCTGTACGTGCGTGTACTTTCTGTACATGTGTGCACGTGTACTTCCTGTACGTGCGTGTACTTCCTGTACGTGCGTGTACGTGTACTTCCTGTACGTGCGTGTATGTGTACTTCCTGTACGTGTGTGTGTGTGTGTACTTCCTGTACGTGCGTGAACGTGTACTTCCTGTACGTGTGTGTGTGTGTGTACTTCCTGTACGTGCGTGTACTTCCTGTACGTGTGTGTACATGTATGCTGAATGTATGTTCAGACCAGTAGAAACACTTTCAGTGGTGCGTTTGCTGCCAAGCTGCTGCTATTGGACGTTTCAGTGTTTCTGGCTGACTGCAACACTTTCACCTATTTTCTCTTTTTCCATGTCGTGTTCCAGAGTGCACACACACACACACACACACACACAAACATGTGTACACACACTAATTTGATTGGCCCATAATTGATTTCTGTTGCTTGTTCTGTAGTTTAATCGTTCACATGTGTTTCACAGAGTGTTTTCAGTACATTGATTTCTTGTTTGTTTTAGTGTGTGTGTGTGTGTGTGTGTATTAAAAGCTGCACTCTTACATTGAAGTGTGTGTCGTATAGAAAAATAGAAAACGAAGGATGAACAGAGGTCCAACAAGTTGACTAAAAGCTGAAACTTTGGATCAGCTCAGGTTTCCTCCAGAGTCCAAACAGAAAACACCTCATTCATTTTGGCATAAAACAGCAGACGTTTGAAAGACACCAGAAAACTCCTCACAGTCGGGCGGAGGTGATGGAGCGAGTCAAACTTTGGTTCGTCTCGTGGCCGGAGGGCAGAGAAACTCCCCTCTGAAGCTGTAAACCGTTAAGATTTCAGACTTTAACGAGCAATTAAAACGTTGCTTTGGTCTGATGGCGGCGCGCCGGCTTCAATTAGAGCGCCATAAAAAGCAGGAGGGCAGGAGAGGAGGAGGTTAGTAGGTCAGCATGTCAGCAAACTCTACAACCAGGAAGAAATATGTTTCTCCATCCATTGTTATGTTTTCTGTTTTGAGTTTTTACCATTTTAACCTTCAGGCCAGATAAATTTTACCTTATGACTCTTAAAATGATGCATTCTGGGAGTTTGGAAGATTTAAAATGCCAAAATAAAAACACAGCAAACATTGAAATGAAATCAAATACAATACACTTTCATTTTTATGAATTATTGTGTCTTACTTCAATGTAAATCAGGCCTTTAAAGACTTTCTGTAATCGGTGTATTAAATTTCATTTTGTCTGTCAGTTTTCATGAAGAGATGCAGAGCAGCTTTTTCTTTTTTTTAAGATGAAGAAAGAACATCGTTCATGCCAAAATGAAAACCAATTCATTCCTTAAGACCAATTAATGAATTCCTCAAGACAAAGGCAAAATAATAGTCCTGTAAACTTTTTGCACTTTATTATGACACCGTGAATGAATTCATAAAAGGGAAACACGTATAGAAATAGTAGCTTACTAACAGGAAGTGGAGATTAGTTCCAGGAAAATCATTTTCTTTTTAATGAAACCAAAGAAAACAGCAAATATGTACGAGAAGTCTGAAAAACCCCCCGTAATTTTGTGTCGTTGAAGTTTTTGTCTTTTTTTTGTCCTGTAAATTATCTTTGCTTCTGCAGTTTTAATTTTTCTCTTTTTTCTGTCTAGATCACTGAAAATAGCATCTCTATTCCTCTGAAAGGTAACAACAGACTCTCCTACAACTGAAATGTTTCTTTTTTTAATCTAACGATGAAATCAGAACAAATGTGCTTTTTTCCATCCTAATCAAACAGAACACATTGAAAGCATCACGTGTATCGGCCGTGTTAACGCTCTGTCTCTGTTAGGAGTCGAAGAGGGGGAGGTCACCGTGGTGGCGTCTCAGGTTCGTGGTTACGGCGTTTGGGACGGGGGCGTGGCTCAGGGCGGAGCTCTGCTGGCAGGTTGGCAAGGTCCCGCCCCCTCACTGCTCTTCCTGTGGGTGACTGACGCTCAGGCCAACCTATTGCAGATGGAGCTGTCCGCCATCCAGAGCTCCACCCCCGCTTCAGGTAGCACCTCAACGAAGACTTCAGATCTTTCTGCACGTCGACACATCAACTTCTTTTAGCTTTGTCACTTTAACTGAAACTTAAATCCCTTTCATCACTTCCATTTGAACTGTTACTTCAACTTTTTTCAGCACTTCATTTCCTTCAATACCTTCAACTTATTACTGTCATACAAAGACGATTCGAAGTCTACAAACACTCAACATGTGGAGACACTGAAAATGTTTCAACTGTTTCAGTTTCCTTCAGAAAAAAGTAGCCTTTTCTGGTTTTTTAACTTATTACGCTTTTCAGCATGAACACACATTGAAAACAAGCTGCTGTGTTTGTTCTGCACACTCGGCCGTATAAACAGATCAGTAATGTGTTGGTTAGTTTCCATCATCACACAGTTTCCACACGCTTGGAGAGAGCAGTAAAAACATGGAGAGCTCTCACTCTGACTCACTGAGTTTCAGAACTGAATTACACCTAAAAATCGAGCAAACTAAGAACATTGTGTTCAGGCCCGAAGCTGTTTTTTCACCGTTCAGCGATTCCTACTCTCACAGAAAATCTCTGCAGCAGCGTCGACCCTGCTGTCGCAAAACCAGGATTTTCTGAATGAAAGCTCGACTGGAGCTGTGAGGCTTCATGGAAGATTCATTTTTGACAACTTCTGCAGCCTTCAGCTCCAGGCGGGAACCAAACAGCCAATCAGGTGGCTTCTCCTGCACCAATCACAGGGAGGTGGAGGGTGGATTTCCAAACGAGGAAAACACTGTTCTCTGCCAAAGAGTCCTGAGGGTGGAAACACGTTGAGCGTTCAGCTCGGAGAGAGGAGAAAAATACTCACCGTGTTTCTGTCCTGCAGTGACTGGGCAAACTGGGCAAACTGGGCAAATGGGTGGGAGACTGGGAGACATGTCCAGAGACTCAAGCAGAACTGATGGTGAAGGTGAAGACAGACTGGTCAAACTGGGGGAGATATCGTCTCAAACTGGTCAGACTGGACTAATGAGCACTGGCCTGGTTTGTCAAACTGGGTTCACTGGTTCAAACTGGTCAGACTGAGCCACGGCCTTAAGTTTCTGAAGACCTTCAGAAAAAGCTTGCAGCCCTCTGAGTTGTGTCCTAATTTGGTCTCCTGGTTCTTCAGGCCCGTCCTGCTCCGTCCTCCTGCTGGTGTTGAAGGAGCAGCTGCAGGAGCTCCAGGCCGCCCTGCTGGCCTCCATCCTGGACATGGAGGAGTACAGGAAGGGGTGCTCCTCCTCCTCCGGCGGGCCGACCTCCCCTCTGGAGTGGACAGACGGGCTGCTGCTCCTCCACAGCTGTCCTCCTCCTCTGGACCAGCACCTCCTTCGACTGCTGGGGCGCTCTGTGGTGAGACTCCTCTTCACTCCTTTTCTTCCTGCTCTCCTTTCTGTCTTCCCTTTGTCTTTCTTTCCCATCATCCCCTCTTCCCTTATTCCCTTGTCAGGCTCCTTCCCTCACCTTTTCTGCCTCCTTTGCTACTGCCATGTTTCCTTGCCTCCTTCCCTCGTTTAGCTCCTTGTCTCCTCACCTCATTGGTTGCCTCCTTACCTTCCTTTCTCCTCCTCCCCCTCTCTCCTCACTCTCCTGCAGTGATATCTAATCCTCTGTCCTCCTTTTTATGAGCCTGTTAGCCGTTAGCTGGTGGCGCCGGCGGCTCAGAGCTGATGAGGTGACTCCTGGAGGAGGTTCAGTGTGTTGGTCACAAAAAGTTCAAACCCATTTCTAAGCTTGTTGCCCCCAAACCACATCGAAATCTACCAAAACAAACTATTAGCTTCCATCTTTTTCTTTCAGGAGAAATCGAGTCAGGTGAGAAACAAGCAGAGAAAGTCCAGCCTGAACTCCTCTCGCCTGCAGCAGCTTCCCACCAGGTAAAACCAACACAACCAGCCCAGAATGTTTACCTGAACCACGTCAGATCGGCTGCTCGGTTTTCTGATTGAACCCTCTTCATGTGGTCTTCAGGTTGATCCAGTATCCGGCTGCACCCTGTAAAGGCCGGATCACCGTGACGAAGGAGGACCTGGCTTGTCTGGATGACGGCGAGTTCCTCAATGACGTCATCATCGACTTCTACCTCAAGTCAGTCTGTCAGGCGAGAACAACTGGACACTGAAATTATTTGTACAAAATAAAGTTTTTCACATGTTAGAAGATGTTTTTTTGGGCTTCTCATACATGTGTAAAACCAGGATGCTGTAACGTCAGAGAAAAAGGTCTCACTTTCTTTGGTCCTGAACATCCCAGAGAAGATCCGACTTGTTGCGTGTCATTGTAGTTCCTGTGAGTCACCAGTAGGGGTGCTCAGTATCCTGAATTGTCTCCTCCTCCCGCAGGTATCTCCTCCTGGAGGGAGTCGGCGGCTCAGTGGCTGAGAGATGTCACGTCTTCAGCAGTTTCTTCTACAAGCAGCTGAGCAGACGGAGAGCCGCCGGAGAGAACGACGCTCCGTCCGTCCCGTATGAACACGAATCAGAAAAGAAAACAAAAAATATATTTAGATATTTTTCAGGCTGTTGATTGGCTCTCGGATGCAGAATGAGTCAGTGTGAGTCCTCCTCTCTGCTTGTGCTTTTATTTGTTCAGTGATCGTCACATGAGGCACCAGAGGGTAAAGACGTGGACCCGCCATGTCGACATCTTCACCAAAGACTTCCTGTTTGTGCCTGTCAATCAAGAGTAAGAGAACGTGTTCATCCCAGTCTGATCCTCAGCGTCAGCGTCACACATTTAGGACAGATTGAATTTAGTTTTAGACGACCGGGCGGGATCGAATGGTTCGTGTCATAGAAACGTATAATATCTGTTTTTATAAGTTGGTTGGAGGTAGAAGTGGGTTTTTATCCTCTGTGACCGACCAAAAATAAAAACTTGTGACTGTGGAGTCGACAGAGCTCAGCTCAGCTCTTTGTCCCAGATTTGAAGACGCCAGTTTGGAGTTTTGACCTCTGTGGGGACATTTGAATCAAAACTCTGTAATTCTACTTTAATTCAAGCACCTCATCACTGTCTCTACCTGCCAACTGGGTAACAGACTGACTGACTCAAGTCACCTCTGCTGAATCATTTCTCGTTCTTCTCAATGGCTTGAACAGACGTGCTTCTCTCTGCACTTTGTTGTTTTACTCCGCTTGTACCCGAATCAGGAGAACTCAGATCCTTCACACAAAAATACCTGCATCAGTCCCGCCACAATCTTTTGTCATTATTTTATGACTGAATTTGCAGCAGCTTTTTCTATGAAAATATCAGTTTATTCTGACATTTTCATTGAATTTTTCTGAGCTTTTGTGGCGTTTTACTTTTTGAACACATTTGTGCCATTTTCTGTGCCATAAACGTTGTTTTGAACGGATAGTTTTCGGTTCGATGTGGCCCAGTTTTGGTGACTATTTTTGGGCAGTTTTTAAAATACATTGTTGGCCGTTTGTTCAAATTCCTCCAACATGCCTAAATTTACTCGACACGGACCTCAAGCGGTCATTAAAGTCCAACTAACCAAACCTGACAATCTGTCGCTTCCACTCTTCCCAGTCACTGTTAAGGTACCATCAGTTTACAAAGAATTGGCCCCTTTTGCCCCTAAATGTAAGTGAAGGAGCAGAATCAGCGAGGACGTGACACCAGAAGTCAAATCCTGTGTCTCGGCTCTGTTTTACTGTGATTTGTTGTGCTCGTAGAGCTCACTGGTACCTGGCGGTGGTTTGTTTCCCGGGTCTGGAGGAGGCTCAGTACGAGGAGTGTCAGAGCCCAACAGGTGAGCTGCTGCCCTGATTTCCCTCCGTAGAACAAAGTGTTTCTGGCAGCTTCAGCCTCTAACTGCCTCAGTAATGTTGAGCAGAGCCTCTCTAATCGTCACCAGACGCCTTGTGTTGTTTAATATCCTTCAGGGTTGTTCGGGGAGACAGTTTTGGGTATTTGGGGCACTGGCAGCAGTTGTGGGAATTACACATCAATTCACACTAAAAATGAAGGGATTAAATGTTCCAGACATAAATATCTCCTCCTCTGAAAACACTAAGCTCCAACATTTGGTGTTGGAGGCCTCTTATTTTGCGACTTTTAATCTTTATTGTCTGTAATTAAGTTTACAAAGAAAGAAAAAACTATGGAAATGACATCCATCTAATGCTTCTACAGTCTGGTTACTGAAGTCCATTTTTTTCAACATCTCTTTTCTGAGTCTTGAGTTATTTCCATTTTTGACCATTTTTCCTATGAATTTGTTCTTTTCTCGAAGTGGATTGTGTCTGTGTAGAAGCTTCCTCAATGATCTTCTTCTACACTGATGTGTTACATAGAGAGAACAAAGACAAACTGTGCTGAGCAGGAGGTTGAAGCAGAGATTTCAGGTTGAACATTTGCAGCTGATGTTTCGTTCTTGTGTCTCAGGCAGATCAGAGCGCGCTGCTGGAAAACCGTCCTTCGGTCTGCGATCACAGCAGCCACCGGTAAGCAGCTCACAACTCACAGTCTCACTCTGATGTAAAATGGCTCTTTGGTCATGTTGGACTCAGCAGGTGGTCGTTTTGGTTCTGTTTCCTATGTCACATGAACATCAGGCTTCTCTGTTTGTCTCTTTAGGAGCAGAGGGACAAAGTGTTAAAGAGGTGAGTCGTCAGGAAAGAAACTGATCTGACAAACATGTTTTATTTTGCCTTGTCTGAGCTCAGGTGGTAGTTTTCTGAACAGAGTGGTTTCCTCGTCTTTCCCAGGCCCTGCATACTCGTCATGAACTCGCTGAAGCTGTCGTACCACGAGAACGTCTGCAGACTCATCAGAGAGTCGGTTTCAGTTCTCTGACAATCACTTGTCCCGACAGACTTGGTGCTTTCAGTTAGAGAAGTGTTGACCAGAAATCTGAATTTCACAAAGTCACACTTTCAGGGCTTTTCATTTCTAATAATGCTGAACATATTAAGTCATTTCTTTCTTGGCACAAGTTCTCATTGAAGTGCTTCCTGTTGTCTTTAGCTACCTGCAGGTGGAGTGGGAGGTCCGGAGGGGGACGCCTCGACTGTTCACGTCACACAGCATGAGGAGCTCCAACTGTCGGGTTCCTCAGCAGGACAACAGCAGCGACTGTGGTCTGTACCTGCTGCAATACGCCGAGAGCTTCCTGCAGGTACACACACAGCAACACTGAGTCTGAAGTGCACTGTGTGAGTCAGGACGAGTCAGATGGGTCACTGTGCAAACTGTGCTGTGCTACAGAATGATTCTAAAATGCTAAGTGTTCATATTTAAACGTATTTCAGGCTGCAAATGATGATTGTTTTCATGATCGATTAATCTGACAATCTGGATCTAAAACCTCAAACTGAGGAACCTGCTGCTGATTATGTTGATGGCAGCTGCTTGCAGGGAGGTTTTCCTGACATTTCATATCACGACCGCAGCTCAATGCTGAGAAAGGTCAGGTGGGATGATCTCCACACTAAACCGACTAAACTAAACTCCCCAGAACCCCGTGGTGCACTTGGACCTCCCGTTACGTTTGGACCACTGGTTTCCGCGGCAGCGGGTGCGACGGAAGCGTGAAGAGATTCGGAGTCTGATAATGAAGATGCACCATAGTCAGAAGGAAGAAACCTGAAACCACGAAGACCAAAGACACACACCGAGCCGTTAATTCACCTGTGCAATAAATAATTTATATTTATTCGACGTTATTTTTATGTTTTTACTTTGCTGTCAACAACAGCACTTTAAATGCTAATATAATAAAATTTCTTACAAAAAATATATAATTTAGTTTTTGTTTTTTGTGCATGTAAATAACTTCTAACCTCATCAGTTCGTCTATTTTCTCCCCCAAAAATGACCATTTATTTCTTCCTGTTTTATAAAATAAACCTTAAACCTTGACGTGAAGAGTGTGGCTCTTACTTTGAAACCCAAAGTGATTAAAATGGGATTTCAATCTGCAGTTAAAGAATTTCTAAACTCTCAGCCAGAAGAGGACGAAACAAATGAAGACGTGACCAAACAGAGCCGAGTTGGTCCACAAATATTCATTGTAATTAAAAGAGTTTGGTTTTGCACCGTGATGAAAATCTCACTGCGATTCTCACATCGAGCAGAAACAATGTGAAGGAAGCAGAAAAACGCAGCTGCAGGAGACGATGTTAAACGTCAGAGACCAAAATTCTACCTCAAGAATCAGATCAAGTGACAAAAGATAAAATCCCGACTAAGATAAAACCAGAAACTCAAACATCCACTGAAATAACTTCCTGCATTAACGTGTTCATTATTATTAGATTATGTGAAAAGATACACTCGCTCATTATTCATTACATAATTAATGCATTTAAAATACAATGATGTCACAGGATGGTGGTGAAGATGCTGAATATATTACCAACAATAGTAATACTGTGTTCGTACTGCAGTATTCGCAGTATTAGTGGGAGTTTTGCTGCTCGTGGAGGTGATAATGAATGAAAGGGTTAATTATCGATGAATCAGTGCTGATGGATCTGAAGCGAGACGAGTGTACTCTGTGTGTGTGTGTGTGTGTGTGTGTGTGTGTGTGTGTGTGTGTAATCTTTAGCCCAGCGCCCCCGCTGAGGACCAATCAGCTTACAGCTCATGAGCCGGATCAGACTGGGAGGATCCAAGTCTGACAGAACAACTAACGCTCATCATGATTAACAGATAAACAAAACAAATGAATTAAACACTTTATTTAAACCAGCTGTTTAGTGTTTGTAGCTCAGTGTTAACAATTAATGCATTTTAAAAGTAACACAGGACATTTTTTATTTGTGTAACTGGTGTGTTGGATAACTGATCATATCTCGTTGTAAACATGTAGAATCACATGACTCAAAGCTTTAAACACAGTTTGATAAAATGCTGGAAGGATTCGTTCATGAATGGAATCATATACATCAGATATGATTGTTCTCTGTTGTCAGAAACTCATTAAGTGCGCAGCTTCCCGGTCCCGGACCCGGTCCTGGTCCCGGTCCCGGTCCGGCCCCCGTGTGGTACTAGATGGTGATGAGGTCATGTTTTGGCCCCGCAGCCGTAGATTGTTCTAATCTGAGCGATGGGAGGTTCAGATTAGACAGATTTAGGGCCTCCGTGAAGCCTCCATCCAGCTTCCCAAAAATAATCTCAGTCCTCAAGATGGAAACTGATCCTGACTCTCTGCTGGAGGCCGAGTCCAAAATAAACCCACCTCTGTCGGACAAACAGGAAGTTCAACAGCGTCCGTGTGTAAAGATGCTAAACAGTTTTATTTACATGTACAACATGAACGTTTCAGTCGCTGCAGAAGAAGAATCTTTGTGTTTTGCTTCCCTCCTCTCCTCGTTTCCTGTCCTCTCATTCCCGTTAATCTCATTATCCAATAAAAGATGTCTGCCATTGTTGACTGTGTGATGCAGCGGGGGGTCAAAGTCTGGACGAGTCCAGTTTTAGAAAACTGACTGAATTTAATGATGTGCTGTGACTTGACAGCACGGCTGAACTTAATATCAACTGTAATCTATCAAAACTGAATATATATAAAAACTCACCTGAACTCGCTCAGACCAGCCGTTATCCTCTGAGTTCCAATTGGTTTAATGGAAAAAAACGAAACAGAAAAAAGTTAGTTTAACATGATGAACATTCGGGGTTCGATACGAACGCTCCGCTGTGACCTTCGACCTTCTAATGCTTCATGCCACCCTGTAGCGCGTTCAGGTAATCCACCGTGATCAGTCTGCCGTAACGACCACCTGTCTGATGAGCCGGCTCTGACTGTGATCCTGAATGGATCCCGGCTGGATTCTGGCTGCTGGTGACGGTTACCACCTTAAACGTGTCTTGTATTTATTTATATAGGGACTGATTTTCAGTTCTGCTTCTTTTTCCCTCTTTCGTGAACTTGTACAGTCTGATGTAATCCACTACAACCAATGATGATGATCATGAATATTCTGAGTACAAATCTCAGGCTGAAGTTGTTTTTTGGAAATGTTTGTTTTCTTGCATCAGATTTTTGATTTTTTTGGCTCCACAAAGAAACATCAATTTTCTGTGAAGAAAGTTCAATAAGTTTTAAGGTTTTAGACAAACAAGTGGAAATATTTAATGCTCATCAGCAGAATTTCTGTTTTTCAGTAGTAATTATTTACAGTAAGACTTGACTGTTTAAGAATTTAAACTTTTAATAGAGGGTTTATAACAGCTCATAATGTAGTTATCAGCAGTATGTGAAGTATTTTTTAACAAACATGATCGAACTTCTCTTATGAGAAAATATTTGAAATGATTATAAATGTATAGGTTTTACTATGTCGTTCACTGTCTTTATGCATTTTACAGATTCTTTAATAAACACTTCGATCTGTTTACAGCTACTTTATAGTCTGTTATAACCAGTTATTACAGGTTTATAACGTTCTCATAAATACAACTTGTGTTTATTAGTAGTTAAGAATCAGCCTGTGTTTGAATTTATAGATTTGAAGACCAAAAATGGAAACGTGTAGGCGTTTGTAGCTTTATGAACATCTCGTGCATCAGTTTTACCAGTTTTAGATCAGACCTTGTTCAAAGCCTCGCTGACCCTGGTGGATCATGGGAAACGAACCTTTGTGGGGCCGTAGCAGTGCAGGCAGAAACACATGCATCCGGCCTGAAGGCTTACGCTCATTTTCAGTTTCTTCAGCCAAACTCGAGTCCTGAGTGTTGAAGTTTTTATGCAGGACACAATCAGCCGTTAGTTCGATTCCTTTCAGCTGCAGCGACTCGTCGGACCGGTGCACAGCGGCTCTGACAGTCATCCACTCCAGCAGCTTAACAAATAGGATTAGAGCAAAGAGAAAAAATCTTCCCAGCAGCAAAGTCCCATCTGCTCACCTGAGAGCGACGAGCAGGCCGGCGTCAGGACGCTGACATCTCCTGAATTCCCTGTCGTATTCTGACCGATGTGTGATCCGGTGGATGGAGGACTGTGAGAACGGAGCCGCTGATGAGCTGAGGAGGCGGAAATAAGAAGAACGAGTCCAGAGCTGGACGTTGACTTTCTGTGACAAATGGCAGCGAAGTGTGGGAGGCTGGTGCTGTGGGCGCTCGGAGCCGTGCTGCTGTCGGGATGCTTCTACGTGGAAACAGGTGAGATGAGATTCAAACTTAAATTATTATTCATGTTTTCACTCAGCAAGAAGCATTCAGATCCTGTAGTGCCAATATATTCATTTAAATTACTCAGTTACACGTCCTGCATTACATATCCTACTTAAGTAAAAGTACAGCAGTACTGTCGGCTTCATGCAGTACAACTACAGCAGTACCGTCGGCTTCATGCAGTACAACTACAGCAGTACCGTCGGCTTCATGCAGTAAAAATACTGCAGTACCGTCGGCTTCATGCAGTAAAAATACTGCAGTACTGTCGGCTTCATGCAATATAAGTGCTGCAGTATTGTTGGCTTCATGCAGTAAAAATAAAGCAGTACTGTCGGCTTCATGCAATATAAGTGCTGCGGTATTGTTGGCTTCCTTCATCTCCTGTGAGTTTAAACTGAAAATCTTTTTTTTGGACAGTTGGTTGAATATTTGAAGACATCACTTGGGCTCTGTTTCATTTTCACTACTTTCTGACATTTTATTGACAAAACAATTAATCGATTAATTAGAAAATAATCAACAGACTGTAGCCGTTAAGAACTCATGGTCATTTTTTAAAACCTCGACTCCAAAAGCATGAAGTTTGTGAAACGCTGGTTTCTTCTTTAAGTACTTGTTGTATTTCATGAGGTAATTTTATGTTTTTGATGTAGAAAAGTACAACCTGAAATGTGGTGGATAGAAGAGTGAAGAACCAGACAATGGAAATAGACTAAATGTACTTAGATACTTTCTAACATTGTTTTCACTGAATGTCTCAGAGTTTTCTGATTTTCGGTCGCCTACAGATGCCACAAGTGACCAGAATGTGGATTCAGAGGAACACAGCGGATATTTGGACGAGTCGTTGGTGGACTCAGATCAGCTTCTATACAGACGACACGTTCCTCTAACTCGAAGAAAAAGGAATATCTTGTTTCCCAGTGGAGTCAAACTTTGCACTCAGGAGACATTTGACCAGGCCGTCGCCAACCACCTCAACTACTTTCACCTCAGAGGTACATTGGTGTTGTCAGGTTTTGGATTCCCTTTGGCCTCCTGGTTCTTTTTATCATCTTTACGAGTGTTTCAGATGTGCAGAAATTCCCTTTTTCACGTTTTCCCCTTTAACACTTCAGGTGTTTCACTGAAGCTCTTATCCAAACTGACTTACAAGCTTAAACTGGAAGTCTGCCGTCATTAAAGGCAGCCGATCCCAGAGAGGTCAGAGGTCATGCAGAGCCAGATGCACTGCAAAAACATGACCTTCTTAACAAGAGATTTAGTGTCAGGGTACAAGCTTTCATTTTTTGCTGCTTCAAGGCTTCAATTGTTGCCTCAAATGTAGAGATGAACTAAGAAAAACTACTTCCTGTTCAAGAGGCAGCAACCGTCCCCCAATGACTGTTTGTCCATTTGACAAACATGACGGTTTGTCAGCTCTAAATATCTCATTAAGGCAGCACAGCTGACCTTTGTGTTGTGTTCAGTCCCACAGCTTGAGCTGGAAGCTGTGTTTAGCTTTTGTGTGTGTGTGTTGTAGTGTGTCAGGAGACAGTGTGGGAGGCCTTTAAGATCTTCTGGGACCGGCTGCCGGAGCGGGAGGAGTACCAGGACTGGGTCGGTCGCTGCATGAACGGCTCGGTCAGCGTCATGGACATCGGCAGCTTCTTCAGCCAATCAGAAGAACACATCGGCCTGATCAGGAGCGTGAGTTCACCATCGTTTTTATTTTCATGTCTGATATATGTCTGCATGATTACAAGCATCAGTGTGAGACCAACTGCTGTTTGCTTCTCTGACAAACTATGAAATAGATAAGAGGTAGTTTAATATGAAAAGAAAGAAAAAATCAAATGTTTCTTTGACAATAGCAATGAAATTTACATTGTGCAAATGTTTGTGCAAACATTTACAGTATGTGCTGAAAAATGCACCCAGTATTACAGCTCGAACGCCTAAACGAATGTACAGTAGTTATACTGTAGATTCATTACATAATACTAATGAATGGTTATAAGAACTAAAAATACTTGTTTTGGTGCCCAAAGGTTCGGCCAAAAAACAGAGGTTCTGGATTATTGGAGTATTTCAACAAACCTTTGTTCAATAATATGTCAAAACTTGTGATAAAGTTTTTCATGAAAAATTGAAAGATTTGATGTGAGGCGACAGAAGGATAACACACCTTGAACCTTAGCACTGGCCTGTCAGCACTTTTTGTAGTTGTCCATCCTTCTCTTGTTCTTGTGCTTTGGTTTTTATAAACTGTGAGACTTTTCTTTGCTGATGATGTTTCTTTGTTTCAGAGAGTTGCCATGGCTGCTGCCATCAACAGGTCAGTTTAAATCTCTGTTTTCTTAGCAAGTCACATGTTCTTGTCTTCTTTTGCTGGTTTTCATCAACGTATTAAAACCTGCAAAAATATATTGATTCAACAGTCATTTAGTCAACTCCTTTTAAAATATGTGAAGACAGATTCTGAGATGAGTCAGTTTCTCAAGGAAAAGTTCCTTAAAATTAAGCAGTTTAATATTTCAAATGACATGATCAGATGAAGTTTTTTTTGCAGTATTGGACACCTTCGAGGGTCTTTAAAGTACATAATAACATAACATATTTTAAGGGATGTACGATTCAGACTTGATACCAAACTAAATGACTTGTTAAACATTTTTGCAATAACACCTCTGCCGTTCTGAACGAAAGGTGTAGACTGAAGGTCTCTGTGGTTGTGTATTGACACCTGTGCTGTGTTTCATCACCTGCTGCAGTGTGCCCATCACCTCAGACCCTCCTCCATGCAGGTAGGCCTGCAAACAACAAACACAGACCTACCCAGCTGGCCTGGAGTCAGTTCACCAAGAAATGATCCAAAGAATCCAAAAATCTCATCTGTGATGTATAAGTCAGTTACATATAATTCTATATTCAACATATGTCTCTCATCACATGTATTTTTACAGATATACAAACAAAGTATAGGCTGTATATATGTTAATATAAGTGCCAATACAAGAAGTGTCCAGCTGGCTGTTTTCTAAAGATTTGGGCCTTTTGCCTTTATTAAAAATGTGATCGTATGTGGTTATTTCATCATGGATCAAACTGTGGACATTGCTGTCACTGCTGTGGAGTGACAGTGAGACAAACATCCCAACACACTCTAACACTATGGACATGTATTCAAAACTATATTAGACTCCTAAAAACTCGGAAGAAACTGGAATTGAAGAGTTTTAATTGCTCCAACCAACAAACAGAAAACTGTCAGACGTGTTTTGCTGCTTGCTTCTCAGACGACGACGAGTCAAACTCGGGTCTATTTGTGTACGACATGCTTGTTTGTTGTCTTTGCTTTGTTTGGCTTGTTGTTTTTTACAGTCGTGTGGTTTTTGTTAATTCTCATTGTAAAAATGCTGCGGCCCAGCTGTGTTGCAATGGCTGCATTTTAATGAACTTAAAGGGGAATGCCAACTATTTTAAGGATTCACAGATGTTTTGTCATTGATGGTGAGTTGGACTCAAAGTTTGTTGACTCTGTTTCTGTGGGAGTTCCTCCACTAAAATTCTTGGTAAATGTTGGAAATCCTAAATGTTTATTCTGGTCTGGTGACCTTTTTGAGTTTTGAGATGAGGCACATGAACTGAACTGTGCTGCAGGCACATAAACAAAATCTTAAAATAGCTGAACTCTCCCCTTTAAAAACCATAAAAAGTGCAACAATCTGCTTTTGTTTAGCAGAGCTGAAGCATATTTTGTCTGAGGATCGTGTCTCTTGCTTCAAATATCATTTGGACTCTTACTTTATTGTTTATACTCCTGGTTAATTCCTGAATATCGATTCATGTAAACTGAAGTCTTAACTCTTGGGAAGTTTCTGTGATGTGACTTCAGTTCAGTAAACTCCTTCTTTAAACTTGTAATTTTTCTACAATTAAAATCAATAACCAAACTTGAAATTCTGTTTATGTCACATAAATATTTTTCAAAGTCTGTCAGCTGGTTTTTCGTTGTTTTCTAAATGCTTTACTGTCTCTTTTTCGCTCCTGCAGCTCTGAAACAACGACTGAAGAATCGGCCACTCGACCAGGTAAACTCACACCTGACACTCACTTTCTGAATATTCTCATCTCACTGTGGTTTAGTTTGACTTGGAAACTTAATATGGAGAATTTAATCCATTTTAATTCTAGATTAGGATATTTACAAACCTTTCATTCACAGACAAGAAGATGTTCCTGCAGCTTCAAAAAAGGTTTAAATCAAAGCAGAATCTTCTTTGAGTCAGGAAAATGTCTTTCTAACTGTGAAGGACAAAAAATGTGACTTATTTCATTCTGTCTTCTTCACATTGAAAAGTTTCCAGGTATTTTACAACACCTAAATGTCTGTGCAGGTGTAACAGTCCGCTGTCACCTTACACCCCGATCTGTCTTATATGAGGGAGGAGTGGATGCAGGAGGCAGATTCCCGTCACACGCTCTGCTCTCAGAATAGATCTGTAAGCCTATTTACAGGCAGCAGTCTGGTCAATGGAGGGAGGCAGGATAAAAGACCAGCAGCAGAGATGCAGACGTGACTGAGTTACTGCAGGACAAGTATCAGGGTTAGTGAGATCACAGATACAGGTGGTTGTTCTGAGCGCCAGTGTGGGGCTGGAAGTCATATGTCTCTTAAACAACATGTTTTTTAACATTTTGATTCAAGGTATTTAAGTATCTACATTCAGTGCATCAGACACCATGTGACAAATGATTTTCGTATTTGGCTTTGACATTCACAGTCCTTAAGGAAACGAGTCTGATGCCAAGAAGCCAGTTCTGGTGTTCTGGTGACCAACCTGGTCCTGTTAGCTAACGTTATACAGCTACAAAGTTCAGAGCTGATATATAGAAGATTTTATCTATATTGTCATTTTATAGGGGGAGATCTCATCAGCATCAGATCAGAGACAGTCGCAGTGGACCAAGATGACCTTCCACAAGTCTTTGAGGTCACTGCTTGGACCCCTCCACTCTCTGCAACTGAAGGTTCTGTTCAAGAGGCTGCAACACCTTCAGCTATGGTTCCTGTGGATCTGACGTTGGAGCCTGCAGTTGCTGCCATGCCAGAGGACAGTGCAGGCATTCAGGAGACTGGAGGTGGCATCACTTCAGAAAGCCCACCTTTGGTCATCATTGAGACTGAGATTCCCTTGGAGTCTGAAGAAGTAGACACTGAGGACATTGCAGAGGATACTGTGGAGGAAGTTGCTGACTCTGTTACCCACAAGCCCTTTGATGGGATAGTTGAGGAAGTAGGGGAAAACAAATTTGCCCCAGATGCAACAAAAGATGAGGCTGCAGTGGATGATAACAAGATCCTTGAAGTCATTCCTGAAGATGTGGATATGCCTGATTCTGAGGTGACTCAAGACGTCACCCCAGTAGGTGAGGAGCCACCCTCAGAGGTTGTGGCTGAAGAGGTCATGACAGAAGCTACTGTTGTGGTCTTTGAAAAGCCCACTATAATACCTGCTACAGAAGCTGTCCCATTGGAAATATCTCCAGAGCCTGCGGCTGAGGCTCCATCAGAAGCTGTGATGGACCATATCTCAGAGACAGCTGTGGGGGTCATCGTGGGACCAGAAGTTGAAGAAATTCCGGACAATTCTTTGGATATTACCCAAGATGTAGCCCTGACTGATGAGACTGTAGAAGAACGCACCGAGGACTCACCAGAACCAAATGATGAAACAGAACCAGATGCGCCTGAATTGGCTGAGGCAGCAGTTCTTGAAGAATCTGAAGGTGACATACAGAAGCCACTTGCAGAACATCCTTCAGAGGCTGTTGTGGAAGTTGGGAAAGATGAAACCGAAGTCAGCACAGATGCAATGCCAACTGTATTTCTGATAACAGATTCAGAAGAAGAAGCTGAAATATTCATAAAAGTAACTCCAGAACACAAATCTGTCTTTGACACACAGACTGAGGTTCCTTCCCAGGCGTCTATTCTGACTACAACCGACAAGATAGCAGTAGAAGTGAATACAGACATTGGTGAGGACAAAGCTCCTGAAGACAAGCCAACATCAATGGCTGAGGTTACTTCGGAGACTGCTGTAGTGATCTTACAAGATGACAAGGATGACGATACCTCCTATGTCACTGACGAGGCAATACCATATACTACAGCGTTTGAGATGGAGGCAACAGAAGAAGAAACACCAGTGGAGGAAGAAGTAATAGTAGAGGCAACAGAAAAAACAGAAGAGGTAAAAGTAGAGGTCAAACATGAAGAAGCTTCAGTTGTTATTGAAGAAGAAACAGCTGAAGCTGCTGTTGAAGTGGGGACCACTGAGGAAATAACAACAAAGACAGATATAAAAGAGCTAATTGAGACTGTTAATGATGAAACAGCTGCTGAAACACAAGGTGTCATTGTGTCAGAAGGGGAAATGGAAGAAACAGCAGAGGAAAAAATACCAGAGGAAACAGAGGAGGCAACAGTTACGGTGGAGGATGCGGAATCTCCAGTACATGTGACAGCAGACACGGCAGAAGAAGAACCAGTTGGAGCTTCAACAAAAACAGCAATCATTGAAGAAGTGCCAGTAAAGACAGTTGATGAGACTACAAAAGAAACAGAGGGAACGATTGAGGCTACAGGAGAACCAGTTGAAGGTGGAGAAGGAACACCTGAGGCACCTATAGAACCTGTAGAGAAAGAAGTAGCAGATGTAACTGAAACTGTACAAGAATCAGAACCTATAGAAATAGTAGAACCGACAGGAGGTGCTGCAAAAGAAGCAGAACTTCCAAAAGAATATGCAGAGGAGTCAGAAAAACCCCAGGCATACCAGCACAAGAAACTGAACCTGTAGAAGAAACTGCCGAAGCAGATCTCACAGATGAATCAGCACTAGAAGCAGAACTCATAGAAAAAAATGCAGAGGAGTCAGCAGCACCAACAGCAGAGCCAGAAGTTGTAAAAGAAGTAGCAGAAGAAAGGGAACCCACAGGAGGACCTGCACAAGAAGCAGAACCTGAAGTAGTGCCCAATGATGATAAAACAGATGTTACCACAACATCTGTAGATAAAGCACGAGAAGCAGCTGGAGGGGAACTGTTGGAGGATAGAGAAGAAGCAATTTCTGAGACCAAGGCGATAACAGAGGAAGAAGTGGGTGTAGTCATACCAGACGCAGAAGGATCTGAACCAGAGGTTGCAGAAGAAGTAGTTGCAGAGGCTCTTGATGAAACCCCCCCAGAGTCGGATGAAGAGATCACTCCAGTTATTGTTGTTGTTCCAGAAGATACAGAGGGTTTATTGCCTGGGACTGAAGCCGTGGAAACACCTGAACCAGAGGTAATTGTGGAACTTCCAGGAGACTCTAAGCTAGAAGTACCACCAGAAACCACCAAGTTGAGTACTGCACAGGTGGTGGAGCCCACAAGTGAAGTTTCAGTCTCCGAATCCTTCCCTGAAGTTCAGAAAGAAATTGTCCCAGAGGCTCCAAGTGAAACGTCTCCAGATGTTGTGACTCACGCTCATACATGGACTACCACGGGGAAAGGAACCACGAAAGCTGAGGAGGCCACCCACGAGTTTCCTGAGCAGCCTGTCCATAAGCTTCCACTTGAAAAAGATGTTCCAAGTGAGGACAGTGTCCAGGTCCCAGGGGACGTTGAGAGTCTCTCCCCAGATGTTTCAGCAGAAGATGGAGAGAAAATCATGACAGAGGCTCCAGCGGAAATCACATCTGAATCCCTTGATGAAATCATCCCAGACACTGTCGCGGAAGTCACTGCAGAGAGTACGCCTGCGGTGGATGGCACCGAGGAGCCCACCCGCAGTGCCTCTTTGGACATCACGACCAAGTACATAGTGGAGTACAACAATGGCAACTTCCCTGATCTTACAGAGAGGCCTTATGATATAGATGACAACTTACTTGGAAACAACGCCTTTGGGTTAGAGAACGAGAACTCGGTGAGCACATTAGGATCAGTTGTAGAATGCCTTATTATCAGCCGATAATTTTCCCTGTGCCCACCAATACCAGTGCCCAACATATTTGAATATTCCTGCCCTCAGATTGGTAACGAGATAGACGACACCTTGCTTTGGCCCCCGAGGCCCCTAAAGGACCAGGTGGTGGAGCTGAGTGTCAAGCTGAGAGGAGAAACCTACAACGACGCCCTGAGAGACCCGAGCAGCTTCCACTACCAGCAGCTGGCCAGACACTTCGCACGCAGGGTAAGGAAACATACTGGTGATTTTAAGGGAATACACACATTTTTTAAGGTTTGAGTATCAGGTCAGAATGAGGGTTAGGGTAAAGCTCTGAGGTTGAACACTTTAGCCTCAGCAAAGAGACACAGATGATTCCTATGATCCTGCACAGAGATGGTCATATTTTTCAGTCCTCATTGTTGTCATCGTCTTATTTTGGAGAAAAGATGACGCAGTGGGCTGCGGTTGGTCTGTCAGCCAGGTTTTGTGATCTCTGTGGTTCCTGCCCAGACCTCCTCCTCCTCCTCTTCTTTACTCCTTTCTGTCATTTCTCCTCCTTCACTCCTCTCTGACGTCCAGGATGCACACTCATTACCAAGTTGACTTGCTTGTGGTTTCCTACAAACTGCAGACTCAGGAGTTTGGCTCTGGTTTAAAGGCCTCGCCTGTTTTTCATGCATTAAGGATCTTCACGCTTTCAGCTCAGTTTCCTCGGCTCTGCCAGCTATCAGCTATACGACCCGCTGAGGCAGAAACAGAGCTGGAAAACTTCAGAGAACATACAGAATACGAGCAGTGACTCACTTCGAGTTGGTGGAAAAACAGACTGTGCCAGGAAAGCAGAGAGTGCCGGTGTATTCCCGCACCGCTGGGAATTTTTCAGGCTCCGCTCCACCGTTAGTGACGCGGGAAGCCAGTTTATGGTTTGAATGTCGGGGTCAAGGTCATTAATGAGGGAATATGAAGTGGATAACAGGGCTAATAGAAACAGCAGGAGTTCGACTGCAGCAGAGAAAAAGAGGAGAGACGGTAGAGTCAAACAGTGTCGATTTTTATTCCTGGTCACGTCTCTTAGTGCTGATTCTGACTGTTTTTACTTGAAAATGAAACGTAGTTTCTCTTCGGCTCCTCTTCCTGTCAATCACAGCACAGTCAAAACAAAAAACTAACTGTGTGTCTTATTGAAATATTTATCTACATGTAACATAATAAGTTTATGTTTAGAAGTATGTCTGGACTTTAAGACTCTTTTGTATAAAAATGATGAGATTGCCCTTTAAAGGTTTCAGTTAAAGCTTAAGTTCTGCTTTATGACTGAATTGCAGTTTTAGTAGATTTTAAGAGTCCAGTTGTCTAATTAGATGTGGAGAAAAGCTTTTGGGCAACATTCATCATGGAGGTGATTCAACGTTGCTTCACCAACACACACACCTGAAGAGGATTTGACCCTCTGACCTCTGGTTTTATGATTATGATTATGAACTTTCTTTCCTCCTTTTAACTTCCAGATCGAAGGTGCATTCGAGAGGTTGCCGGGCTTCAAGAACATCTACGTCATCGAGTTCAGGTGCAGTCGGTTTGAAGTATATGACTGATGTCCTGTGTGTCCATAAATGACCAAAACATCAGTGCAGAAATATACATTTTAAATACACAGTTCATTTGGGTTGGATTTCATGTGTTTCTGTATTGTTTTGTTTCTGTTGTCAGGCCTCAGAAGGACCTGGAACGGTACGTTTGATGCACTCTTTTTCATTTTTACCTCATTGACTTGATTTTTGACGCTAATTTGGTTCTTCTCAGACAGTTTTATTAGCACATATTCAAAAAACGAATCCACCTGAACCTTTTGTTCCTGTATAAACCCTTGATGGTTGTGCAGTTTACCTTTTTTCACATACACAACAGACGACACTTGGTGATTTTGATGTTTTGATGTTTTCTCTTCAGTTCTTTGTGTTTCTCTTTAACTTTTAAAGTTACTGACGTTAGTTACCTGACGTTACAGCCGAGAGTCCGCTGTCTCTTTAGTGAGCAGATCCTGATGGCAAATTCAGCTGTCGTGTTTGGGATGAGACAGAACACAAAGAGTGACATCAGCTCAGGAATTATGTTCTGGGTAGAAGCATCATGGGAACTGTAGTCGAGCACAATTATTCCCCAAATGGCAGTAAGTCGAAGAATAATAATGAGAGCAACACAATATATAAACTTGTTTCTATCAATTTGTATATTTTGACATGACTCAGAATCAGAATGTCTCATCAACATGGTTCTCATATTCCTGAAACACCGACACTCTCTTCTGTGGTGCTGAAAACCTGCAGACATGCGAACAGGAATCTGGTCAAAGTTAACTGAAGGCATATTGTTGCTGTAAGTGTTGATTTCCGAGAGGTTTGAAGTCTGAAGTCTAAAAGACTCGAGATGTCCCCACCTTGTTGTCGTGTCCTCACAGACGTCTCCCCTCTTAAAGCCCCTTTCACCTGGCTGTCGCAGTAAATAAGAGCCTTGCTGCTGCTCTGCTCTAATTTCCACTTAATGTCCTTAACAATAGTCAATCAGTTCTTAAGTGGGATAAGTCGCTCGCTTCTCGCCGGCCACCTGCAGCTGCCGCGGGATTACTGTTCAAGATTTACGACAGGCTCACTGTCCTCCCCCACCTCCCCCCTCAGTCCAGGAACCCCCTGTGATAAATTCACCTTGTGAGCTCAGAGAGACTCTTAAACTCACCTGAACTCTGCAGAACTTCGAAAGTTGTCTCAGCATGAAGCCTGAGGCATCGAGCTGAAAGTTGATACGGCCGTAAAATCCTCAGGCTCTGGGTTTCTGAAACGCTCGCCTCAGAAATCACTCTCACAATGAAGGGTTGAGGTCAAAAAAATGTGAAATAACAGACAAGATGAACAAATGTCAGACTATTGGATGGTCATCACGTCTTCAGTCAGGTTTCCAAAGATAAGTGTCTGAATGAGGTCGGGTTGAAAACAGGTTGAAATATTGTCACTGACAGATGTTAAAAAATAACAGAATATGAATTAGATCCTAAAACAAACACTTCCTGGTCTTCTTGCCTCTCAGGGGTTTGGTGGTCCTGGTCCACTATGCCATCACCCTGGAAGTTGACAGCAGCGGCATCACCAACGACACACTGGACTTCATCTCTCTGCAGAATAACCTGGTGGAGAAGAATTACCCCGGAGCTGCCGAGCATCCCACCGTCGTCTACACCATCACCGACTTCCGTAACTACATCACAGAGGCTCTGCACAAAGACAACTTCATCACCAACAGCAGCCTGGAGACGCAGCCCGACTCTCCGCAGCTGGAGAACGGTACGAAAAGGGAGATGTTGTTCAATGCAAAGAAACTTTCCACCCACACATCATCACCACAGATCATTTTAGTTTAGTTAGTTAATACAGATTTATTGCTGCTACACTGGGAAAAAAAACTGTTTTATTGTTATTGACTTATTTTACAGGTTTGTAAATTCTGACAAATTTCACAATGAATTTTCCTGAAATATGTTTAATTTGGCAATTCAGCAAAATAGAGACAAATGAATTCAATTAATTTGACCATTTGGATTGATTACTTCTAATTAAATACAATTAAAGTGTCAGTCAAATCAGATCAAATCAACAGGCAACACTGTGTGGTTCAACATACGGTTTATAAATAAATAAATAAGATGGTTTTCTCAATAATAAATGAACAATGACCTCAACCCTCTTCTGCAGTGGAGAACTTGTTACCTGCTGTGAAACCTACGAGCCGACCAGCCGATACCTTCGACAACATGGTGAGTTAAACTGAATGAGAAGGAGAAACTGATGCAGTTTTTTCTATTATTTCTTTGAACTGAGACACAGAAGTAAAGATCCATGAGTATCAACATCAGTAAATGTAAGACACAAACTGTGGATTCAGCTATTGAATGTGTTCTTTCAGGATAACGTCCTCGCTGCAGAGAAGCCTCCCGATGCTCCAAGCCACGAGGTGGAGAGCAGCGATGTTTTCCTGAAGAAAGACGACTTCCTGTTCGACCCCTTCGACCAGTGGAAAGGCCCTCAAGGTGTGGTGGTGAGCGAGAACGATGTCTTCATGTTCGACGAGAGCACAGCTCATCCACCAGCTGCTGAGTTCCCAGAGAAGACGGTCGACCTGGAACCAGCAGCACCAGAGAGTGAGTGAATGTTCCAACACTGTTCAGAAAGTCGGTGGATTCAATCTATCCAAATAATGCAACTGACACATTAATGCAGCAGGAATAATAATCCAGAAACATTAGATACAACAGGGAACATTTGACTGCACTATGAGTACTTTTACTTTTTGTACTTTATTTGCATTTTTGCTAATAATACTTACATACCTTTACTTAGGTAAAGTTTAAACAAGACATTCTGTTAGAGTTTTCTTTAGTTTGAACTTTATTCCGAGTTCTGAGGAGGGAGATTCTGGCCATAAACCTCTTCATATCCACAGATAATGGAAATATTGAAGATGAAGGATTCCTCCTCAGTTATGCTCCCGCTGCTGAAGATGATACCACCCGAGGGGACCATGTAGTAGCACCTGGAGGCTCCTCTGCGGCCGCCCCCCCTCCACCGGGGAAAACCCAAACAGGATCTGAGGTCATGCTGGACGAGGGATCTGGCTCTGGTTTCTCTGGAGATGGCCAGGGAGCTGATCTCTGGTCCTGGCAGCCAACAACAACCTCTGATGGGACTGGCTTCTATGGCACGAGTGGTGGCAGCCTGGAGGTGCTACCGCCACCTGATTTGGAGGAGACTGAGGATGAAGATGAGGATGAGGAAGCCGTTGGTATTGAGTCGCCAACTACTGAGAAAGATGATTTAACTGTGATGGAAGTTGAGTTCACCAGTGCTCCCCCTTTGCCGACAACAACAGTTCCTGCTTTTGAAGAATCAGTGCCAGACAGAGACACTGAAGAAACTTTCTTGGATCAGTTTTTGGTAACGCCGGACATCAGCACAGACCCTCGATACTCCACCACCACTGAAGCACCTGTATTCTTGCCCAAAGGCACCTTGACTGTTGAACTTTCAGTGCAAACAGTGGAGGCATCCGGCATCTACGATGACTCCCCCATGACTGAACTCCATACCCATGCAGAGCCAGTCACAGATTCTCCTGAACCTGAAGCTTGGACTCATGAGGCCCCTGTTTTTGTAGGACCAACTGATTCAGCAGTCAAGCTTCAAGAAACCACTGAGGTAGTGGAAGAAACTACTGAAGCAGGAATGGAGCTTCCAGTGGGTACAGTTGGGTCTAAATCAGAAGATGTACCTAAGATAGAGGAGGTTGTTGTCATTGGTGCACCTGAAGTACCTGAAGTCCCTGATACTGATGCGTCCTCAACCGAAGAGGCGCCTACCTTTGTAGAAGTCCAGGCAGTCACAGTCAAAGAATCCAATCTTGATACAATCACTGAAGAGCCACCAGAACTTGAGGTATTCACAGAAACATCTGTCCTGCTGCTGCCAGACCATGATGAGATCGAGATTTTAGAGGAGCAACACACTGGCGCCACTGAGCCTGCAATAACAACGACACCAGCGTTTGGCATCCAAAAGAAAGATCTGGTTGTGGATGAAGTCATGGTTGCCACCACAACGACTGCTTCTTCAGTCCTCACTTCGTCTCTAAGTTCAGACCGCAGCAGCAGCATTGCTCTCTCACCTGAGAAGGACTCACCATTCACTCGAGTGTCAGATTCAGCACCGGAGGACGAGGAGCCGGTTCACCATGAGTATCCAAACCACGAAGACGTTGATGAAATTCCAATGATCAGTCTGACTTCTGATGTTCCTCATTTGATGCCATCAGGGGTTATTGTGAACAAAACTGAAAGTGCTTCAACAAAAGACATAGAAGGGTTGCCAGATGCTTCAGTGCAGGATGAAGACTTGGGTACCACTTTGACAAATACATCTGAAAGAGAATTAGGTAGCGATATCATCCAAATAGCAACTTCCTCACCTCAGGAAGTCAACAACAACACCCCCCCTAAGGAGCTCCAACCCTTCGAGCATGATTTTTCTGACGTGCCAAGCATCGACGTCAGCTTTGATGTGTTCCAGTATGGAGGCATGGCAACTGAAGGTGACAGCAGCGGCTTCTCAAGTGGGGCTCAGGGGTCAGACCTGGACGCCCTCGCATTCCCGACTCGACCTGGCAGGGCCCTCACAGTGTTCTTCAGCCTCAGGGTGACCAACATGGCATTCTCTATGGACCTCTTCAACAAGAGCTCTCCTGAGTACAAGGCCCTGGAGCAACGGTTCCTGCAACTGGTGAGACCTCAAATAATCTGGTCACAGTAAATAAAACCTTCTAGATTCACATGCAGTGTTCTTCATATGTGTCTTTGTCTTCACCCTGCAGCTGGTCCCGTACCTTCAGTCCAACCTGAACAACTTTCAGAACCTGGAGATCCTCAACTTCAGGAATGGCAGCATCGTGGTGAACAGCAGGATGAGGTTCGGTAAGCCAGTTCCCAGAGGGGTCACCAACGTTGTCTACCTCATCCTGGAGGACTTCGCCAACACCGCCTACCAGACCATGAACCTGGCCATCGACAAGTACTCGCTGGATGTTGAATCAGGTAGGACTGAACTAAAGAAGGGTAGAGTTAGACAGGTTTTTGAAAGCTTGGATTGAGACAGGGTTAGTTGAAAGATTTTAGGATGATTGGGCTGAATATATAATCACAGTGGAGATTTTTAACAGTTTTCTAATCACATCAAGCTTTCTAAGAGACAGATGAGGAAATTCTTAGAAGCTTATTGGTCTCCGCCCTTGAGGCCTGACACGAATACCTATTGTTCTCGACAAATGCTCCAAGAAATACCTCAACCCTGGAGTTGGACTATTGTTTTTTCATCCATTATTAAAATTTGCTGTCATTGTAAGTCTTTGTTTTGTGGAAGTTGTGACATGTGTATGATGCTGCTTGAATAGGCAGGGAAATCTAAATAAATACTCGTGCAGCTAGTTTGTAGCTTCAGACAGTGTTTTATTTTTGGACACTGAGTTGTTATAAGACCTTTCATGCTCAGCAGTGAATCCTGTGTGCGGAGTGTAACTCCTGTCAGGACTCTGATCTAATACCTGAGATAATCCGTCTGGGAGGAACGTGAGCGGCAGAACACACACTGACTCACTGATGAATCAACATGGCCGCTGTTGACGTCCATCTGTCTGAGGACAGAGAAAGTCTTTCTGTCCACTGTCGTTCTTTCTATCTGCAGTTTCATCTGCACTGTGTCTGGCCGTGTGTGAAAGTACACTTACTATTTAAGTACTGCACTTAAGTACAAATTTGAGGTACTTGTACTTTTTTCATGGCACTTTCTCCTTCTCCACATCTCAGAGACAAATATTACACTTTTTACTTCTCTACATTTTTCTGACTACTTTAGAAAACAGGCATCTACACAGCACCTCCAGTCACAAAGTGCTTCAGTCAGAAAAAGAAATTACCGTTCTAAAATTGTCCAAAAACACCGACCAGAGAAATATTCCGACTAGGATAAAAACAAAATGCCATTTTAGTAAAAACAAAACAAGAAATGTCGTCATTTAACAGCAAACTGTAAAAGATTTTTATGAAAACCTGAAATCACATTGATAAATACACAGGCAGCAGTGATACAAGAAATCAGTGGTGATAAAAGATTCCCATAATTCTCGCAGTCAGAGCAGAACCATGTGAGCAGTTTAGCTTGTTAGTGCCGGTTCTGTATTGGCTCCGCTTCCTGTTTGGTCTTCATGAAGAACTGAAGCTGGCTGGAGTCTGTGAACTGTTTCAACTTGATCACTTCATGTTTCTTTTCTAAGTTGGCCCTATTTATTTATTGATGTCTTTGTCCTTTCTGACTCGACACAATTTTATTTTTCCTCTGCAGAGGAAGAACTTGTGTAACTTTTATTTTGACAGGTTTGAGATGGCAGGAAGAGGCAGTTGACCCTTTGACTTGTGAGATGTATTTTATTCTTCTGTCCAGATGTGATGTAGACCTGAGTGAGGGGCACAGCAGGATGATTTCTGAGCTGAGTTGAGGCTGTAATGTCAGATTTCCTGTCATTTCCTTGCTGTGTCCGTCTCTGCTGAGCTGCAGCTCTTTAATCTGTCTGAGCCAATCAGAGGAGCTCCTGACAGCCTGATAACCCTAATCTACAGCAGTGAGTCACTGCGGTCAGGACTCACTGTGGACGTGATAATCAGTTTACTGTGCTCTGCAGCCACGTTTTCCATTGCACAAGCACACGGTCATCTGTACTGGGTTCTGTAGAAGCTGCGGTGCTGGATGGGGACTCACCTGGTCTGTCCAAGCCCACCTTTAAGTCAGTATGAACAACTGTTGTTCCAGTTATATGGTGTTTCCAAAGATACGACTGAAGCGGTGCGTGAAAAGTGTGATTAAACCATGATGCCATGTCGTCAGGTGAGGAGGCCTCGAACCTCAGACGAGCAATATCCCTTCAAATCCAGTTCTGCATTTTCAGGTTGCTGGTGGACCAAGACACCAATCTGACTAACTAAGCTCCCCCCGAGTCGTCAAGCAGCTACAGGCCACTGAGTGTAACAGCGCTGCTATTAGCAAACTAGAAACCCTCCCAAAAACCACAGACACACTTCCAAGCACAGCTTCAGCCGTGTTCATCACAACACTACACAAAATCAAGGAGGAACGTTGCGACAGCCTTAAGAGGAAAAAGCTCTGCACCACAAAAACTTTGCAAAGGGCAACTGGGTCATCTGGGCCACTTGATTGAACTCTCTACAAAATCTAGAAAAGAAACAACTCTGCAGAACTAATTACGAACCCAAAGCCGTGCACAAATCGTTCAACTTACCCTGAAAATGAATTGTTCTTTCCTTCAAACCAACAGTCGCTCAGCACCAGCCGACAATAAGTTAACTAGAAGTCGTGGCATGAACAGGAAAAAGAGAGACGGATGAGTCCCAATTTGTCATAATTAGCTACCTAGGTCTGGAAAAATACAGTTTAGGACACAATGAAGGGTTTTTTATTCTAATAAACGACTAAAAAAATAACTACAAATGTGGAGTGTGTCAGTCAGTAACATCTGACGGCTAGAAAACAAAACCTGACCTCTATATATGTATAACAGAAGCAACGTGTCTTTGAACCTGCTTCGTCTTCTGTTTCTTTGGGGTTGTTTCCTCCTCAGGTGACCGGGCCGATCCCTGTAAGTTCCAGGCCTGTAACGAGTTTTCCAGGTGTATGGTGAACCGCTGGTCCGGCGAGGCTGAGTGTGTTTGTGACGCCGGATATCTGAGCGTGGACGGTCTGCCGTGTCAGAGCGTCTGCGAGGTGCAGCCCGACTTCTGCCTCAACGACGGCAAATGTGACATCATCCCTGGCAAGGGCGCCATCTGCAGGTTGGAGGAGGTTTTACACTCTGTGGTCTTATTCAATAGCAGGACATACGAGTACTCTTTTACTTATTTAAGAACATTTGTTTTTAGTCTTGCTGAGCTTTGAGCATAAGAGGACTCTTAGAGCCTTGCAAAAATAGTTTCAAAGCAAGAAACAACTACATTCATGCTTCCTTTCATCTCTTATCCATATTTACTTGTTTTGTGTCTTGTTTGATTTTCCAACCACACAGTTTGTTATAACAGAGTGTCCCTAAGCCCCCAACCAGGAGACAGTTTTAAAATATCTTCCTTTCTCCTTAAATACACTAGTCAACTCCTCTTTTATAAACAAGACATCAAACTTTCACCAAGCAAGAAAAATGCAGATGGGGTTTGCTCTGCGAATTGAGCCTGTGACCTTTGCTGCAGGTGTCGGGTTGGAGAGAACTGGTGGTATCGCGGCGAGCACTGCGAGGAGTATGTTTCCGAGCCGCTGGTGGTGGGCATCGCCATCGCCTCGGTGGCTGGTTTCCTCATGGTGGCGGCCGGGATCATCTTCTTCCTGGCGAGGTCGCTGAGAGAGCAGTACGACGAGGAGGACACAGAGGACCCACTACGGTGATGATACCTTTTGTCTGATTGATTCAATTCCAATTTCATGAAATTAAACAAGGTTTAGATTAAACCTGGATGTTCAAATTTTCCTCTTCCAGACGGGGTGACAGTGTGCCAACGCTCGAACGCGCCACCAAGTTCAACCCCATGTTCGAGAGCGACCCAGTCACCGCCCAATACTACCGTCGCTATGAGGACGACATGCCCCAGTACTACCGCCGCTGCGACCCCGCCCCGCCCCAGTACAGCACCTCTGTCAGTGCTGACGGCTCCAACGACCTCGGCAGCGATGAGCTACGAAACATTTACCAGAACACCACGCTCACCAAAGAGGTACAAAAACTGTTCTCCATCTTCATGCAGGATTATTTAGGTTAGGTTTGTTTCTACAAGCATCCGAGGACACGTGAATTTGTGAGATTTGATCATGAGCATAATTGATGCTCTTAGTTCTTTATATAAGGCAGCACGTCCTGCTCTGTTTGTGAGCAAGTTTTCTTTATGAAAGTGACACCAAAGGGTTAAAAGATAAATTTCACACCACGGACGTTAAAGTCACGAGAAAAAGTCATTTCTTACATGAGACAAATGAGTTGAGAGCTGAAGGAGTCGAGGCTTTGGCTCGAAATCAATCTGTCCTTTACTTTCTCCGTCTGCAGAGCTTTGGCTTCTGTTTCTGAGGCCACAGGAAGAGTTTAGTGAAATGACTTTGACTCTTTGGACAGAGACAGTCGAGTGTTGTGACATTTGTCTGCTTCAGAGGTGTTTTCAGTCTCAGCAGGAGGTCTGTACTACACAGACGGGTATTTTTAGCTGCAGGACCTCGCCCTGCTCCTCTTCAGTCTACAACTCGTTCACATGTGACCTCGCTGTTACATAAACATGTTTTCCTCTCTGTGACCTCTGACCTCTGCCTGCAGGAGATCCAGGAGCGCCTGAGGATAATCGAGTTGTGTGCAAGGGATCAACACTTTGCAGACTTTGTGCGACAGACTCAAGTGTGAGTGTTTGAAAGTCTCTCACCGGAAACCAGGTGTGAACGATGATTCAATGTGTCACATGGGGAAAAATGACGATGCATTTTGAACAAGCTGAAAACAGGAAGATAACTTCATTATAAAATGAGACGTGAAAGATAAAGTAGTAAAATTTTAACTTTCAAAGACAAATAAATATAATATTAAATCTATAGATTATAAATTGTAATCTATATATATATATATATATATATATACATACACACGTGGATACTCATATACTTACAGACTTATAAATTTTCTTTTCTGATTGGCTGTCTCCCTGACCAATCAGAGCATCTCTCTTGCTGCCCCTCGTGGGGATTATAGACTTCCTCTGGGCGTGTAAAGCCGAGAAGTGAGCCAGGATCCAGACATCAAATCGTCCTGTCTGACATCCTGTGAAGACTCAGCTGGACATTTGAAACATCCGCCTGCCTTTATTTTGAAACTCGAGACGATTTCTCCTCCGCTGAAACATTCAGATGTGAATAAAATATTTTGGACTCCTTTTTGCTTCCCCCAAAACCCTGTGATTCCACTTTGATGCACAGACTCTTTTCTCATCTTTCAGTTCAGATCTTATTCATCACAAAGACAGATGCAAACTTCCACATGTAAGATGAAGAACTGACAGTCGAGACGTCAGCGAACATCTTCAGTCTTTTGAGTTTCAGAGTGATTTTCACAACAGGAGGCAGCAAAGTTTTTTACTGGTAACTTTTGTTGATGTCCAACATATTTAAATCTCTCAGGTCATAAAGTCCAGTGAAAATAATTCCTGAGTTAGATGTGAAGATGCTTTTCAAGATATTCGAAGTCACAGTTTACACTACACACTAAAGGCACGAGCAGATAAACCGTTACACATTTCTATTTCCTATTTTTTTAAACTTTTAAAAGAATTTTTTCTTTTATCTTTTTTTAACATTTGATGCACTTTTACTCCAAATTCAAAATAGAAAACAAGTATTTTTCATGAGAAAACCTTTCGTTATAAAACCATGGCTGTGACAGATTGGATCGTTTAAGTTGAAGTCATTTCATCAAAGGGCTGATGAATTAGATGTTTAATCTGAAGTCATTTTACACAGAAACAACAACAACAAAGTCCAGGTTTCAGCAGAGTCTCATTCATCTGCTTGGATCCTGTGTTGAAGAGAAAAAGTAGGAAACATTTAAAAATAGCACAAAGGTTTGGAGATGACCTGCAAACAGCATCAAATAACCAAAGAAACAGCAGTTTGACCTAAAACATGCAGAAATATACAAACTGATGGTTCTTCCTCTCTCAGCTCATCTGTTTATGTTTGGGCTTCTTTAATTTTTGAATCGTGGGTTTTGGTGGTTTGGATGTCGTCTGTCTGTGCCACATCACTCGCTGGCCAAAAACCACCAAACTAATCCAATTTTCTCTTGTTTTGAGCAGATTCCTGGAGAGGAGAGGAAGCTCGACCACATAGCGAGTCCTGAGCCGGTGACCTCGAGGTTTGAATGTGTCTCTTTTCTCTTTTTTACTTGTGGTCGTTGATTTTTAGACCAGCTTGTTGCTTTTCTTAACTCTGATGATGCTGTTTAGTTCCAAAGTTTTCTGCTTACATTATCAAGTCTAATGTGTTGTAGCCAATGCAGGAAAGCAGCTGGAGCCTTAAACACTACACTAACCATGAGCCTCAGCAGAGCTGCTATGGAAACTCGGGTCATGTGACCAACAGGAGGCTAGTTCTTGTTAGCTTTGCTAGCCTGCTTGGCTCATAGAAATGACGTTTTGTCTTTTGTCGTCTGTGTTTCTCTGCAGAAACCCGCCTTCGTCTTCGATTTGTGGAAACGAGGAGTTCGTGTTCTGTCGCCTGGCGGCTTCTGACCGACTGGAGCTGCAGGTGACGAGACACTGAAACTTTTGGGAGTTTGTTTTTGGAGGACACTTCCTGTTCTGTCTGACGGGTCGCCTCTTTCAGTGACCCGAACCTGAACTTTGACCTCTGCAAAGTCGCCTAACCTTTACCTTTTGTCTCCACCTGTAAATACTGTGTTGTTTGTTTTTATCGGTTTTCACTTCAGTCTCTGTTCACTGCTTTTGACATTTTCACTGCTGAGTACCTCTGTCTTACACTTTCAAATGGGTTTCACGGCTTTCATCTTTAGCTTGAGTTCAAGGGCTTCTGTTTGCGTCCCAGCCTGCTCGTTGCTGAAGGTTTGTTGGTGACTGTTGGTGAGTTCTTGGATGCTTCAGCTGGTCATCATGATAATTTTTTTGCTTCCGTTCGTTGATTCAGATATTTTTTGCAACGTGTTTTTTACGGGACGGCTCGGACTCACAGCGCTCCTCCCCATCAGTGCCTTCACCGCTCTGTTAGCTTTCTTGGGAAGTGATGCGTAGAATCTCAGAGCCATTGACATCAGTATTTCCACCACAACCCGGATCATTAAGCCATCAATCAGCTGCTTAGCAAACGCGAGCGCCCGTCTGCGTTTCACACCGATGTTTACATTTCTCAACCAACGCTGGAGTGTTAGCTGATGTGTACAACATGTGTAGCCTGTCACTGTCTTGTATGTGTTTTTTTTAAAAAGTCTAAATTTAAATTTCCAACAAGCAGAGAAATGTTGGACATGTCGACCTCAGTGCTGCCAAGGTCTCAACACTTAGTCATAGAAACTTTTTAAACCACCTGACCGACGAATGATTCATCTTACAATTCACCTCTGTCTCCATTTTCTTACACATTCATACAGTGGAAAACTGATTCGGTCGACTTGCGATCCAAAGGTCTGATGATCAGCGAGCTCTTTGAACACAGTTCGCTCCCTTTGCCCATAGATTGAAGTGTAGCTTTACAAACAGCAAACAACTGCTTTCCTTTAAATGAAGGAATGAATAAAACGAAACTGCAGCTTCACACTTTGAAAAGGTTCAAAATCAGCAGCGTTGAGTTCTGTTTCATATGATGATGATTGACCCAGAATTCTGTTGTCTTTCTGAATTCTGTCTTTTGATTTACCTTCTTAATGCAAAGGACCTGAGACGTTTGCACTCGTGTGAATCAGATATCTTATTTATGCAAGTTAACATATTCAGACAAAACAAGTTCTGTGCAAGTTCTGTCTTTTGTGCATGAGATGTTATCTTGTGAGAACAATGTAATAAAAAAACTTTTAGGACTTTCATACTAACATGTTTTATGACCCTGGAGCTAAAAATAATACATGATGAATAAGTTAAATATATCAAACCCCAAGAAATATAAAAATGGATCCGCAGGACAAAACAATCCCTCTTGAACATTTTTTTATGGCTTAAATGTTTGTTTGTTGAATTTACTTGAAAAGTGTCGACTTCAACTCGACCGTCTGGATTGTAGATGGAATAGACCCAGTAGACCGACAGCTGATATTTATTGTCGTATGTTTAGATGCTGTTTGTTCCAGTGTTTGATTTTTCCAGAGTCTTTCAACTCATCACAGTTTCAACCATCCTACAGTCTCAACAGGCTTCTCACGTCTCAGTCAAGTCCAACCAGCCATTTCATCAGTGTTAATCTTGTGTGTTTGGTCTGCGGCTCTCTTGTCCTTCATTGTGTTTTGTATTGTGTTTTCTATGCTGTATGTCCAATTACAGAACAGAGACGAGAACGAACACCACGATGTGTCAGTGTGAGCTGCACTCTCACAGTTTTCTAAAATAAAATCACAATATTTTTTACAGTATCATCTTCTTCACCCTGAATTCTTTTCACTGAGTCACCGGTTTTATTTATTAGAAACCCTCAACATCTCTATGAAGAAGTGAGTCCAGGAAGCTACAGGGCTGATGGGAAGTGTAGTCTGAGAACGAACAGTAGGTCCAGAGATTCGAGCAGCAAATAAGGTAAAAGTACTGATTTGAACACATGAATTCATGTTGAAAGTGTTTGTCTGAAACGTGTGGAGCAGCTACATGTGACTGTCTGCCAGAGAAATGCATGCTGGGTAAACCAGGATGTTTCCATCAGCCGTGGGAGGGAGCCATCTAATACCTGGAAGCTCTCAGTTGTGTCACATTCAGAGAAAACGGGTCAACGTGACCGAGTTCAACAAACACCTGTCAATCAACGGCCTGACATCAGGTGAGTGTCAGTAAAGGTTTGAACATTTAGTTCTGGTCTCCTTCTCGTCCCGTCGTCCTTTTCTGTCTCACTGTCTTCTTTTACGAAGGATTTATTACTTATATTTATTTAATTTAAAAACAAAGCAAAATATGAAAATGGAATTTTTAGTGATTTTTTTTCAAATGTTATTATGATTAAAAATCAACATTTTAAATTCTTTTTCTTTTAGTTTTATTCACTGTTAATTGGAATCTGTTAAATGCGTGAGTGTCTGAGTGCTTGAGTGTCGACAGACTTCAGTTGTCGTCAGATGTCAAACAGAATCTGACAAACTGATGAAAAGCAAAACTATGTGTCTGTTCATCGGCTGCCGAAGAAGGAATGTTTGAGGGTCCGACGTGACGACTCGGGGCTTCGGTTGTGTAACTCTCAGGGTGCGGTCGTGTCTTTTCTCAGGTTCAGATTGAGGTTTGCTGTCACTTTCTGTCGGTGTAACTTCTGATTGTTAAAGTCTTTGGAGCTGCAGCGATCAACAGGAAACGAACAGATTCACTGTTTCAATCAGAAACATTAATGTGAAGGTTCTTAGCTTAGCTTAGCATAAAGACTAGAAACAGGGGGAACAGTTAGCTTAGTTAGCTAGGAACAAACCCTCCGACCTCGAAGAGAGAACGTGATGTGCTGATGTATTTGAACCCATCATGAACATCCATCACATTAAACACAAAGGCAGCTTGAGAAAAGTCCTGACTTCACTTCCTGAGCTTTCAGTCTCTGATCCTGGTCCTCGTCTCGGCTCGTGTTCATCACTGCCTCCTCTCAGGAAGTGTTTATGTCCACTGCGACGACGACGACGACGATGATGTTTCCACAGTCTGCTGCTTGGAAAGTTTGTTTCAGCTGGTTTGTGTCAAATGTGTGAAAACCTGAACCTCCTTCACTTTTCTATTTTTGGGTTTTTCCAAAGTTTGGTTTTATTTTGAAGGAAAAGACTTGCTGCATGTTCTGAACTCTGCGAGTTCAACACACTCAATGAAGAAAACACCGTCATCAGTTTAACAGCACGAGCAGCATTTAGGAAACAGCCGCAAGTGCAGAAACAGACGGCTGAAGAGTTTCCAGAGGAAAAGTGTTGCACACGTTGTTGTTGGTGCATCATCTGCTTGCTTTTAATTTCTTCTTAGTTCTTGTTTGCTCTTTCATTCATTTAGTTCTTTTTTAGTTTTTCTGCTCTTTTCTTGTGTTTGGTTCTCAACATCTCTTTGAAAAGAGAGATGTTCTGTATGAGATGTGTTGTTGGAATCGGAGACGAGAACTCATCGAGTCCTGCTTTGAAAACACTGAAGACAAAAAGTCTTTTTTCCCTGAAACCTGAAAAGAAAAAGTTAAAGTTCAAACTGTCGTTGAGAACTACTTTGAGAAACTAAACTGACACTGAATGTGTCTGTGTTGATTCATGCTGGATGATCTTTCAGTTCTCTGTGGATTAAAACATCATCTGAGCTGAAAGTCTGAAGGTAACATGAGGTTGTCCGCCTCTGTTTCACCTTTTTATGGAGCTCGTTTGACTTTTAATTGACGCTGAGTTGACTTGAACACCTTTCAGTAACCTTTAGTGAGGAAGCTATAAAAGTCGACATTTCCCCTCAAACAGGCTGCCAGCTACAGACATGACGCCCTCTTTTATTTTGGTGACAAACAGGAGCAGGAAGACAAAATAAAAGCACAAGGAGTTTATTTCGTTTCAGGTCGATGATCTGACCTCAGATCAGTTTCAAACTGTAAAATTTTCCCATCGTGCACTTTTATTCATTTGACTGTTTTTGATCAAATTCTTCTTGTTTCCATTTTTCCTTCCTTTGCTTTTTTTTGACATCCTCCTTCTTTTTGACTTTGAACAGGAAATCCCTCAGTTGACCTCCGGTTGACCTTTGACCTCTTTCTGTCTGAACTTTACTCTTGTTTCCAGCGCATTTTTAGACTTTTGCGACTCAAAGCTTCGTGTCCAGCAGGTCACGTGACCAGATGTGACGGCTGCAGGCAGTTGGATCCCGTGTGAGTGAAGGATTCTGGGATGCCGTTATGTAACTCCACTCAGGAGTGAATCTGTGTTTGTTGTGTGTTTTGGCAAAGCGACGAGAGACGTCTTCATCACATTTCCACTCAGGCGAGCGCTTGACATTCAGGTGTTCCCTGAAGCTTTCTTTGTGTGTTTTCTTACCCACAATCCTTGGCTGCTGTTTGGGAATCGCCACCATGGAGACGTTGGACACAGTTATGTAACAGCGGGAAGAATCTGATTGGCAGCCAAAACCTCTGCGGAAAGCGATGTCAGCTGATCTGAGAGGAAATGACATCATCAAAGAGCCGAAAAAGAATTCAATCCGACATTTTACACTGAATTTAACTCATTTTCTGTCAGAACTGTTGCAACAGTTCATGTAACACTTGTATTTATTCTTGGTCTTATTTCTATTTGAGGGATAATCATGATCTCAGATTTGGAACCACAGTTCCCATAATGCTTCGGTGGCTGTAAACATGAAGTCTCCATTCACAGTCTGTTGAATCAGCAGCTCTCTCAGTTGGGACTCTGTCTGGACTTTGACAGAAGAAAAGTGATTTTTGAATCTCGGGCCGTTAAAGTATCCTGATGTCCTTCATGAGATTTGTGTTGATCAGTGGAACAAACTGCAACAACCAGCTTCTTCTAGATTCCAGGAGTCTGTTTCAGCTTCTCACTGTTCATTAGTGATTTTTCAGTCAGCAGAGCTTCTGTAACATTTCAACTACAAACCTCTCAGTTGCTAACAAACTGAGCTGGAGCTCATAAATCTGTAGTTCATTCAGCAGAAATTCATTTGCCTTCAGAATGACTTTCCCATTTGCGGCACTTTGGTATTTTTGCCCTCAGTTTCCTTCAGGTCGTCGAGACCAAATGAAATAATCGTGAAGTATGTGTGTGTTTGGAAAGCCACAGGAAAACCAGGACTCACTGCTGACAGTTAAATCAGCTCATGAAGAATCACCAGCTGGAACAGCAGACGACTTTTCACTCATTTAAGGCTGAATTATGGCTCCGGAGGTTTGTTTTGGTTGGCGTGGACGCTGCGGTGAAACCAGCGCTACAACGCTGCAATAACAGGCTTCAGTCAGAGTGGATCCAGTTTGTTTTATGACTGTTACAGATGGTCTTCTGTCACTCTGTGGTGGACGACTGGACGCCTGCGACGACAAACTGAAGTTAAGGCAGGAAAATCCTCGCAGCAGACTCAGGAGGCGGATCCAGATACAATCTTCTTAATGACTTTCCTCTAACCTGCTTCAGCTGCTTCCACGGCAGTGGTTCACGTTTCCCAGAATGCCTTTTGACCAGTGGTGGAATGTAACTAAGTACATTTACTCAATTACCGCACTGATTACTGTGCTGTTCTGGTTGCAGCTTTGTTGCTGCTTTTCCTTTGAATGATTATAAAACCTTTGTCACTGGTTTTGACAACTTCCGAGAATCAAATTAAAAATGTTTCATCTTCTAAGATTTTTCTTGTGGATTATTTTTAGAAAAATTGGAGGAACTAACAAAATGATGTTTATGATGACACTTCATGATCTCGACCTTCGAGCTGAAGCTGCTGGAAACATCTGGATGTGTTGAGGTGTTAATCCTGAACAAACCCAGCATTCAGTTTTCTTTGATTTGGATGCCGAGATGAAGAAGGATCTTCAGCTCCACTTCCATCTCGGCGGTTATTTCCCAGCTGTGTGTTGAAGGTTGCAGTGGTTGTTAATATTCAGAGGATTATAACTATGTTTCCCTGAAGGGAACAATCAGACAGTGTGGGATCAGGTTCCTGGCAGGTTTGGATCAGGCACCCACAAATCAGACCAAGAACTCAGTGAGAGTTGTTGGTTCACTTTGTGACCTCTGAGGGTCTCTAATAAGCCATAAACTGTCTTTCTAACAGACTGAAGTTAGTTTGATTTGCTCTGATGGACCTGTGATCTTCTCATCCTGAGCTGAAACGCACACTGAAACTAAAGCTGCAGCTGAAGTTAAAGTTCAGGCCTGTTCGTTGGAAGGTGAGCTGCACAAAGACGCCGAGTGTTGAAACGCTGGCGTAAAGCTGGAGGACAGGAGAAGACGAAGTCAGACGGCTGAAGGTTTTTCTCCTCTGTGGTCAGGAGAAAAGCACAGAGCTGATCGGAGGTCCACGATGCTTTCAGTCGGGCAGGTGCCTCTTTGAAAAGTGATCTGACAGGACTGGAAAGTATCTGGACTTGGCTGTGTGGGGGTTTAATGGGAAACACAGTCCTCAGTGAGAACAAGTGCCCCTCTGATTGTTTCCCTCCTCGGTCCCGGACTCAGACTCGCTTGGCCTTCCTGTCAGAGGCGTTTAGCTTCGGTTGCGTAACGAGTTTGTGAAAAGAAAAAAAAAACAAAAGGTCTTAAAACGGTGAAGTGTTTTTTTTTGTTCTTGCAGAAGCGAACAATTTCATCTAATGGGAGGCAGGTTGTGTTTCATCTGCTGGAAAAAAGCAGAATTCAGGGATTAAATAACAGTTTGACGTCACTTCGAAGTGAACAGGTGACGTCTGGAACATCTGAGCCTGTCGAGCTTTAACGAAGACGACCGAAGAGTTCGCAGGTCACGGTTTGAGTTACCTGAGCTGCGCTGTTATATCGTTCACTGCGCTCTGTCCAACACGTGCCTCGAAGTGAGACCGCATTCAAGAAAGAATAGATTTATTTTGCAATGTGTAACCGAGCGGCAGGAAATTTATACAAAAACAAAATACGGGTCCAGTTTCTGCCACAGATGCTGTAAGATTGATGTTGTATTTTAATTTTAGGGAAGAAATGGAAGAAATGCAAAATGTTTGCTTTACAATTTAAAGCTGCTATAATCAATGTTTTCTATTAACAATCAATAAAATGACAATGTGTAATGTCATGTGTTTTAGCTTCTTTTGGCCCCTAGTTTTGGTTTTAAGGCACATTTCCTGTCTGGTCAAGTGTGTAGAAAGCGGCTGGTCACGACAAACAGCCGACAGACTCGGTCAGAGCAGCTGAACATGGAGGAGACGTCGGCAGCTGCAGAGACAGAGGTTTCCCTCAGGAGCCGGAGGAGAACAAACACTGAGCTGAAAGACCGAGAACGCTGGACTGAAAAACAAAAAAAACATTTCCTTTTTTTCAGTGTGGCTGCAGTCGTGGAAAATGGAGGTTTGTGGGTAAAAACCTTTTGTTTTTAGATCAGTCTGATTAATTTCAGCAGTTTCTAGTTAGCGATTCAGGTGTTTTTAGAAATATTTCAGAGTAAAAGTGAAAATACAAGAAAAAGCAAATTCACAAACAGAAAGAGAAACAGTTGGAATCTGTTTTGCTTTGAGCTAAATGTTAACATCAGCTGTTTTGCAGGTGTAATGTTCACCAGCGTGTTTTTTTACAGTGCGGTTCAGATTTTATTTGTAGAAACATCTTCTGCATCTCTGAGCACGTCTGTGCAGTTTTTAATGAATGAACACAGTTCATTTGTCAGTTATTTGATTGATTTCAGTACATTTCCATGAAAATAACTTTCTGAAACGACAAAGAGAATCTGTAATGTTTGTTCAACAGTGTTGGTCGATGTTTGTCTGGTTGCAGTTGTGAGTTTTTTCCTCTTGTTTGAGAACTTGAACTCCAAACAAATCCAACCGAACAGAACCGTAAAAATAGCAACAGAAACAAATCTTTTTGGTATTTTGGGGGATTTCCTCCAATTCTGGAAGACCTCATCTTATTTATTCTTTCAGCGGCAGCTGCAGGAAGATTATTGTGGTCTAAACTCTCTCTCCTCTCGGGCCTCACAGAGCTTTTCTTCATGTAAGCTGGCATGGAAAATAATCCATCCTCTTCTCCGCTCTGCTTTCCAAAACCTGAGACGTTCCAAGTGGGGGAGCTGACATGGTGGCGTTCGGCCTGCACAGGCGACATCTGCAAACACTTTCCAAATCACTGCACCAGCTGAGCTGAGGAGGAAGAGAAGAACCAAGAAAGAACTTTCTAATGTGAGTTCTGGATCAGTCTGTTCTTTGTGACTATTGTGCCCTGATGAGCATCGATCTTCAGAAGCTTTCAGAGTCTGTAAATCACATTTCTTCCTGTGAAATGTGCAGAAGTTCTACAAAATGCACATTCAGTCAGATAATCTGGCTCATTTTCAAATGGTGATTCAAACATTTTCAACACGTTTTGTCCCTCATGAATCAGAACTGACCTCTAAATTTAACACATATTTCAAAAATAGGCCAAAACTTCAGGGTGAAAGTTCATTTTTAACCTTAGAAATGTGGGTTTTGACAAATGTTTTTGTGTCCAGAATTCAGACTTTAGAATTGTTGCAGCAGTAAAATGTGTGAATCACTGACTTTTCAACTGATTCACTGATTTTTTGCTGTGTCTCTACGAAACAAACCGATGAGAAGGAGTTGAGAGCAGAAACCTTCAGATTCGCTGTGACCTACAGAACTGAACCACTACGACAGTGAAAACCTCTTCCGCCATGATGAATCGACTCGGCTGATTTACAGCTCCATAAGAGCTGAACGTGGGATCAGAGGTCTGCTCCTCCTACTGGAAGCTCTGAATTCAACAGGAGTCAAGATTTATTCAGACAGATTCTTTGTCTTTGTACAATCAATTTTCCCACAGCCACAAGAAACCTTTCCTCCAGCCGATGTGACGGCGTATCGTTTTACCAGGACAGAGGACGGGAAGGTTACGTTCCTGTCACGGCCTGTGTCCCCGAATCTGCCCCCCAAATATACAAGAGAAAATATATTCAATCTTCTCTTTTATGAACCGAGTCAACAGATCTGTCTCTTATGATTTCCGTTTGTTGAGGAAAACAAAAGCGTGTGTTCTGGTTCATTAAACCTGATTATATGACTAAAAGAGGTGTTGGAAATGTTTATCTAGATTATCTAAAGTGATCACACCTGAAACGTTGGTCCTACTCCCTCATGTCACCGGAGAATATAAGTGCTGCAGGTCACAGTTGGATGTTTACAACAGAGAGTTTAGTTTGATAATTTCGCCATTCTTCTTCCAAATAAGTTTGGTTAACCTCAAAACCCGACTCATCTACAGTTTGAGGAGTCGTTGTCATCATTTCCCTGGTTTCTTTGCCAGATTCCCAGCAACTCCTGAACGCTGCACAGACGAGGACTGAGGACCTCTTTGTGTTTTCGACTTTCCTCTTTCTGTCTCGTCTGCCATTTCATCTGAAGCGCCTCCGCTCGAGTGGCTCGTCTGGCTCGAGTCCCGCAGACTCCACACGAGTCTCTGGGAATCCGTTCAAGGCGTTCGGAAAGAAATACCAAACAATCACTCTGGTAATTACCTCAGTACCCAGCAGCCACCTGAGAGCCGGAGGAGGCGGCTGGCACGAAGCGTCTTCGAGCAGCGACGCTTCCTGACACTTCAGTCACGGAATGAAGTGATTCTGAAACAGGTGGAAGAAACATGAAAGGTCACAGTTTGGAGCTGATTTCACCAACCACATGTTAATGGAATCTTTGTGTTCGGACATCACTTTTATGTCTCTGTGCGTCTGAGTTTATCTTAGTACAAAGACTGGATGCAGCAAAAATCCTTCTGATTTCCATGTTGTGTGTCGTTGCCCAACAAGCTGCTCCCCAGTCATGCAAGACAAACAACATACAACAAATGAATCGGGCATTCAGAGCAGTTGGACGGTGAATTTAGAGACACATAAAGGAAAAAACCGTCAAATTGTGTCCAGATGAAGCCAATCAGTCAAGGGTCATTAAATGGATCAATTTAATGGGTCTTTGGACATTAATGCGCCTGTAAACTGCACCGAGCGGCATTAAAAATCTCTTAATTGTTCTAATGTCGAATTCACATAACGAGAAATCCCTTAAAACCCCCTCTTACATTTATTGTGCATAATTAATCCTGATTTAATGGACAAATTAAGGGGATTTAAGGGATAACATAATGTGTTCTTGTATATGTTTATTATTGGATGTAAAAAGCAGTCGTTTTCTCAGATTTAGAGGCCTCTGTGCTTCTTTTTGGCCTTTTCACTGTCTGTCTTCACGTTGTTGTCCAGACCTGAGGACAGACAAAGGCAGCATTGTCCAACAGTTTAATGCAGGTTATAAAAGCGTTTCTGCTTTTTCTCCTCTGGCTTCAGAGCTCGTCACCATCATGTGATGCAAGTTTTGCGCCGACTCGCCAGATCAACGCTGGCGCTTTGGTTTGGTTTAAGTTTCTGTGAACAGCAGTGAATGTCAGTTTAATCTTAATATTATGTTTAGTAAGACTTCAAATGTCAAATGTAATTAAAATAAAATTCTCCTTTTTTCCCTGATTGAAAGTTAAAAAAAGATCTGAGGATCAATAACTTATATACTTCAGTCTTTTATTGTGGAGGGCTGTGTGTCTTATTGTGAAGGCCTGTGTGGTTTGTGGGCAGTGTTGACTGACAGTAAAGGTCATGGTTGGGGTTGAGGAGCTGGCAGCTTTCAGCCTGCAGAGACGCTGGAAACAAACTGCTGCTGGCGCTGAAATAACAGCTGCATTGTTTGAGTGTGAAGACAGAAACAAGCTGCTGGAGGTGTGAATGTTTTTCATCCCGCTGAGCTGCTCAATGTGCTCAAACACCTTCTTTCTTTAAAGGTGCTTTTCAGGCTTTAAACGGGTTCTAGCTTCCTGTGAAGATGTGTGTACGGAACAGACTGGAGATATTCAGTTGATTCAAATCATCACAGCCGTTATTTGCATAATTGTCAGAAAAGGTTCTTCATGTGTTTCAGCTGAAATGAACCAGTCACATCAGTTTTTATATCTGAGTGAAATTTCAAACCAGATCAATTCATTTTAATGGAATTTCTATGATACGTTGATTTGTCATGAGGATTAAGTCAGTTTTCAAGTTTAGCTTCGAGAGGTCTCAGATCAGTAAAAGAGCTCAGGGAGCGAACACTAGTCGACGCTTCTCTGGGACGGTGAACACTCTTCCACATGTAGGTGGTGAAACGGCTGGATGCAGATGTTTTGCGTCGGTCAGAACTCTCTTCGTACATTCACGCTGGATGAAGGTGAGGACGATGAGGTGAAATTCTTTAGTTCTGAAACTCCAGACGTTTCAAGAATGAACACGATGTTTGAACATTTCTCAACCAAAGCCACTTCGTTTCCTTTTAGTTGGCGAATACAACCTTGTAACACGGTGCCTTTCCGACCATCAGGTCCTGGGACTTTGGTCTGAATCCGGGCCAGACCTGAACCGGTTTCATGTTCTGGGCTGGAGCCAGAACCACTAAAGAAAACCTGAGCAGATCTGTGTAACCTCAAAGAGACATGAAGTTTTTATTATTATCATTAGTTGTCCTAACAGTGGTAGTATTAGTACTAATAGTAGTAGTCGCAGTGATAATGGTATCAGATTTGTGTGTAAATGTATTTGTTTGTCGTTACAGTTGAGTTTTAAATGGAAAATCGACTTGTTTTCTGTTGGAGTTGACTTTTAATTGGCCGTAGGATAACAGCAGCACGTTCGCCTCGTTGGCAGCGTTAGCCTCGTTAGCCTAATTAGCGGAGTGCAGTGGGAGAAGTGAGCCTCGGGCTGAACGTGTTTGCGAGAGTCGACTGTGTAATAACAGCGGCATGAATGAGCGCAGCCCGTCGAGCCTCGGCCGCCGTCTGATGTGTGAGCGTCTCAGTTTGACAGGACGAGGCGTGGAGCCACTCTGCTGCATGAATGCAGACATGCAGAGAAACAGAAGAGACGAGGAGTGAACTTTCACAACCTGTGAGCAGCTCGAGTGTTGACTTGGGCGAGCGGCGTGTTGAAGCTTGTTGTTTGCAGCTGTCAGACTCTTTACTGCCGGTTTAAAGCTGCAACTTTTACACTTGAAAGACACGACAAGAAAACGTTTTCGAGTCCGTTTCTTCACTTCATGTGTTCGAGAAACTCACCAGACTGTTACTTTAGTTTTCACACACTGGATTTCAAGGACAAAACCAATGTGTTTGCACTTTTTTGTTTTACTTTTCCGGCCACTTCCCGCAGCCGGTAGCAGACGACGTTTCACACGTGTCAACAAACATGCAAACATGCAGATCCTCTGGGGAGCAGGACATTTCAGGACAGTGATTGTCCTGGTGTGTCCTGGTGTGTCCTGGTGACCAAATACCTGCAGAACCAATGACATTCAGAGAGCTGCGAATGTGGCCTTTAGTTGCTGTACTGCAGTTGGCCTCTGGGGGCAGGTCTTTCCCTGACACGCTGTATCAGCTCCAACTCGTTCTCCAGCTCATCGTCCTGAAACACAGTGAAGATTCGCGTCATTAACATGATTGGCAGCTGGAGCTTCGAGGCTCAGGATGCTGCAGCCGGCCTGTGACACCTCGCAGCTTCTTGGCTTCGCTCCGTCTCGTCACAGTTCAGTTTCCTGGTGTTTTCCCTGGTGATGACACCTGATGAGCGTCCGTCATCGCTTTCCTCTTTGAGCAGCCTGATTTGTAGCCTCGTCCTGTTGTGTAACGCTCCCGTGAATCTCC
>JAFREQ010000226.1:55000-255000 GCA_025331565.1 Holacanthus passer | reverse complement strand
AGTACTTGTACTATGTGGTTCTTTGTGGTACTTGAGGTACTTTTAATTCTTTCTGGTCGTAGTTTCTTGTAGTATTTGAATGCATTTGGAGTACTTTGATGGGTTTCTTTGTAGTAAATTTAAAACTTGGATGTATTTTGAGCTTCTTCTGTCATATGTTTTTTTCTTTCTTGGTCGTTTGTGGTATTTTGTGTTTCTTTGTGTTGGTGGTTTTCATTCACCTTCAGCAGCAAACACTTTCCTCCTTGTTAAACACGAGTCGTTTTGAGGCCTGATGTTTTCATGTCGGCTTTTATCCCTCCAATCAATCAGCTGCTGTTGGAAAGCGGCGCTGCCAAGAATGAGCTGCATGATTACACATGTCCAGCATGTCGACCTCGCTCTCGTTCCCACACTGATCTGCACCAACAAACATCGAGAAGAAACCTGATGGACTCAGGATCCAGCACAGGGAGACCTGCTGATCCTCTGTGGACCGCAGGAGGCCTGAGTCCACAATTAGACCTGATTGTTTCACTTTTTTCTTACATTGTTAATGTATTTTCCTGAATCAACCACAAATGGAAGAAGAACATTTCAGTTCAGAGAACGAGCACATCAGCCTCAAACGTGGAAACGTCGGAAACATCGGGAGCTCATTTCACTGCAGCTCATCAGCTCTTTATGCTGAGACCAGATTTCCCTTCTGAATTTCATTCAGGCTGAATGTTTTCAAGTGTTAAAAGGTTGAAAACAAATGAAACAAGAGTTCATGAGGCCACATGAAAGAGCTGCAGACACTTTAGAGGAACATGAGGGAACGTGAACTGTGATCATCTGCTCAGTTTGTCTCTGAACCTGAGCAGAGAACGAAGTGTAGATGAACTCCAACATCTTCATCGTGTCTGAAAACTCGATGCTCTTTAATGATGAGAAAACATCAGATAAACAACCAACTCGACTCTGAGTTCTGCCGAATCAGGCTGTGGACGACCAGACCTTTTTAATTTGGGAGTAATGATGCTCTAAGTTTTGCAATTACAGTTCCCATGATGCTTTGGGGAATGTAAACAGGAAGTTTCATGTTGCTGGATTCAGTGAGTTTCCATGTAGTCAAACTGTCCATTCACAGTCTGTTGAATCATTTTGATACTGGTTCATTCATGAACCTCAGAGGTGATGACATCCCTGGAAGTCACACTCAAAACATAATGTCTGTGTGTTGAGATTTGAGTGAGTTGTGTCTTCAAGAAGAATTTTTGATGCCAGCTCCAATGTGGCGTTAAGTATTGTAAAGTTTCTTGAACAATGACGGTGGAATCGGTTCCTCTGTCTTCGTCTGTTTCTGTGCAGCATCAGAGCCGCTGAGTCCTGGAAAAATCAAAGGGTTTATGATCCTGAGGAGACCGTGTGGGACTGAAACATTCTGTACTTGTTAAACTTTTAAAAGTGGGCCGTGACGTTGGGTTTGAACCCTGGAGAAGCAGAGGTCAGATCCATCTGCTGTTTGGACGGCAAACATGTTCATTAAGGGTTCTGGCTCCGAGGGAAATCATAAAAACACAGATATGCAGAGTTTGGTTTCTGAATGAGATCTCCATCTGAGAACGTACGAGAGCATGAAATGAAATCAAAGCGTGGTTCCTCCTACAGAACAGAGTGTTCCCTCAGACCGACAGACAACCTGAGGACTCAGCTTTGTTCTTCTTGAAGAAGATGTTTGGCACATGTTTGTCTTCAGGAGCCTTCAGGAAGTCAAATACAGACTGAGGTTCTTGACCTGTGTGACACTTTAGGTGAATGTTGCGGTTAAAACAGATTCTTTCACAGTGTGAACTTCTACCATGTGCAGGGCCGTGGTGCACTTCTGCCTCTTGTGGCTGTAATGAGAATTACAACCACAAACTCAGTAGGATTGATCCTCCTGGGACCATAACCATAATCTGTAACAAATTAGCTCTGAATCCATCCGATAGCTGTTGAGATGTTTCAGTCTGGACTGACAAACAAGCTTCACTGGCTAAAATGACCTTTTTGACCAGTGACACCTCAAAACGAGCTGCTGTTCAGTTCTGGTTTTCCTTGAATGATTTCACAGAGATGAGGAAGTGAAAAGATCCAGTGGTTCCAGGAAGAAGTGATCCTGTAGCAGCAGCACTAACAGCACTGGGATCATTTTCTAACTGACTTCCAGTTGGTCTTTAAAGCTTCTTGGAGCCAAAACAAACTTCAGCCTCCCTGAACGTATTGTTGCTCCGACAGGAAGAGGAATGTTACAACAGGTCCAAGATCCAGTGAGTCAAACGAAACCCAAACTGTGGAGACAAAACCAGAACAGAAAGCTTTCCTGTCTGTTTTCCCTCCGGCTGATTGCTCTCGTTTGTTAAAGTGTTTCTCTTGCAATTACCTACAATTTGTTCTAATGTGACCGGAGCGACTTAATTAGCAGAACAATTTGGCGACGAAACACTCAATTTGTACGGAGATCTACGGCAGGAACAACAGAAGGAAAGAAAACCCCTGAAATGAAAACATGTGGAGGATTCAGATTATTTCCAGATTGTTCGAAAAGGAAACATCATCTAAAACTTTAATGGAAAACAACCTTGTTTTCTGGGTCTAATTTCTGCATTTGTGCTTAAGATTCAGTAACTGCAGATATGAGAGTCACCAAAGGAAGTTTCACACTTTATTGAACTTTATTGATTAATCTTTTTGAAAGATGTTAAAATTGAACTGGATTTTCACTCTAAAACCAAAACAAACAAACAGCACTTTTCTCCTATTATGAAGGAACTTAAGAATGTTTGTGTTCGCAACATCATCGAGGTCGTAAATTCTCGCACATTCTAGTATATAAACTTGTTGTTTTTTGTCGGGGATGTATGGAAGACTGTTCATGCCAGAACTATTTCAGCATCTCATCATTTTAACTTCCCTTGAGTATTTTTGTTTTTCCTGAATTTACATGTTTTTGTTTTACTGGCGACAGTGAGACTCTTTAAGCTTCTTTACTTCAGCACAGGACTCATCTTCTTCTTCTTCTTCTTCTTCTTCTTCTTCTTTCAGTGCGCCGTCAGAGCATGAAGGTTCGGATCAATGCCACCGGCGACACCATCGTGATGAAGTTTGTGCGTCCGAGTCCGGATGTGAAGCTGGAAGGTTACATTCTGGGTTACGGCAGCAGCATGTTCTCCAAACAGTTCATCCAGCTGCCTGAGAACGGCCAACCGTATGAGACCGAGATGGGTAAGTCGGGCTATGGAAGCCTGAATATGTATATGTACTGTACATTTGATATTTAGTGTTTTTCAATGATTTTCCTGTTAAAAGAACTTTTTAAAAAATCACCTTTATTCACGTCCTCTCTGGGCTTCCGTACTTCTTAGTGGTTCATTGTTAAAGTGGAACGTTTGAAATCAGTAAAACTGAATGAAGCCTATTTTTTTCTTTCTGACGAAGGTTGAGACATGTGAACTTTGCTCCAGTTCCTCTGTGCTGCATGTCGGCAAGACTAGAAGTTCAAATGCCTCAAATTTTGTCTGGAGTTTGGTGGACAGACCACCACCTCCTCATGTTGTGATGATTTAAGCTTAGTTATATATGGAAGCTCTTTCTTTCACAATTACAGTGTTTTATACCAACTGCACATCTTTGAGCGAGATGAGACTGATTCCTAAAGCAGCAGCGTTATATGTGTATATATGTTTCTGTCTTGTTGTGGGACTGAAAGTTCAATTTCTTTCAGTGGACTAAACCTCCGTGTCCAAACCTTGAGACTCGTGGGAAACCGTGAGACTGAGCAGAAATACCAGAACGTGAGAAGCTTTGAGAGTCAGAGGCAGCAGGTGGCTCTGATCCTTTTTCTGAAGCTGAGCCAACAATTTTTATCCCATCAGGACAAAAACCCAGGAAAGGTTCTGGCTGTGTTTCGTGTTATGTGTTTAAGGGAGCGTATCATCGGACGGGGTTCAGAGAAAACCTGCTGAAAGTCGTCCTTCAACACTGTTTTCTCTGGCAGCTCATTTGGTTTGCAGATGCTTGTGGTCAATTATTGCAGCACGTTTTATCATGTGAAGTTTGGTGGACAAGTCTTATCCACATGATGATGACTTCTTCTTCTTCTTCAGGTCTGTGAGAGCTTCATTTCTTCATTTAAAGTTTGGTGGACAGATCAACATCAACTCATCTACTGAATCTGATATTTAATCCTTCAGATTTGGGTTTTTCGTGGTTTTCTGCTTTTTGGCACGATGCGACGTGTTCGGCTGTGAAAATCATCGTCGTGTTGAGTTTACTCAAACCCAGAAGATAAATGACAAACAGATATAAACAGTTTAGTTTCAGGGGAAGTTTCAGCTCCACTGGGAGACTTTTAATTTAATCTCCGGCTCCATTTTTGTCCCTCGTCTCTCGTCGCTTCTCTTTCTGCCCTGAGGTCACCTGTCAGTCAAAGCGAGCCGGGCTGCGCTATCAGGCTGCTCTTAAACACTTCGTGTGCTGTTTACCTTCCTGGTTAAAAGCCCTCGGTGGAGAATCATCCATCAGCAGCAGGAGCATCGACGACCGCACTGTTGACTCTTTAAATCCAACTCTGCTGCGGTTTTTGGGTTTTGGGTTTTTTAGCCACATGAGACACAAACAAAGAGACTCGATAATTCACTGTTTCCTGTGCAGGGAAACTGAAGAGCCGCCCTCAGCCTGCAGGCTTATATGTAGATATGTGTAGTGAACCTACGTCAGGTCACCTGGGAAAACCTTTTCGAAGGACTTTCAGGATTTTCATGTTAAACATATGTGATGATTTGAATACACGAGGAAACACACGACAGGAAACTACAGAATGATTGGAAAACAAAAATAATGAACCGCTCTTAATATTCGGATGATATATGGGTTGTTGTTGCAAAGTTAACGTCTGTCCACCGTCGTCAGAAGCTGTCAAAACGATCCTGAACTCCAACAACAGAAGACATTCAAATAAAAAGCCTCCTGACCTTCATGACAAATGCAGCTGATTAATGTTCCAACGAGACAAAACAGAAAAGCAGTGAGGGAGAGAATGGACGATGACCTCAGACAAACACTGACTCTGCTCGGTCTTACAGGTGATTACAGGTGATTGATGGGGTCAGGAGGGGAGGGGGGGCGGGGCATGTTTCCACCTGTCAGAGTAGGAAGCTTTGAAGAGTTGCAGTGAATGAAACCTCCAGGTCCACAAAGAGACGCAGTTTGTTTTTAGGGGAAAAAGCTCAAAGGACTTTGAGACAGTCCAGAGGTTTGTCTAATGATCCTAGAATTCAGAATGAAGTCTGGTACACGATGAAATATTGTTGCTTCTTCAGGATTTGGTTGTTGCCTAAAGCTTAGAAAAAATGAATAAAGCAGCAATAATGAGCTTCAAGTTGAAGGAATAAAGAAGCTCCTGCTGCAACTTTACTGACTGTAAACCTTGTTTTCTGAAAAGGGTTAGCAGAAAAACCTTTAGGCAGAAAAACCGTGGAGAGAGATTCAAAGAGTGAAGATCATCACGACAAACTGGATTTTGTTTGTTTGTGCTTTCAGCCAATAACCAGCCACTCTCACATCCTTCACTTCTAACCCAGTTAACACCCACAGATTTTACCCATAATGCTGCTGGCAGCATCGCCCATCACGCCCACAAACCCCGACAGCTTCTTCATTTATTAAAACGTGTCGGACATTTCATTTGTCGTGACACATCGTGTGGAAATTCATTTTTCTCTGGAAAAAAGAATCTTTGAATAACTTTGAGTGATTTGGTGAAACAGCAGAAAAGCAGTTTCCATGTAAACAGACTGTGTCAGAGTTTGATTTTTCGTCTCTATTTGTGTTTAGAAACAGTCAAACTTCATTTTTGAGTCATTTTCAACACAGATCTGTGTATTTTTACAGGCTTGTGTTTTGGGTATTTGGCAGCTTTCTGCTTTGTTGATTTGCTGGAATGAAAAATCTTGTAGGCGACTTTCAGCTGAAAGAGACAAAAAGATAAACTGGATGAAAATGAGATTATGATGAAAACTGTTGCAGCTGTGAGTCTTTCAACACGTCGTCTTTGTGTTTTTCTCCGTAATCGTTCACATGTGTTTGTCTGCTCTGGGGGTCGTTTTCATACCCGCCATGACATCATCATCATCATCATCATCATCATCATCATCACGGCCGCACGTTTCCATAACAAAGTGCAGCTTTCTTCACACGTTTGTCTGAGCTCCCACAGGAGACGTGTGACTCAGGCTGCTTGTTGTACTAGTACAAATGTTAGTACTTGCAGTGGTAGTTGCAGTATTACAAGTAATAGCAGTACCTTGTTTAGATAGACTTGATGTACGTAAGGTGGTATTTGATGGTGTATTAACCTTATTTATAAAACCAGACTCGACATAACAAGAAAGATTTTAAACTTTGACCTTTTGACTTAATTATAATCAAGTTAATTAAAGGACTGTACGTATTTTTGTTTAAACCTCAACGAGGTTGATTTGGACTTAACTTGGGACTTCACAGCTGAAGTGAGGCTTCTTTGTTCATCTCTCTGTGCTCGTTTGCTAAATTCTTCAATGGTTCAAATGACTCTTCATTACATTAAATTGTTTAATGTACTGAGACGCTGATGTGCCGCAGATAAATTCTGGAGCATTTGTGGCTCCGCAGCAGGATCTGCTTTAAGGTCTGTATCACTTCAAACAAACAAACCAGCTGAACCACGATGAGCTGAGCGACTTCAGCCCCGACTGCCCAAACACACACTACGATGTTTTATTCGGTCTCTGATCTTGACGTCGACTGTTTCTGAAATAAATAAATTCTGACTGTTTACTTCCATGTCTGACATTAAAGACTGTGAACCCAAACCTGATCTGATCTCCAAAACCTGAATCCTCATTTTGTTGCAGACGCAGAGCCAAAGTACCTGGTGGCCGTCCAGCCAATCCCAGTCAACGACGTGAAGAAACACTGCACAGGTACGCCGACCACTTCCTGTTTGGGTTAGAGGTTGTCATGACGACAGGATGTGTCACTCTGTCCTCACCTGTGTGTACAGGGAAGGTGAACCTGGAGAAGCCGCTCCACCTGGTGATCGGCTCCGTCAGCCCGACGGCGGTGCTGCTGTCTTGGGGAAACTACCTGAAGACGCCCTACGAAGGCAACATCATGAACGAGTGTCTGGAAGACGGGTGAGAATCAGAATCAGAAGAAAACTGATGTCGTCATGATTCGATTTGATGTGTAAACCAGGACTTTGGTTTTTCTTGTCTACTTTCTTCTTGGTCGATGATGCAAATGTGTGTGTCAGAGTCCAGACGTTGTACAACAGGGAAAGAAAAAGCACAGGAAACCAATCAGTTATTGATGAAAAGACAGTTTGAGCTGCTTTGTGGGAAAATACAGCAGATCCACAGGATCATCTACGTCTGAAGGTCCCTCACATATGTTGATCATAAAAGCATTCACACAAACTCTTTCATCCTTTAGATGACAGGACGTCTTTGCTTCGCTGAACATGAAGGCGTTTCGCCTCCTTTCATGTGTATTTACGAGCACTGAAAAAGCCGTTTTTCCACAGTCTGACTTGTTTCTCTGCACTTAGTGACAAATCACGTTGGCCAACAAGCCTTCGACCAATCAAGATGACGAATGGCTCAACTTAAAGTCCTGAAAACTCAGCTGCTGTTGTGTTTGAATCATTGGTGTGTGTTGAGTGATATTACACCGACTGGGACACACCGGCTCTCTTTTCCATCAGCTCTTGCTTTTTCCTGCCTCCAACAATCCATTTTTTTCCCTTCCTGTCAAACACGTTGGAGAAGCCTTTGGAAAGCCTGACCCAGGCGTCCTCTGCCACTCTGGGCGTCTTATTAAAAGCTAATGTCAGTTCCTTCTGTGGAGTGTTTGGCTGCTGCCTCTGATTTTTTGGAGCCCTGCTCTGAAAAACACGACATGAAGGAGTGCGAGTGGAGATCGGCCGAGCTGCCGGCCAGAATTAACAAGACCTAATGGGAGAAGCTGTTTCCACGCTGAGGTCACAGCGGCTGAAGACGGCCAGAGAGAAACCACACGGCTGAAGACTTGCTGTTGGCTGGCGTGTGTCGTTTGTTTGTTGTGCTCCGGCACCTCGGGGTCTCGGTGGCCTGAAGAGCAAACACTTGGCCTCAGCAAGGCGCTGAACTGCAGTCATGGGCAAAGTCAGCAAACCATACAGAGGCGTCTTCTGTCGCCTTTGGTGTTGTGTTTGGGGAAACTTGGTGAATTCATTTCTTTTTGACTTCCAGATGCAGCTGAACACAGTGAGTGTTCACTTTGGGGATATTTAGCAGCTTCATCAGAGGCTTTTCATGACAAAGTTACTCACTTATGTTTCCAAACTTCAACGTCTGTTCATGTTCAACAACGTCTGCATTTAATGTCACTGTGGTCCAGATCTCAACACCTACTGCCGGACTGTCGTCTGACCTTTAGCTGTAACTCTGACCTGCCTTCAGGTTCTACACCATCCGCTACAGGGAGAGGAACAGGAAGTGGATCTATCAGACCTGCCCGACCAGTGACACCGTCATCGACAACCTGAAACCCAACACGCCCTACGAGTTCGGCGTCCGGTCCAACAAGGACGACCGCAGCGGCATGTGGAGTAAACCAGTCATCCACAACACCAACATGGGCAGTAAGGAGTTCATTTTACTCAATGTGAGAGGGTTTTCACAGTTTACATTCAGCTTTACCAAATCCAGTCACTGAATCCCTCAACTGAACCGAATCCACTTCTCAACAAATTTGTATCAGATACAGAAAAGAAGCTTGTTGGTGTGAAACATGTCAAAGGCAGAGATGAGTTTAGTTTGACTTTTTTGTACAAGTTTCCTGAGTTTTGGTGCTAATTTATTCATTTCCTTACTTTGAGAAATAAAAAGCAAATGTTAAATGTTACAAAAAGTTTGTCTAAATAAAGTACCTACTCACAATAGCAACATTTTTATCACAATCAGAAACTATCTGCTTTGATTTCCATCCATTTTTTTCTGGATTCCACAGATAAGAACGCACAGAAGCCGTACAAGCTGCGTAATCCTCTCGCAAAGCCGATGGTACGTAACCTGCTGCCTGTTCACCTGTTTTTATCCAAATTGAAACAACTACAAATTGTTTCCAACAAAATATGGATTTGTTAGGTTTCATTATGAGCTCAGAGTTTTCGCACGTTTTCAGCACTTGGACATTAGTCTGACACATTTTTCTCTATTCATCTGTGCTTTTTTTCTTTTAATACTACATTACCCATGAGCCTCAGCTGCCTTCAGAAAGTTACATCAAAGGACACAAAGGCTGAAGTGAATATTTTTTGTCTTTGCAGAAGCCTCTCGGTCCACACGCTCTCTTCCCTCCTCGTCCCGGTAAGAGCTGTGATTTCTTTCATTTACAGTGTTCAGTGTTGCCGAACTTGTTGAGGCAGCGTTTGTCGCTGCTCAGTCATTATTTCTGCCTGACATTACTGAAGGAATCTGTTTAATAGCTGTGCAGGTATGTACAGTCAGTACGTGCTGGGCTGTTGTGCGTAATCCTCCATCTGCTTTCAGAGGCCGCGATAATAAAAAAGAGAATAAAAGCTCTGACAGACGAGGCGACATGTTCAGGCGGGTCAGAAACTCTGTGAGGCTGCAGGAGAAGCAGATCTGAGATGAAAGGTCTCATCATTTGCATGTTAACATCACAGTCTACTTTCAGAAACGTGAAACGTTCTTTAACTACGTAAATGAACAATCAACTAATAACTTCATCATCAGCGAACCTCTTGATTTGTCTGATTAATCATTTAGTCTACAAAGTATTAGCGTACCAGGAGCCGAAGTGAGCAGATTCATCGTCTGATCAAATGTGTGAAGACCCAAAAATATTCACAACACTAAATATAAATCCAGAAAAAAGCTCACATTTAGAAACTGAAACCAAACAATGATCTGAGTGTTCGTGGAATAAATGACTTCTAGTTTCATCAAAAATATCAAAATTATTGACTATTATTGATTGAGATGCAGGAGGAACTGAAGGTCCTTAAAGCTACAAAATAATTTAATTTTGTACACTTTAAGAAATGAAAATCACAGTGTAAATCTGGCTAAACCGATTCCAAATCTCTTAAAACCTGTTGATTTCTACAGAACGTGATGTTGCACTTTATCGTCTGAAACAGTGTCTGGTTTTATTTCCTGTGTCGACTCGTCCACAGCTCTGCACAACAGGACTCAACTCTCTCCTCTGCTCAAAAAGCCGACTTTTCCCGGAGCTCCTCGCACGTCTTTTGGTGATTATTTCTTCTTCTTTCCTCCACAAACACAAACACATCACTTCCACTCAGGACTGCAGAGACATTTGAACCTCGGAAGCTTCCCAGTCGGGTTCGACTGATCAAAAACTGCCTTAACTGAACCTTCAAAATGACTGTGATTGACATGAGATAGACAAAAATAAAAATTTGTTCACAATTTGTGTTAATCTATTTTTCAAGGTTGTATCAGTCAAACCCAACATCTGTGACTGCTTCTTTTAAACTGGACTTCCAAACAAATCCGTTATTTTTTTCCTGAACTTTCACCACTGTGGTTTCCATATTTATTCCCTCCAAACCAAACATATTATTTCCCACAGCGCCACCGGAGATCCACCAGGAAACTTTACCTCTGCCCGGCTCTGCGGAGCCCAAATGGCCTCATGTGTCACTCGGTAACAAGAAAGACGCTCTTTTTTTTAAAAATCATGCAGCTTTAATCGCAGCCTGTCTTTACCTGCTTCGGCTGAGCCCAGTGATGCACCTGGGAGGGGGCAGGGTCTGGGACGTGCAGCTGTTGTGATTGGCTGCATGCTAGCATGCATTGAGTCCGGTTAGAAAGTCGATTTGAGGCGTGGAGATGATGTCACTGGAGGTCAGGTGCCACGAGTAAGTTCACTTTGCCCCGCCCTCCCTGAGTGCGGCCATGAATCCATGCTGCTGAAGGTCATGTGACTGCAGCGATGCTTCACTTGTGCATCTGAAGCCATTGGTTTTCTTCTGCTTTTCTTCTTTCACCCTAAAATGTTCTGTTTTCTTTTCTACCTTTCCTCAAACTTCAGTATTTATGATGCCACAAATCCTTTAGCCTCAAATGAAGCATTAACACCTGATTTTTGGCCTCATTTCCTCTCCACCAAATTCATTCATTCAGATACCCTTCAGAAATAGTAGGTGACTGACTGACAAGCTGAACTGCAACTGATGATCAGCCTCCCGACATGTTGGTCAAAGCAAGATTTCTAGCATGAAATTTTCCATGGATTTAAAAAACATCCTCCAGAATTCATCCATTTATTCCTTCCTCCTTCTGTCTGTCTGTCTGTCTGTCCATCTGTCCCTGTCTTCAGTCCTCACTGCGGTTGCTTCATGAAGTCGTGTTCGATCAGTCTGCATGACAGGACTGCATGTCAGCCCGTTCAGACGCAGACGGAGTTGGATTTCCCAGCAGGGAAAGACAACACAAGTCGTTCTGCAAAGTCCCCAAACTTCTGTCCGCTGTGTCTTTCTGAGGTACAAGATTATGGGACCAAAACCTAATTCTTTGGCCATGTTTGCTAATTGGAGAATCTCATTTGAAAGTGAGGCTGGGTATCATTTGAAGAGTTTTCTGACAATACCACAAAACTACTTGGCCAAAATGAACTATCAAATTTAGGTTTATATAAATAAGGAACTATATGAACAAAAAATAAGTCAGTGAGATCACAACTCAGATCCTTGTCACCAGACATTCAATGCTAATTTTTGGTACTACAAATGGTTGGTACCCAGTCGTAGAAAGAAAACTTTGAAGACTTCCAACCTTTCAAAGACATGCATGTGGTTTCTCCAGAGGTGATGGAGATGGTGAGATGAATCACAATGCATGTCTGTTGAGTTTACAGTAAAGTATATCGACCCCATCAGTCAACCCAAAACAAACATTTGGTGTCTTAAATCAAACCAGAGAAGATCCGACTCCCATGATCATGGTACCTCTGTCCTCTCTCACCCCAGACAAAGGAAACACTGTTAGAAACGACACCAACCCACCGGTGGATCGTCCTCCTGCTCTCCCCCAACTCCTGCCCTCCAAAGCCCCTCCTGCCAATACCACAGCCTCCCCCCTCCTTAAATTACCCTCCAATGGCGACTCACATCAGGGGCAGACTACTAAGGCGCCCTCTAATGCACCCGAGAGGTCTCATAACCCTGCCGGTAATTTCCACCTACTAACTTCCCTTTTTCATTTTAATGTTTTGTTAAATAGTGTGAGTGTGAAGTAATAGTGATGTTTAAAGATCAGTTTGATCGTCATTTAAATGTGTTGCTTTAAAAAAAAAAGGATGGACCAAGCTTTGTGTTTTTAAGTTTAAGGGGTCTGTATGGTCCCTGTAGGACATCCATGAAAAGACTTAAAGACTCTGCTGGTATCAAATTGACTGCTGAAAATCTGAAGCACTCAAAATGTAAAGGCTTCTTTTGCAAAGTTTCCAAATCCCATGAAAAAAATGAATTTTCCACATTCAGTCCTTGTTGTACCTCCGTGTGGGGTGAAGTAGGATTTGAATGATTTCATAGAGACTGCATTGCCCCCCCCCTTCCGGGACCTCCATGACAATAACACTTTCATCTGCAAACAGTTGAAAAAGTTATTATCTTACTCCTGAAACCTTCATATGTGCTTTCGACTCTTTTTATGATGAACCTCCAGGCTGTCGTTATAAACATAAGTATTATTTCTCATTTTAGTTTGAATTCAACAGGTTATGGACCATCTCTTCAACACAAACATGTATTTGTAGTGTTAAACTTTTTCTTTCCCACACAGCGTTCGACAAATCACAGGACGTATCATCGCTGCTGAAATCAGCTCTGGCCAATGAGAGAGCCAAAACTAACAACTGGGGTAATGATGACCTCATCAAATGCTTCCTGTATCTTGCAATCAAAGGCAGTCTTGCTCTTACCGTCTGTGTCTGCTGTTAATCTGCAACCATCTTGTTCCCTCGAGCTTCCAGTCGGCTTCCAGATAAATTTGCATTGAAGTTTTTGTCCACAGGAATGACCGCTCGCTCCTGGAGTTGCACCTTTTCAATACATTTCATCCAACATGGCCTCCATTGTCTGCATGCGGCACACAATCTTACAGTCATGGTTGCACCATCAAAACTCATCAGCAGCTTAAATGACTGTGGTTTCTCAAGATTGTGAGCGCTTCAAGACTTGATCCCATCCAGCTCACTACTTATTAGATGTACATTGAATTAATGGTCAGCGTAAATTTTCCATCACTAACATCACTGCTGCTGCAAGCTCGCTTGACTGGCAACTCAGACAAAGACGAGATCAGATTGTAACTCAGGTCTTGCAACTGTTTTTGGTCTTTTAGGTCAAGGCAGCAAACGAAATCTGTCTCCACCACTGCCTTTGCAGCCTTACAACCCAGCAGCTACCACGGTTGTCAGATCCATGAGACCTGCATCAAGAACCCCCCTCTTTCCCTTCTCTAATGGCTTCAGACAGCCCCACTCTTCCTCTAGACCCAGTAACTCATCCCCGACCTCTGGGATACTTGGGGGTAATCCTCCTGTTTCTTCACTCCTCTTTACATTCTCATGATTGTCTGTTTGCTGCCTCACTTCTCCCAGATGATTCCTTAATTAACAACAGGTGCCCTCAGATTACTAAGTTGATCCTTGTAGTCAATTATTCATTCATTCAGTGGTAAGCATTAAGTTGTTCAGTCATGTGTGAAGGAAGGAGAGTGCATAAATTAATTATCTGAAGCAACGATTTAGCAGAAACTTTCCTCCTGACACCAACCAGGCTTTGCAGATGTCACATTTGTGATGGTGGTTTCAGCTCCATGAGCCATTGATTGTTCAGGCCTCAGTTCTTCAGTTCACCTGCTCAGGTGAAGCTGCTGACTTTGGGGGGGTTTGGGTTGGTTTGGTGTTGACATCACTGGATCCTGGTTTGAGTTTGTCTTGACAATGTGGGTCACTCAACACTCTTTGTTTTCATGTTTTGTTTACTGACTCGTGCTTTCAGATCCACTTTGTGTCGCTTAACTGTGACCTGCTAAATGAACCTCACACGTGAGCAACCAGATGAGTCCATTTTAAGCTTCTCCACATACATTTTGAAAAGTTAATTGATGTAATGCTGAGTGAATTTAGTTGGATCTGAGAACTTTACCAGCAGCATCTCAAACTGTTTTATAAGAAGTTGGTTCAAACTCGATACCAAACCAACTGTGAAGATTCCAGCTTCTGAGAAATGTTCCCGCAGGACTTGAAAGGTTGTTCTCGTGTCGGGTTCAGTTTTCAGAGACAGTTTCTTTCCCTTCCTAACACTTGGTTTTATCCCAACAGTAAACGGACAGCCGCACCGGGGCATTTCCCCACCTAAACCAGCCTTATGGTCCAGACCTCGACTCGGTAAAAAAAAGACCTCGTTTGTCAGTTTGTGTTTCATCATTAACCCTTCAGTCGCTTTGCAGCATCTTCACCTCCACTGCAGCTCATGTTGGTGTTTTTGTCTCCATCCATTTTGTTTATTAATACTTTGTTTATCCATCCATCCATCCATCCGTCGGTCTGTCCGTCCGTGTTGCCTTTTGTCTGACATGTTTGTTGTCTCAACTCAAGCTTCTGCAGGTTTTCAGCAAAGCTTCTGGCAAAGACTTGTTCAAATAATCAAGAGGATGTTGGAGTTGGAGCTTGATTATTTGAGTGGTTACATAAGAACAGCAGCAGATTATGTCACTCTGTGCTCCATGTGGTGGTGGGTGGGTGTTTAAATGTCTGGGTTTGAGCTTATTTCACTGTCTCAACCATGTGAAGGCTGCTGCTTATTACACTGAATATAAAAGGAAAACGATGTCAACTTTATTTTTTTTTCACCTTAGAAACAGTAGTTTGACAAAAGTAGAAAATTAACTCAAGCTCCATTTATGAGCTGATTCTGGAACTCGAATCAGCTTCTCTCAGTCTTCTTACAAGATGGAGTTTAAAATGATTTATAACAGCTGAAAGTCTCTGAGAAAAACAATGTGTGGAAGATTTTTCACTTTAGACCCAGAATCCTGAAACAAACTGATTTATTTGATTTCTTGTCTCTTTCCCCTGAAATGTTCCTTTAATTTATTGAGGTAATTTCATGCACATTTCTTCAAATGACCCAAATGGAAACTTTAGGATTTTCACAAGATTTTAGAATAGAATTTTGGTTGATTTGAACAATGTGTTCAGGGGGTTAAGAGCTTGTATTACATACATATAATTATTAACACGATGTAAGACTGTAAATGTAAATGGGGCCGTGTGTTTACGCCTGGTATTAATAAGTGTTCATGTTGTCACCATTCTGCCCACATTGTGATCGAATCTCAATATGTGATTTATTTATTGGTTTGTGTAACAGGCACCGTGTTTGACAAAGACAAGCAGTGCAACAGACTCCGTACCTGGTTAGGCTTCTGGATTTAGATTTTAAAAAAGGATAAAACAGAGTCCGAATGCAAATCTGGCTTCATTTCTCAGGTCAAAATAAGTGATGCAGGATCCTCTTGACTGGATCCAGTCATGTTCTTATTGCAGTTAACAACATGTTAATTCCAGGTGAAAATGGGGCCAAAGCACAGAAGATCCTCGGTGGTGGTTTAAACTGTGCATGTGATGGTGTGCGTGGTCGTCCTGCGCAGCAGCATGAGCTGCTTTTTGGTGTCTTTGGTCCTTTGGTCTCTGTCTTCTGTGTGTTACCAGGTAGATTTGGTCCAGCACATTTTGACAGGAACTTTCCAGACTTTTTGATAAAAATGCAAAACAGTGGATTGCTGAAAGAGTCTGAGATGCACTTTGTGGCATCAGTGATTCAGAGATCAGTGGTGAGTAGAAAATGAGTGTTATAGACAGATCCCAGTTTCACTTCACTGCCTCTCCTGCTGCAGTGAACAACTCATTGCTGGAGGACAAGAAGTCTGAATTCCCTGACGTGTTTGGCCGTTCGAATCCCACCGTTGAAGAGCGGTTTTATGGTTGGTAAAGGCATGAGTCTGCAGCCAGATCTTCCCCGTGCCGTGTGCTGACTGGCGCTTCAGTTGCTCTACGCCGCCAAGGCTGCATGGTTTGGTCGTGTTAAGTGTCCAGAGGCAAATCTTTAAAGGGATGATGAAAAAAATAATGTCCATCAGCTTGAAAGCTTTGGCCAGAAGCTTCGGCGGAGCCTGTGGAAAATACTTTCCCCTTTCGGAAAGTATGCGCTCCTCTGATCGTTCGCTCACTTTGTAAGAACCTCACTTTGCTCAGCTTTGCGCTTTTTCTCGCCACAGAAATTGAAAGAAGAAACTGTTTCTAATTCCCCCGTAATCAACCTGGCATCTGGATCGGACCTCTGGAGTTATTCTAGTCCTTTTTAGATGCTCCTGTCCAGGGTCCACGTGCTTCAGCCTTTGCTTCCCGCTTGATTGCGAGCATTGTCAGCACAATGAGCTTCAGACATGTTGCTGCAGAGACGCTGTGTTTAGAAAACCCTCACGCAACCGGGACAGCATGGCGTGCATCGAGCGGTTTTCATCAGAATGTGGAAACCGCTGTTTGCTTTTTATTGCTGGATTGTTTGTGTGTGAAAAGAGAAAATCATCCCAATATTTATTTCATTTAATCTCACACTGTAATCACGAGGCACTGCTGAACATGCACTGTAATTACAGCACAGTTTCCACCATGACTTCCCAGGATAAAGTGCTCCTTTGAATCATTTTCTACAGATTGTACATCTCATGGTTCCCTGTTTTGTTGACAGGGAACTCTACATTTCTGTCCAACTGTTCAAGAAGAAGCTCAGAGAGCTCTTTGAAGAGCAAATATTTCAAAAAGAGCAGCAAATATTCAGCAAAGCGCAGAACTTCAGGCAGTCGGGTCTCAGACATATTTACATGTAACTGATTGAAAGGAATGCATCTGTATTGTTTCATGTTAAGAGCTAAAAAGTTTCAGGGTTCTATCATCTTTCATGTTTTTGGCTTTGCATTTATTCCATTTAGTTTTGGAACTGGTTCAAGTCCTTGATTGTGAAGAATCTTGGCTTCCCCTTAAATGAGAGACGGAGGCTGTAATTGGCTGCAGGTTCTGGACTTGAGTCTATGGTGGATTTTAGAAAAACACACGAATTACACAGGCTTGTTCATGTTTTCAGGTTCATTTGGCATTTGGAAATGGGTATCGAGTTCTGCTTTAGAAACACTGATTTTCCAGGAGATTAGAGAGCACCTAGCTAGAAAATGGAGCCAAAGTTGCAGTTAAAGCTTCACTCTTTGCCTTATTTAGACAGAACCTGTCCACAGGCCTGAATCTGATTTACAGCAGAGACGTTGTGTTGTGTAACGTACCTGTTCAAACAGTTCGGACTTCATGTTGATGGTGGTCAGAGCAGTGTTCCACTGTTTTCCGTTCAGTTTCACTTCAGCTGTTGTAGGAAGGTTACAAATTGAAAACAGCTGGTTGTAGATTATTAAAAGGATTTATAGATCATTTGTATAATTTATTAAAAAAAATCTAATGTTTGATGTTTGATTTATATCATTTGTTCCAGGATCTCCAGCTCGCCCGTCCATCCCCATCAACAAGAAACCAAACTTGGTGGGGAAACCCGGAGAAACAGGTAAGAACCAAAGAAGAGTCCAGAGATGATGAATGACATCTGTTCTCCTGGCTGGATATTTCTCTCCAGAGCATTTTAAGCCCCACAATTCAGTTTTGTCTTGAAGATAAATAACTGTCAGTTTTTGTTTACATGTTTTGCATCAGACAAAGTGAACAACTTTAAGCAGACGGACAAGTTGCCGATCCTGAAACCCAAAGTCCCACCAGCAACCGCAAAGCCAACCAAACAGGAACGGAAACAGACCACAACTACCCCACCGACAACAGCTGGTACGAAGATTTCCGCTTCATTTTCCACAGAATCTGAGTCAGAAGTCAAGTACAAAAGTCTGGTCAGTCCTGGTGGAGATTTCTTGCTCCGCACCAAAGTTTTTATGGTTATAAAAACCTCCTTTTAGTGGTGGGAACTTACTAAAGCTTTTTCAACTTTTATGCCCGAGAAATAAACAATCTCAAACCTGTTTAGTTATTCCAGGAGATACGGTTATCTTTAAAGAAAGGTGTTTTAAACCAGTGGGATAATTTGGTGGAAAGGTGAGAATTTATATTCTGAGATTGTGTCTGTTTGTATTTCTTTATTCAGCCACTCGACAGGAAACTTGGGAAGACTCAGACCTGTTTAAATCACAGCCAAGCTCTGATGTTGATGCCTTGGGAAAGAAACGTTACGTGGGTAAGTAGGCAGACAGTGTTTGTACTTCGACTGTAGCTTCAAAATTTGAAACTGGACCAGGAAAAAGCTTATAACATACGCAGGGAATGAACCCCGAACCCTGGCAGTGTTGGTGTCATGCTCTTTCTACCACATCGAGCAAAAAGCTGACTAATCAACTCCTCCTCCGCCCAAAGCGCCTCACGTCGTCTACCAAACCGGCAAGAAACCGGACGAGCCTTGCTCCATCACCTCCTCCCTCAACTACTTCCCGGAAGACGAACCTGGCGAGGCAAACGTGACGGCTCCGCCCAAGTCTCCACCCTCCAACCTCACGGTGGTGACGGTGGAGGGATGCCCATCCTTCGTCATCCTGGACTGGGAGAAAACTGACAATGACACCACCGGTACGAAGCAATAAGCTAAAAGATTTGGATACATGCAGAAGCTTCTTGAGTTTTCAGGTTGACGTTTAGTATTTTGGAGTGTGTGCATCCTTTTCTGGGTTAAGAGTAGTATCCCATGATTTTGCTGATCCAGACTTGTCTTTGTCGTCCTCTCATTAGAGTATGAAGTCATCTCCACCGCTAAAGGACCTGACGGCGAGCAGGTTTCCATCCTGACCACCAATCAGACTCACACCGCCGTGGAGAACCTCAAACCTGAGAGCAGGTATGCTTGACATGGAAATCGCCCTCACATCCGTCCAGAGCCTTAGTCGTCATGTCCTCCTCGTCACACCGGGAGACCGGGACCAAGTGTGCAGTGGGTTGAAAGACAGAGACCATAGCAACACTAGAGTAAACCAAACCATGATGTGACATGATGGTATTAAACTACATTTATCAACAAAACAGTGAACGGGGGGGAAGTTGAGTTTGTGTTAACTGGGAACAGAGGCCTCTGTAACAGTTCATGGTTTGAATGAGCTGTGTTAGTGTCTGGTTTAGAACCCAAACCTACATACAAAAGCTTTACAAACATGTTACATCAAAGCAGGTCTGTAAACAGAAGATTTGAGTCCTGCTGAGAAAGGCCTGATCAGCTCCACACACACCTCCTGAAATACTCCCGAACTCTTTCTGTGAGCCTTCAGACCTGACAAAGCACCGTCTGGCTCCCGCTCACACGGTGCTGCAGCTGCACTGCGTTCAGCTGTCCAAACACGCCGAGGCAGCCGAGCAATTACAAAGTGGACCGGAGCGACGCAGCCAGACGTTCAGAGAGCAAAACTAAGCAGAGTTTGTCCTTTATGCTCGCTGGACTTTTAATGGGCCTCGATATGAGAAAACTATTTGGTGTGAAGGAAGGTGGTTGGAAATGAAGTCTGGCACTGGGAGATGACTCGAAGCAGCAGCAGCATCCAGAAGCTCAGTGCAGGCAGAGGGAAGGCAGAGGTGGAGGAAGTATTCAGATCCTTCACAGAAGTAAAAGTACTGAGCTTTCTCTGTTGCATCTGTTGTTTCTCCATAGTTATGAGTTCAAGGTGAAGCCGAAGAACGAACTGGGTGAGGGACCTCTGAGTGAACCGGTGTCCTTCAACACAGAGTCAGGTGCAGTACTCAGTAACTTGATAGTCATTTTGTTGTACAGTCAAAGTTTCAGCTTGTTGTTAAAACTCTCTTTTACTTGATTCCCGTTCATCAGCCGACCCCCGAGTGAGTGAGAACGTTTCAGGTAAGATTAAACAACGCACAGTGTCGTCTACATGACCGTGGTTGTCAGTTCAGTGCAGTCAAACCTTCCTGTCTCTGCAGGAAAAGATGCCATCTGGACTCAGTTCCCCTTCAAGACGGACTCGTACTCTGACTGCCATGGAAAACAGTATGTGAAGAGGACCTGGTACCGCAAGTTTGTCGGTGTCCAGCTGTGCAATTCACTGAGGTACAAGATCTACCTGAGCGACTCGCTCAACGGTGAGTTCTGTGTACATTTTTTGCCTCATTTAGGAGTTTATTTTATTTTAGTTTGACACTGATTCATCGCTGCAAATTTTACTGTGCAGGTAAATTCCACAACATCGGAGATCAGACCGGCTTTGGTGAGGATCACTGTCAGTTCGTCGATTCGTTCCTGGATGGAAGAACAGGCAGGCAGCTGAGAGCCGACCAGCTACCATCCAGACCCGGTAAACACTTTACTTCATACAGTCCTGGCAGGAGTTTGAAGACTCTTTTCTCAGCTGTGGTTATTCTGGCGGTGGACGCCAACGTGCCAACTGTGACTTTTTCATCATAGCTTTTATTTTCCAGTTACTTTTTATTTAGTTTTCATCTCATGTTTCTGTGGAAAAAAGGTTCATATTTGACTTGTTTGCATTTCAGCTGCTGATGATAAACCACTATCGCTTGTAAATGAAATAATGAATGTTCACAGTTTCCCCTGAGCAGCTTTTGAACCTGTAACTGAAGTGACAACAAGTGAAAAAGTCTTTTTCACATGACATCTTGTTTTTGTGCTCCAGGTTTCTACAGAGCCGTGCGTCAGGAGCCCGTCCACTTCGGACAGATAGGAGGACACTCCCATGTCAACTACGTGTCATGGTACGAGTGTGGGACACCCATTCCCGGCAAATGGTGAGCAGACTGAGTCGTTCTCGGAGAAGCCCAGAAGAGGAATCGTCGCCCAGGCTGGGATGGTGACAAAACAGGGGTCCTAACAAATCTGATCTCTGAACTGCCTCACTTCACCCAGTGCTGTAAAAACATGTACAGGACATACTCGTCAGGGAATTAGTAACGAGAGAGCATTTTTAAAAATATGTAATAGCAAACATGTCTCATCTTTACTATTTATCATGCAACAAGGCTAAACTGGTAAAGAACAGGAAGATACGTGGAGCTTTGGTTACTCTCTGCAGTCGAGGAGTAGCAAACTCAGCTCGATATATATTTTATTTTGTGTTAAAATAATGGGAAGCTGGCTCCCTGGAATACTATTTTCATAACTTGTGAGATGTTATTTATCAAAAGGTCTTTGATGACATTTCTTCACGAGGTCCAACAGAAGTCACAGGATGTTTTCAGGATGTGAAGCTTCTGCTGTTCCTCTGGTGTCGATGTTCAAACGTTTTGTCTGTTTTCAGTCGAGCTCATTTCTGTTGATTTCTATTAAAAGACAGTCAAATAAAAGTACAAACTGTAAAGTGAGACATGAACCAGATACCGTCCTGCTAGTACAGGTCTATGCATTCATGACCGGCAGCTGACCAGTAAAACCAGTTTTCTACTGGCAACTAGGACGCATCATGAAGAAGCGGATCGGGGCTGCTCGATGTGGAGAATATGTCCTATGTGTCGCTGGATAATCAAATTTTTGTGCCTCGCGCATTCTTATTGAACCTTTATTGAAGCAGGAGTGAAGTGTCATTAAAAGTCTCTGTGTCCTGGTCAAGACAGGCAGCAGCACAATTACACAGTTTCACAAACACAGTAAATACGAGAATGAAAAAAACCCAAAGAGTAATCAATCAAAAAGCGTTGATCAACATTGAAAACACCTACGGCCAGACGTCCCGCTCTGCTCTGAGTACATTCGCCTTGGACGACAGAGCCTGAGAGTAAACCTCATTATGTCTCCATCAAAAAGTTTTCATCAGGTAACAAACACTCCCGTAACCTTCAGCAGGAGATTTCACCTTCATGAATATCTGCCGTGTGATTTTCATCAGCGTAATGATGAAAACACAATAAAGCCCTGATGTTCAGTGCTTGAAACAAAACTCGTCAGTTCCACGTCACCAGATGTGTTGGTGTCTCGTACCAAAGCGAGCTGCTTCCGCTGCTTTCAGCCCCGAACGGGGCCGAGCCGGCCGGAGGCTTCTTCACTTGCAATTTGCACAACGGAAATGTATTTATATGTATATGGAGAGATTGTATTTTTTCAGTACATTTTTGCAGATGCATTTCTCTCACCACAACCTTTTCTTTTACTGTACGATGATGCGCTCTTCTTCGTGCCTCATGTTAAAGCAGGGCGAGAAGCCAACGATGCAGCTCGACAGCTGCACGGATAAAAAACTATATTGACTTCCTCCTTTATTTTAAAGACCAAATCTGATTTGATTCAGGAACCGGTTTCTGTTTCCAAGACGGTTTGGTTAAGTAGCCCTGATTCTCGTCCTGGATTGTCCTGGTCCTGGATCGTCCTGGTCCTGGATCGTCCTGGTCCTGGATCGTCCTGGATTGTCCTGGTCCTGGATCGTCCTGGTCCTGGATCGTCCTGGATCGTCCTGGTCCTGGATTGTCCTGGTCCTGGATCGTCCTGGATCGTCCTGGTCCTGGATCGTCCTGGATCGTCCTGGTCCTGGATTGTCCTGGTCCTGGATCGTCCTGGCTTTGGCCACATTTCGGTCTCTGAGTTTTGCCAAATGCTTTGTGGAGATACAGACTTGCTGGGTGGCAGCTGATCTTCTCAGCTGTATTTAAGGTGGAAAAAATGAGGGACTGAAACGTCCGGGGCCAGAACCTGATCATGTAGCCCGAACGCTTGTCAATCCAGAAATATCTGCATTTGAACGGCCTCTTTCTTTCAGAACGTTTTCATCTTTTAAGAGATGTTTACCTGGTCAGTTCTTACTTCTTCCCCTGACGGTCCACAAACGATCGTCTCTGCTCGTGGCTGCCGTTAATTTCCCGTCCGTTCAGCAGCTCTCACCAAACCTTCAACACCAGTTCGGCTTTATTGTGGTTATGGAGGCGGGTACGACGTCGGCAGTGACGCGGGGCTTTTTGCTCATTGTTGCTGAACATCAAACTGTACTGTGTCTTTCACTGTCAGATGGAGCCCTGACTGGATTCATAGAGCCCATTATCATAGAACAGTCATTGGAAACAGAAGAGCGCTTTGTAAAGAACATGAGAATGTCTGTGTGTCTGTTACCTTTAGGCTGGTGATGATTTTCTACATATGTTTGTTTCTATATTGATTTTCAACAATAAAGAAGTTTTGATTCGTTTTTTTAAAGAAATGTCTTTGGTGTTTATTCTCCATGATCATTTATAGTTTGCCAATCAACCCTTTTCAGGCTAATTCACGAACAGCGCTTTGTATTCAGAACAGACCTTTGATTAAAGAAGACAAGTTTGAGTCATTTAAGATATTTTTCCAGAACATGAAAACATTCATGTACATGGATTTTGTCTCCTGACATTTTTCTTTGTTTCACTCCAGGTTGGGGGAGAATCATGTTCCCACAATGCTTCAGGGGATGTAAACAGGACATATGGTTTTAATGGAGCAGCGTAGCCCTCGCTCCATCACTGCATCACTACAGATACGTTTTTCCCCAAACATCCAGCCAACCATTTCTGAATTGGTTCAGCCTGAACAAACTGAACGAGCAGAAATAAAGAAAACTTGGGGCATTATTTAATAATCTTTGTTTAAGGTGCAGCAAACTGAATATTTTCTCCTCTGGGTGCTTGGTGGAGTTTTTGAGGAAACACCCTCAAAGAGCAGTAGCTGATGTTTTTCACACAACCAAATGTTCCAGATTAAAGATTGAAAATCAGCCTCGCTGCCGTTTCCAGTCTTTGCCTTTGAAACATGAAGGCAGCAGTTGGATCATCAGGTGGTTTTTAGAGCTCCGCCCTCTTCCCACCTGCTGATACATGACATCACTTCCTGTTGGGAAGATATGCAGCAGGTGCTGAAGAGCAACATGAGGCTCAGACCAGAAGCGACTCAGCTTGTCCAGGTCAGATCAAACATTTCTGCTGTTTGCACAGAAATCATGTGATCTCAGTTTATTTAGGAATTAAATCCCACAGATCAACATTGATCTGCCACCTGTTGAACCATGTTGGATGAATCACATGACTCATGTCTCTGAACTCTGAACTCTGTGTCGTTTGTCAGTTACAGAAATTAGAAGTTAATTAAAGCGGCTCCTGTTCGTTTGCTTGAATTATGATTGAATGATGACAACAAGTCCAATGTGAGCACAGAGAAAACAGAGTCTGAGCTTCCAGATGTTTAACTGCCTCCGTCGGAGGCGTCTTTCTGCACCGACACACCGTCTGCAAAGGCCGCGAGGAAGACAGGAATGTGGAAGATGGAAGAGTGTGACTGTGGTTGGAGGCAGCTGCAGCGTTCAGATTCCACTCTGACACATGGAGTCGTTAAAGTGACGGAGGAGAACATTTTGGGGTGATATTGTGTTCACAGCCCCTTCTCCATCCTCAGATTACCCACAAACCCCCACAGCCCCCCAGTGTCACAGATCTGACCGCGGCGGCGATGTGACGGATTACATCACTTTTCCAGCTCGCCTCTCAAACCGCGGGGCAAAGATGGGCTTTATGTACCGTCACCATGGCAACCGGCGCATTCTTTCAGCTCAGAGGAAAAAGTTTCTGCCTCTGTGAGGAGTCACTGAAGGTTTCTTCACCACAGAGGAGGGAGAGAAAGAAAATAAGAGCAGGAAATCTCGTCAGAATAAAAGCACCGTGCCAGCTCTGCTGTAATTTCACACTGTTATGTAACACATGAACGGTTCCACTGGGAACCAGAACGTTCCATTAATGAGCAATGGGACGACTGGTGGGTGAGGTAATGCCCTGTTTCTACTGATGGAGGTCTGTAAGTGACCGCGTGTGTGTTTGTCAGTTATTAATTTGAGCTGAACAGAACAGAGCAACATTCGTCTGTGGAAGTTTCATTTCTGCTAAAACGTCCAGTTTTCCCTTCGTCATCGTTCACAGATTCTTTTTCCTCGTCTTCCTCGTGTGTCTCTTCATCGTCTCTTTATCGCATTGTGCCGGACTTTGCAGAGAGATTGTGTTTAAAACCGCAGCCTGTGTTGTTCTTCATCTCCAGTCAGAGCAGCTCTGAGCCGCAGGAAGTGGTTTCAGTCAGACGGTCTTTTCTTACTTGAATCCAAACTCAGTTCAGTTTATCACCAGAAAGTGACCAAAATAAGACAAATGATCGTTGAATCTTCTGAGATGAAATGCAGCTTTATTTCATCTGACTTTGCATGAAAACTCAGTCAATTCTGCCAAATGTCTTCATTTTAGGAAACTCTGAATCAGAAAATGGTCCAAGTTTCAGGACCTGAGAAAAGCAGCGTTGAATTCAACTCGATCAGCGTGAAATTCAGATTTGATGGTTTTAAGCAGGAAAGGTGAGAAGTGTGAGACGATGAGACGACGGAGACTGAGCTGTGTGGGATTTCACATATTAAATTCCTCCAGTTATTGTGGAGCTTAACAAAGCATGGCGTTTCCACAGAAGAAGAAAATGATCCTTTGGTTTCTACAGTGAATGTTTGAGCGTAAAACCACGTTGAGCAGCAGTAGATGGTTTGAAACAACATTTGAATCTTTCGTTTCCTTTGAATGTTTCGTGAGTTGAACGTGTTCGGCTGCAGCTCAGAGCTCTGTCACCGTCTCCAGACCTTCTGTGCTTCCGTAAACACCGACGCTGCTCAGTGAGATCACATCTGACAGAAAGCAACATGAGCCCGACTTCAGGCGGCTGAACAAGTGGAAATCACAGTAAAGACTCGCCGTCGCCTTCCTTTCTGCTCGTTTCTGACAGATTCAACAAGAAACAAACTTTGTCAAACTGTAACAAAACCTTTAGATAAAGAACAAAATAACAAATCGCTGCGTGATAATAATAAAACCTAAAATCAAATGAAGTAAAAATACAAACTTTGAATTGAAAATGCAGCTTTGTTTTCACTCTCCATGCGTCCTGGACTTTGAATCATTTAATGTGTCAGTGTTTCAGCTCTTTCCCTCAGACTGAAACTGTCTTCACTTCTTCTACTTTTAATAACTGTAATATTTTGATCGAGTCGTCTGATTCACGCTGAAAATGTTCGGTGCCAACTTTCGTTGTGACCTGTTGCATTTTACAGCAAAGATAAAAATGAGCAAGTCAATGAATGACTGGAACCGAGCGAAGAAAAATAATGGTGCGTTCGAGTCCCCGCAGCTTGTAGTAAAATCTGATGGTGAAAACAGGTCTTCATGTCCCAGGACGAGATGAGACGTGGACTTCAGCAGCGTCTGACTCTGCAGTCAAACACAGGAAACGATGTCACACGTGTAAACTCTCTGGACTTTAACTGTTTATTGCACAGGTTTGATTTGTTGATACTCAGATACATAAAACACATGACGGAGCTGCAGATGTTAATGAGAAAAATCTTTTCTTATGATGAGACACACAGGACGGACAGAGCGGGGAGGACATGAAGCGAAGGGTTGGAATCCAGCCCAAACGCTGCAGCCTGGACTCGGCCTTCAGACGGGGTCCGTGTTCTACCGGGTGACGAACCGGGACCTGCTGTGAAAGTGAGTTGTGTAATCGTGCAAACAGGAACAGAAGGACTGAAGGTGGAATGTTTCTGTTTATCCTCCTCAACTAGATCAGAGTTCAGAGAAAAAGCCCTGAAGCCTCTGAAGGACTCCGACCTTATAAACATGTGCGTCTGGTCGAGGGCCTGTTTCTAACTAGCTTCATCATTAACTATGAATATTTTTATCATCAATATCAATCTAAGAATAATTTCTAATCTTTTAATGAAGGAAGACTGAAACTAAACTGTGTCTGTGTCTGTTCTTCTGTTCATCTTCTGTCGTCACACGATTTTTCCTCCTCATTCATTTAAAAGCAGCATTTTTCCTGTTGGAGCTCATTTTCAACTATTTTGTTCAGGACTGAAACTAATGATTCTTTTCATTCTGGATTCATCTGCTGATTCTTTTCTCCATCGATCGATCGATTATTGAAAACAGTGAGAAATGTGGTCACAATGATCCAGAGCCCAAAGTGACACCTTCACTATGTTGCTTTGCTCCAAGCAACAGAACAAACCTGCAAACTATTACAGACACATTCAGACTGTTACAGACACATTCAGACTGTTACAGACACATTCAGACTATTACAGACACATTCAGACTGTTACAGACACATGCAGACTGTTACAGACACAATCAGACTGTTACAGACACATTCAGACTGTTACAGACACATTCAAACTGTTACAGACACATTCAAACTGTTACAGACACATTCAGACTGTTACAGACACATTCAGACTGTTACAGACACATTCAAACTGTTACAGACACATTCAGACTGTTACAGACACATTCAAACTGTTACAGACACATTCAGACTGTTACAGACACATTCAAACTGTTACAGACACATTCAGACTGTTACAGACACATTCAGACTGTTACAGACACATTCAAACTGTTACAGACACATTCAGACTGTTACAGACACATTCAAACTGTTACAGACACATTCAGACTGTTACAGACACATTCAAACTGTTACAGACACATTCAGACTGTTACAGACACATTCACATTCAGACTGTTACAGACACATTCAGACTGTTACAGACACATTCAAACTGTTACAGACACATTCAGACTGTTACAGACACATTCAAACTGTTACAGACACATTCAGACTGTTACAGACACATTCACATTCAGACTGTTACAGACACATTCAGACTGTTACAGACACATTCAGACTGTTACAGACACATTCAAACTGTTACAGACACATTCAGACTGTTACAGACACATTCAGACTGTTACAGACACATTCAGACTGTTACAGACACATTCAGACTGTTACAGACACATTCACATTCAGACTGTTACAGACACATTCAAACTGTTACAGACACATTCAGACTGTTACAGACACATTCACATTCAGACTATTACAGACACATTCAGACTGTTACAGACACATTCAGACTATTACAGACACATTCAGACTGTTACAGACACATTCAGACTGTTACAGACACATTCAGACTGTTACAGACACATTCAAACTATTACAGACACATTCAGACTATTACAGACACATTCACATCAGTCAAATCAGTCAGAGGAAAAGAAGAAAAGTTAACTAATTGATTATTGGACTAACAGTTTATACAAGAACAGAGTTTCATTTATAACAAAACATATTTTATAAACTCTTCATTTGTTTGTGTGTTTTGTAAAACTAAAGCTGTCAGATAAATATTTCCCTCTGAGCTTTGGAGTATTGAATACCATGGAGTATTAGTACTTATATTTGTAGTAACTGTACAGCTGAAACGCCGCCGTCTCCTCCTGTCTGACAATCTGAGATTCACTGAGTTCTAAAAACACGACAGAGAGTTTCAGCGTGTTCTCGCTCTCGTGTTCTGACAAACGAGGGAGATTGAGAGCGACGAGCCTCCGAGTGGAAAGAAAACATCCTGCTGAGGACGAACTTCAGATTCTGTTCGAGCCGTTTGACAAACGCTCCAATCAAAGTCCCAAAATGACTCTTTTCCACCGCGGTCATTCGCCCTCCACATCGGATCTCATCGGTTTTCTGTTCTTTTACTCCCACCTCATGTGTTTTTTCCACTAAATGAATTTTTCTGTTTCAAGCCTTAAAGAAAAAGAGCCCTGAATCTAAACTGAGATAAAGATACGAAACAAATGTAAAGAGAAGAAGCTGAGCACAAACTGCTGCAGAGGAACCAGGAAGCTTTTGTGACTGAATCTCTGAACCTGGACTGAAACCTGATCCTGGTCTCTGAGACCCTGAGGAGAGCAGGATTAAGTCCACACGAGGCCGAGGACTCTCACTATGAAACCTGATGATGATGTGAGCAAGGCGACGGCAGGAAGTCACCTGGAAACACTTCACCTGGAGCAGCACGCTCTGAGGCCAAACAGGGGGATTGTGGGTAATTCTTCAAGGTCATTTCCTGTTAAGTCTCTCACACGCAGTCGGAGACTCGTTTTGGAGAATGTTGGTTTTGGCCAACGTTCCTGCAGAGCCGGACTCGGATGGATTCTTGTCTTTCAAACACGATAACGTGACGACGTGAACACACAGATCGAGACGTGTTTTCACTCCTCAGACCTCCAGAGATTTCCAATTCATGTCAACTCTGCTGAGAAATCCACCAGATCGTAAACATCTGTTGTCCTTCAGTTAACAGCTTTTGTGGACGAACACATTTTTAAAGTACATTGAGTGAATCTTCCAACACACTCAAACATGTCGCTCCAATCAGTTGGATTCCAGTCAAACGGATTTCTGGATCCTCAGGACTGAGAAATATTTAGTTTTCAAAATGTGGTCCAAAGTTGGTGTGAGGTAGAAGAAGTTCAGTGGAAGAGGACAAAGAGAAAACATGAAAACATAAAGATGATCATTGTCATTCTCAGTTAATCTGACAATCGTTTTTCACTGAATGGACTGAAGTGTTTAAGTCTCATATATGTAACAAAAGATCATTGTTGTGGCGATTATTCCGGCATCAGAAGAATCTTAAGTTCAGCTTCTTTTGACCAACTCACTCAGTTCTGGTCAAATGAAGATATTAAATCACGTTTTTGTTTGTTGACTTAGTTTCTCATCGTTTTGACTGAGGTCGTTCTCCACCGTCGAATCACGGCTCGGTTGAAGTCGTGGACGTCGCCCTCCTGCACCTGCCCACGGATCAACCTGCCTCCGCTGTGCCTCATTCATCTGTTCAACACTGTTTTCCCACCATCATTCTCTCCTCGCTCCGCCTCCATGCAGGAAGTTTACTCGTTAATTGTTTTCGCAGTGATTCTTGCAGCAGCCGCTCGGCCCTGAACGTCGCTCCATGTTTGGATGTTCAGATGAATGTTTCACGGGACGTTTGTCCTTGTTGCAGGACTGAGATGGAAATGTGACTTTTCAGATTGATGTTCTTTGCTCTCCCATGTTGTCAGTCCGTATTTTGATAAACTGTCTGTGAACACAAAGTTCCACTTCAGTTTCTTTTTGTTCCGTGACTCTCGAGGGCCCCTCGTTTTTCTGCAGAGTCTCTAGTTGGGTTTTGTTGTTTTATTTTCTCATTTTCCTTTTCTGGACTGAAGCTTCAGTTTCCGCTCCAGAACATTTAACTTTTCCAGAAACGTTTGTTATGTAATGTCTCAGATTAATCTTCTTCATTCAGGATCTTTTTCTTACTGAAACTGTGATTCTGAGTTGAACTGTAGCCATTTTGTGTCAGTGTCATTTGACTGAGCAGGTAAAAGTGGTTTTGACTTGTTAGTTTTTAAAAAGGACTCGTTGGTCTTTATTAGCACTTTGATTTACACTTGTTTTTTTGGTCACTTGTTTGTTTTGACTTGGGATGTGAAATCAGATGAAGTGCAAAGTAAAAAGCAGAACTCGGCTTCCAGATCGAGTCATGAATCTCGTCTTTACTCGGAGACTTGAAAGATTTATTTTCTTTGAATCAGTAAATAGGCGACATGTAGTTTCAGCTCTAGTTTTCTTTGTCACAGACGTCGGCTGTTTGCAGCTTTGAAAAGGATCATTGTCGTGTTCCTGGTCCTGCTGATCTCCTCCGGTTCCTGATCTGGACTCCAAATGTTTCCCTCTTTGTTCCCTCGTTTCTCTCTTTGTCGTCCTCCTCCCTTGAGTTTCTCTGACAGATGAGTTACGATGCAGAGGAACTCCCGCTCCCCCTCTGAACTCATCTGGCCTGGGATTCCCTTGTTTTAGGAAAATCGGACTTGGCCGGCTGAGTGGAGAGAACAGGGGGGACGAGGGGGGACGAGGGGGGGCGAGGGGGGGCGAGGGCCGTTTGGGTCGGGGGAAACCCCGGACTGTGCCGACACAAGAAGCTCAGAGATTGATAACCTCCGCGTCTGGTGATGAGTTCCTCCTCTTAATCTCTTCCACAGGGAAGTTTTCGTGTCTCTGAGGGGCCGAGACGTTCGGTTCGTGGATGTTTTCTGGTCGACACTGGGGAGAGGACGGAGGATTGTGGTTCACTGACCCTGAACATGAGAATCTCACCGTTTGGTTGACGGCTTGAAACTGACCTCAGATCACCTCTGCTCATGTTTTCCTCCTCGTCTTTACTCACACTGCAGCTGACAAAGAGCCAGATTTGGATTCTTGCCCATCAGATGGATCAGATAAATCCTGGAACCAGCCTTTCAGAGTGTTTCAGAGAAAAGAGACTGAGCTCCAGGCAAACAGAATCTTCAGGGTGAGGTGACTGTATAATCCGTCCTGTGAACCAATGATGAGCCTCTTTATTGCTTTTGTTTTATTTTGCATCTTCAGCTTCCTCATCGTCACTTTTATCACAAACACTGAAGCTCTTCGTTCAGTTGTTGGATGTAAACTTAGTGATAATGTTTAAAGTTGAAGCAAATGAGCGTGGGGCGTTCAGGAACTACAACTCCCAAGTTTCTTCTTCTGTTCGTTTTCTTATTATTTCTCCATCAGTTTCATTTCATGCATCAGTAAAGAAATTTAGGGAGGTTTTGAGACAGCTGGCAGCTGCTGGGTCAAAGGTCAAACTCTTTGACGTGTCATGTTGTGTTTATAGTCCGAGCCAACAGAAGAGAGCTCTTGTCATCTAAACGTGACATTTAGACTTCGCCGTTCGCTCTGACTCTGACTTCAGCGTCTTCATTTACATTTCCAGGGATTTTTATGACTCTCTGTCCTTTGAGAGCCGTTAAATCCAACTGTGAGTTTATCTTAAAAGCACAAAGACGTCTGAGAGAGAATAAACGTTCATGTTTCATCCCGTAAAGTCGTCCTCGGTCCTCGTGGTCGAACCTGATGTGTTTATCGATCCAGAGTGAATCTGGTTAAAATGATCAGGACACAAAGCTCCTCCTGCAGGAAGGTGAAGCCAGGAGGCTGAAAATGGGAACCAGAGGCGGACGGAGGCAAACTGAGACTTCTCAGCTCGTCAACACACACGTGGAGTGGATTTGTGAGAGTGTGTGTGGATGCAGAAGATGGGAGGAAAAAGAAGCCGTTATGTCACAGATGGCTGCAGAAACAGCTCTCAGAGATGAAAGAATCCAGAGAAGATTGATGTCACGTTGGCTGTTTGTTTTATTCTCCAGACGACAGGAAGGAAAGTCAAGACTCCACAGATTCACACAGATGGAAAGAAAACATCTTCTTCAAATATATCTTCACCCAAGTTTCAGTCCTCAGTTACCAGGCTACATCATGTCAAGCAGGAAGCTGGTTTCTGTGTTCAAACACCAATTTATCAAACGTCAAACGAGCAAATCAGGAAGAAAAGGTCTTTGGGAAAACCTGGATTCCTACTGGTCCTAGTACTACTACAACTAGTACTACTACCAGGACTACTACAACTAGTACTGCTACCAGTACTACTACCAGTACTACTACAACCAGTACTGCTACCAGTACTACTACAACTAGTACTGCTACCAGGACTACTACCAGTACAACTAGTACTACAACTAGTACTACTACCAGTACTACTTGGAGCGTTGGGCACCAGACCTTTCATGACTGTAACTGTCTGAAATGGGTCAGTTCAGTTCTACATCATCAGGTTCTGAGTGTTTGTCACAACATGAAGACAACAGAAGAAGTCAGCAAACAGGAACCAGGTTCGCTGGGACAGTGTAAACAAAACACAAACAAACAGAATTTGGATTTAGCGACATAAACGGACGAGGCAGCGTTTTTTTCTATGAGTGAACTTGACAGAAGCTTCAACTCTTCAGTCTGTTTCTGCTCCTTCATCATATAAAAGAAATGAAAGATTCAGATTCAAAATGGAACCTAAGCTGATCAATATGGACAAAGAGAGAATCTGATTGGCTGTTTTCCTGTGTTGTGACTTTGAGCTCTAACAAACATTTATTCTTTTACTTCTTCATGAACCATCATATTCTTCACAGTACAGACGACCAGTTACTGCAGTACTGTTGAAGTAACAGTCACATGATAATCTGTGTCTGTTCATTAACGTAGAAATAAAACCAAATTTATCGAAACCTCCACAGGGAACCTTTGATTTTAATGAACTCTGGAGGAACTTAAGTTTTATTTTTCAGTAAAACATCGTCGTTATAACAAAAACTGACTGTCACTGATTATTTTATGATTTTATTTCCTCCAGTTTTTCCTAAAGAACTCAAAACCTGAGTCTCTAATTTAATCCTGTGTGATATCGTCATGAAACACTGATGCTCATCAAAATACACACAAGTCTTTGATTTCATGAAACCTTTGACTGTGGAGATGAATCTGCAACAGTTTTGCCCCAAAGCTTCAATTTGATGCCGGACTTTGGCCTGAAAACGTACATTCTTGGAGGCAGACTCTCTCCCGCTGCTGCTGGACGAGGTGTCGGAGGAAAACCAGAGCAGAGCCCCTTCACCTCCCAACACGTGGACCCGGAGGACGTCCATGTGTAGAAAGAACCCGAGAAGACGACTGTCCTTGAACCGCAGAGCTGGTATCCATCAAACCCAGTTACATAATCCAGGACAGGCCGGTTCGAGGCCGGTTCGAGTCCGGGTTCAGGTCCAGTTGTCCTTGAGTCCAGGGGGACGTCAGAGTCCTGCTCACGCCTGGATTCTTCTTCTGTGGTGTTTTCTGGCAGTCTGTGAGTAATGTGACCTCCGTCATTTGAGACGACCTCGTGCATTTAAAACACCTGGTCAACTCAAACCACAGGAAGTCCTCCAGCCAATCACAGCTCACATTGCTCTCATTCCTGTGCTGCTTCAAAATAAAAGCATACAGATTGATGTGAAATATTAAAATACAAAATAAAAGGTTAGAAAGTGTTTGAAAAGAGAAACCAGAGTCTGATCTGATGACTTTTTAACTGAAACTGTTTTTTACTTGTTTCTAAGTCAGAAATATTGTAAACTATAAATAAAGTATAGATTCAGTTTATCTGCAACTCAGTTATTTTTATTATCGATTAATCTGCAAAAACTTTTCTTAAATATTCAACAAATGTTATATTTGTTGGCTGGTTTAAACAAAAAATCAGAGTTTATGAAACAACAAACATCTGAATGAATGAACGTGTACAAATGCTCGTATATGTGTCGACATATTGCAAATTTCCCCACTGTGGGACGAATAAAGGTTTATCTTATCTTATCTTATCTTATATATTTATCACGTTCAGTCGTTTCATGAGGCGGAGACTGACCCCCGGTGGTGGTCTCACACCTGCCCCCCATCACTTCTTCAGGTCTCCACAGAGAACAACAGTTTTAACCTGACAGGCTTTCTCTGTTCTGATCGAAGTGTCGGTCTGTTCACCATCTGCTCTCATGGAGATTTTCCTCTGAGTTTCAAACAAAAGCCTGAACCTGAACCGAACCGTCTCTCTTCCAAAAGACATCACTTAATCAGCGCTGGCCCCCAGATCTCCCGCTGGGGGCCGTCCAAAACCGGCCCCGCCGGGTCCAGGAACCTGATGACTTAAACAGACGGGGACCGGGGCCAGAAGAAAAGCTGATTGTTTGAGCAGAGGCTGGATGTGGCCGTCAGGGGCTCCAACTCCCACCAGGACGATCTGGATCGAAGGCTTTGGCCCCGCGGGGACGAGCGGTCTGTGCGGAGGTTTCGCTCGGTTCCAGGCCGTCTGTGCCTTGTAGTGACGCTTTCAGGGGACGATGTGGAGCGTCGTCGCTCTGACAGAACTGATCCGAGCGGTAAACGTCCCTGCTGGACTCGGGCCAGAGCTCGTCGTGACCTGCGGCCAACAGACTCTTTACAGGCTGAAGAATTAGTTCAAAAAGCTCTTTTCAAATATAATTGGCCGTCCCCGAGGGACCCGGAGCCGCGCGGGGCCTCACGTGAGCTCGCTGTGTGTTTTAATAGACAGTTAAAGAGCTGCAGCAGGTCCAGCTCTGATCTGGTTCTCATTTAAAAGAGGAAAACCCCTGCAAGCACAGCGGTTATGTAACAGCAAGGCAGCCAATCAGAAGCTGGCAGAGGAGACGTGATGGATGAGACGAGTACATTTACTCATCTACTGTACTCAAATGCAAATATAATGTTCTTGTGTTTTGATTTCGAGAAAATTATCAACTATTTTGATATTTAAGTCATTTTTCATGTAAAAACATTTGATGGTTTCAGATTTTCAGGTTTTTCCTCTGACTGATGTGAATGTGTCTGTAACAGTCTGAATGTGTCTGTAACAGTCTGAATGTGTCTGTAATAGTGTGAATGTGTCTGTAACAGTCTGAATGTGTCTGTAACAGTCTGAATGTGTCTGTAATAGTCTGAATGTGTCTGTAACAGTCTGAATGTGTCTGTAATAGTTTGAATGTGTCTGTAACAGTCTGAATGTGTCTGTAACAGTCTGAATGTGTCTGTAATAGTTTGAATGTGTCTGTAATAGTTTGAATGTGTCTGTAACAGTCTGAATGTGTCTGTAATAGTTTGCAGGTTTGTTCTGTTGCTTGGAGCAAAGCAACATTGTGAAGGTGTCACTTTGGGCTCTGGATCATTGTGACCACATTTCTCACTGTTTTCAATAATCGATCGATCGATGGAGAAAAGAATCAGCAGCTCTTTATTCGTGAAAATGTTTCTGTGTAATGACGACGGCACCTCGTGACATTTGAATGAAGAAAACTTGGACAAGAGACAGCAGGAAAGTCGACCTGAAATCTGTGCTCGACTCCAAACATCAGCTCAGAGTCTGAAACCTGATCTTTGACAATCGGCCGTCAGGACGTTCTCAGTGTAAACAGTGTTTAAGGTGACAGACGGCGTCGACGTTCAGGAAAAACAAAGAGCTTCATTCAGCTTCAGGGATCCTCGATGTGTCATCAGTCACATGTCAGCTGACGTCCAACAGGCTTCTGTCAGCGAGGACGAAGAGTTTCACAACAGGATGAAGACGAACGAGGAGGACGAGGTTCAGTTTGGGCCTGTTGGTTCATATCAGTGAGTCTCAGTCATGAGGACTAAACCCTCAGATTTCAGTTTTACTCTCAGTGTGTTCAGGTCCAGGATGTGTTTAGCCTAGCTTAGCATAAAGACTGAAAGCGGGGGGAAACTGTTAGCCGAGCTCCATCAGAGGAGAAAGAAATCCATCTGACATGTTCAGTGAAGGAACTCGATCATCTGCTGTAGAATCAGTTCCACAGATTAAAAACACAACAGATGTGTTTAAAACACTGTTCAGGCTGTTTAAATGTTCCCATGATGAAATAATTAGAAAGATTCATCACATTCAACATAAAAATGTGCTTCGCTGTTTCAAACATGTTCCACCAACTTAAACAATCCTCAAAACGAATGTAGTGAAAAAACAGTGAAGTTGTCCTTTAATCGCTGTTGTTCCCAAACTAACTCAACCTTATTTTTCCGACAGTAAAAGTACATAAAGTACACGTGTTCAGTATCATCAGAGTATATTTTCTAACACGGATCCACAGTCTGATGAGTGACATTTCATTTTGAGGTGAACTGGTCCTTTAGGAAACTCTTGAAATGAAGATTAATGGAGTTTGACCGTCCGTCTGATTCACTGCTGAGCTTCTGTCGCTGAATCCTGGATCCAACTCAAGATGGATGTTAAAAGCCTTTTGTTGTTCTCTGAGAGCAGCGGAGGCGTCCGAGCCGACGGCTTCGTCGCTCTGATGGATGAACGCTTCCCTCTGCTGAAGAGGTTAATGAGGCAGAAACTGAGACTGACAGGAAGCAGCGCCTCAGTTTACGCCACCGTCACGTCTCAGCCTGGAAAACAAGTTTGCAAATATTTTGGACGCCACTGAAACATTTTTCATCTGTCTTTTTCTCTGCTCACATTCCTGCAGACGTGTTGGCAGCACGTTTCTGCACTCTGTCATTCCACGTGATGATACTCTTCATATTTACCCAACACAAACCTTCAGTTTGTCACCAGCTGCCTCTCAAAGCATCAGTCAAGGTTTTTTGGTCCCAAATGTTTTCATACATTTTGGGATTCATCAGTCAAACCATCCGATCTGAGACAAGGAAACCTTCACCAGTTTAAAACGCTTCACCCATTTCAAAAACGCACCCATAAAATTCCACCAGTAAAACTGCGCTCCACCCGTCAGAACGTGGTCGGAGCTCGACGCATGAAAACACACTGTGCAGATTAAAAAAATGCTCCACCCATAAAAATACACACCAACCATAAAACCCGCTCCAGCACAACAAACACATTTAGTGGAGGAAGTTAGCATCTGTACTTTACAGACACTTTCCTGCCTTCTCCTCTTTGTAGCAGAATCTGGACAGTAAATGAAAAGGCACATTCAGTGGTTTGTGTTTTTCAGCTGGACGACATGCGACGAGCGGCAGGACTCTTTGCCTGCAGCTCTCAAACACACGGGGCAGAGCTGCGCATCTGTGGCCTGAAATGTGAAACGTAGAAACGTTTGTGTGCAAATTTGAGAAAACGGCTTCAGTTTTTCCAACAAACGTCGTCGATGAAGGGAAACACTAAACGTGAATCGAATCAAACCCTCTTCACCTCCTCATGCTGGAAAACCGAGTGTTGCATCTAAGCTGAAAACCTCCTGCTGAGTCTGGATCCTGGTTCTGTCTCTGTGGTGTTTGGAGCTCAGGTCTGGACGTTTCTTTGACCTCAGTTGTGTAACGGCGATGTGATGAGCTGAGCCACTCTCAGTGAGGTTGACAGATTTCAGACCTCCCGCTGTTTGATTCCTGCGTTTTATCGAGGAGGAGATCCTCGGGAACGCTGGCAGGGCCGACGGGAGGTGAAGCCACGGAGGCGCTGGACTCCACATCGAGAGCAGAGATTTGTGAGGAAGCTGTGATCCAACACCTCATACTTCACTTTATCACGTAGAACCGACGCAGGACCTGGATCCAACAGTCGGTGATTTAATCCAGCTCCAAAACAAACTTTCATCCGACGTCTTCAAAGGACGAAATAACAGCGAGGCCACGAGGAGACCTGCTGATTAGGGCCCGACCTCAGACTACAGCCTCTCATCTGGCAGCAACAGAGACCGAAACCGAGCTGAAAGCAGAGTGAATCTTCCACAGGAGATGTCAAGGACCACATTCAACAACTTGAGTCATTGTGGACCGAGCACAACAACAGAAAAGACCCTGATGTTAGATGCAGTTTTCTTTCTTGACTCACTGACTGTTTCCTTCCTGGCTCGTCTCTTCCAGGACGAAGCACCCGACTCAGGTCTTCTCTTCCTCCTTTAAATCGAAGCACAACCCGTCTGGAGTCAACACCAGATCTTATTTAGCGGCCAATCAGACGACCTGCAGCTCATTTACAGCTTTAGTTGCTAAATTGTGGTCATCTGAAGGTCATTTGTGTGAAGCTGATTAAATATCCCCTGCAGTCATGGGAACAGTCGATATTTTGGAAATATGAGCTCCACAGAAACGAAGTCTGTCCAGATCGTCTTGTCTTGACCTCTGAGAGATGCATGTTTTTGTTGTCTTTCTTTATTTCATGAACCGTTCCTCCTTTCATCGCTCGGCTCTCCACATGTTTTCACTCTGCTCCTCTCATCACCATCATGAAAGAGAAAATTAGATTCCAGCTCCGAGCTTTCTGCAGCCGGGGGGGCCTTCGGCGACCGGGGCCTCCATCCAAACCGCCGAGCTGGGATCGGCCTGGAAAACGCCGCCGCCGATTGGTCCTGGCGGGTCCGAGCCACAGAGCCGATTGGCTGAGGGTTCACAGTTGAGCGAGGACACACGGGAACATGTAAAAAGATTCCCACATAGCAACAAACACACACGTTGGAACCAGTATCAGCGGAACCAGTAAACAGGCGCTGGCATCTGGAAACAAGACCCCAAGCAGCCGAAGAGGAAACGTTGCAACACATCACTGAGGAGATCCTTCTTGAAAACGCATCAATGTTCCCCAACATTACATCTGTTGATGCTTCAATCTCAACCTGGAATATTTTGAAGTGTCTCTTTTGAAGGACACAGTCATGTGATTCATTCCTTCTCTTGCAGAAACTTGAAGAATTGTTCTGAATGTTGATTTAGTTTTGGGGGTTGAAATTGTTTTATGTCGAGTGTTCAGCCTGTTAAAGTGTCACATTTTTGCTCTGAATCATCTCATCCTGTGCATTAATTTCATGTTCATGTTTCATGTTCTGTAAATGTTGTTTGGTTTGGAGAGAACTGAATCTCTGCTGTCATCACGTTTTACATCTTTCTGACTTTTCTTTGACGACCAAGAGCAGATGGTTTTTTAGAGTTTATACTGCAGCTTCGTCTGAAAACGTCGGGTTTTAGGGGGTTCGGAGTTTTAGGGGTTTTGGAGCGCTCGTCATCGGTCTGGTGATGTTTGAATTCGTGCTCAATCTAAAGTGTTGAAGACAGAAAAGCAGAAGGTCTGACTGAGGGAATTTTACCTCTGAAATGAACAATGTGACTTCTTCAGTCCACCGATCCTGATCGCTGAGTAGCCAGCAGGACAAACCCAGACCTGGATCACTGCGGTGGCAGAGAAGCAAAGAGCTGATCTTTTGAGTTCAGTTAGTTTCTAAATATGGAAACAGTCCAGACTCGTTGAAAAGAACTGAGCCTTCTCAGACCTGTTGTTCTTCCATCCTTCATCATGAATTAGTCTTTAACCGTCGCACATGAGGTCGTTGACTGTTTCCTTCAGGCTGCGTTCACACTGAACGTTTATGTTCTGAAGTGACAACATGTTGTTTTACAGTGTTTTCCTCCTCAGTTGGATCAATCAGCTCATTATTCATGTGAGAAACAACCTGTCATAAGAAATCTGTCAACGTGTTTATTCTCTTTTTTTCTATGTTCTCATGTTTTTCAGCACAAATTGAAAATGTGAATAAAAACACGAGGATGGAAACAACTTTCTATGTTCATATGACACGTGAGTCTCCAGAAAACCCAAACTGATCCTTTAAAGTCTCCGTGTCTCATTTGTGTTTCAGGGTTGAAGCTCCAACCACTCGGCGACTCAGACAGGTGACCTTCCTTCTTCTCTCCTGGTGCATGCTGGGAAACACTTCAGGAAGAAGGTAATGATACATTTAACAGTCAACATGTTTGCTGAAAACAACATGTTGGATTTCTCCAGAAACAAAGCGACGTGGTCTGTTGTGTTGGTTTTAATGTTCAGTCTCATGTTTCCTGAACCACACAGATTAGATGTGAAGATCAGAGTAAAACCACCAAAGTCTGAGACAAGTTTCCTTTTGTTTTCTCTGAGTGGTGAAGTTGGCTTCATGAAAACTGCCTCAGGTTTAAATGGAGGAAAATCTCGTACAGTCACCAACATTTTCACTCCACATCTGCTTCCAGTCAGAGCGGCTCTTCCATCAGGGGAGGTTTTAATCTGCTCCAGAGTCCCCACACTGTCCCCACCCGGCCCGCCTGGACACCCCTGCAGAGGAAACAAACCACCCTGCGGCAGAGGGTTCACATCAGGATGGATTATGTAACAATGTCAGTTTATTTTCATGTTAAATGACGAGACTTTCTCCTGTCGAACAAACAGAACTGAACATTTACACAGAAGAAGAGTGACGTGACCTCCTGAATACAGAAGAACACAACTGTCCCCAACTGTCCCCAACTGTCCCCCAGTGTCAGATCAAAGCTGAACCAACAGCTGGTCCAACATTTATCTGTATATATACTGTAATCTGTTTCACCATCAAACCAGACAAAGACAGAGGAGCCAGAATCCTTCAGGAGGAGCCAGCGTACTTGGAGTTTCCAGGGCCCCTGAGGGTCCGGGTCCCTGGGGCCATCACCCAGTTCCCCAAGAACACAACTGTCAGTAAACAGCAGCATGTTTTCTGATCTTCCTCCACCTGGACTCACCTGGTCTTCAGTCTGTCAGGTGACTCTCATGAATCATTTCCTTCACCTCTTGTGTTTCTGGACTGATGGAGCTTCACATAAAGACTCAGGACTCATTTTAACAGATGTGATGAAGTTATGTAAGAACGATAAAGAGCTTTATATTGTCCTTTACAACGTACACTGTGTTTGTGCTGTGACGCTTCAGTCTCGTCAGACAAAACCAGGAAGATTTCATTTTAGTTTTTCTCCTGTTTGAACGCAGCTTTTACAAAAACACAAAGTTGACTGAATCTCAGTAAAAACTTCAGATGTGAATCTGCGTCGCTGCTGCTGCAGACAATGAGATCAAAGGTAAATGTTTGGATCTGCTCTTGTTTCCATCACGACAGGATCCACAGAGACGAGTGTGAGATGGGAAGAGATGATTATCCAATCAGAGCGCAGGAGGAAACCGAGGCCTCCAAACTAAAGAAGCATGGTGACTCTGAAGAGAAGACCAGAGATGGAGGCTCATCAACCTCCACGACTGACTGATGGAAACAGACCAGAGATCAGCTGTGTCGTCAGCTCAGAGGTTTTCACTCTCCTCTCGTCTGGATGTGGTTTAACTCAGCTGTTCACACTTCAGACGGAAACACCTGAACACTGAGGCCTTTAAACCCGACGTGTTTCATTTCCAGCTGCAGACAGATGTGTTTCTGGAAGTGAACAGTAAGACGCAGGAGTTGAAGAAAAGTATCAGAGTACTTTTACGTTGTGAGTTCTTCTTCCACCTCCAGGAGTAACAGGTGATTCTGTTCGGCACAGATCCAGGATCCTGTCACTTGAACTGTTCTGGAAACAGAACAACTGTGGAGGAAAATCCTTCTAGAACCAACTACAGACGAGTTTTTTTCGTGGTCCAACATTTCTCAGAAAATCTGCTGTGACATTGTTCCAGTTTTTTGCTAGAAGTCGGCACGAGGGCGTCCATGTGATGTCACGTGGGGTGGTGGGTTTGAGGCATGTGTGGCGAGAACACCTTCACCTCGATGGAGACGTCTGTTCAGTGTCAGAGCTGCTGCTGCCTTCACTGACCAGCACCGAGTCCGGAGAAAGCAGCTTTCTCACAGAACAACTGAGAGCTGCTGGTTGATGGTGGATCTGCTGCAGCTGGTTCTGAGAATCCACAACAAACAGACTCTTGGAGCCAAAGAGTGAGTCAGTGGGAAACCCTGAGAGTCTTCGCCGGGAGGTCGAACACAGGAAACAGCCAAATCACAGAAATGACTATTTCCTCTTCAACTTCACCACATCTCACCTCCTTTCTTCCTTTCCTTCTCTCCTTCCCTCACCTCCTCTCTTGTAGCCATGAATCTGTCCTCATCAGCAGGACTTGGATGATGTTTGTGATTTGTGACGGGGGATTCCTGACTCGAGTCGAGCGACATAACGAGTTTTACCTCGTTAAAGGACAAACGCAGTTTCAGCCAAGATTCTGTTTTTAGTCAGATGACATCACCTCCCATTCGCTCTGCGTCTTTAAAGGACTCCTGTTTGATCTGTTGATTCAAGTCCTTTGTTTTGTTTTTTACATCAATGTCAAGGAAGTAAAGGCAGGTGTAACATGCAGCTTTAATCTTTCTCAGCCCCGAACCCAAACTGTAAGAAGTCCAAAGTTTTTTCTGTCAGAAGTTGCTGCTGGATCTGGTCCAGGTCCAGGATGAGTCAGTTAAAAAAAACAGCCCAAAAAATAGATAGAAAACACTGTCAGTTTTAAAAAATGACGTGTGGTGGGCAGCTGCTTTGTCACACCTGGACCAAACATTTACAGTCCAAAGTCCTGATGGCACTTCACTTTTTGTGATCAAATTAGTCTGGATCAGCATTCGAGACGGGCGCAGAGGATCCTGCAGGGGGGGCTGGACAACATTGAGGAGAAAGGTGTCTGGGCTACCCTGCTCAGTCTGCTACCACCGCCCGACCCCGGATAAACAGAGGAAAATGGACGGATGGATGAAAACCACCTGGAAGTGCTGTGGCTTATGAGACCTGAACTCACGGGAACAAGCTAATAAAAAGGCCGACAGGAGTCCGGAGACTTGTAGCCTCCAGTTAGCAAAAGTCTTGCTAACCAGTAGAAACACTAAAAAGTACTCTGAAAGCATTAAAGCCCCAACAACCTGTCAGAGCACCACAGTCACTTAGGAAAGGAAGACATGTTTGATGCCCCCATGTGAAGCCACCATCCTCAACACCGAAGCAGCCGTCCATCAAACTGCCGGCAGGTCAGCTGCTTCCCCTCCTCTTCCTCGTCTTGGTTTGTCAACAGGAAGCGAGACTGCTGATCTTGAAGAGTTTAGAGTCTCCTGTGGTTCCAGGTGACATTTGAGCAGGTGAACAGTAGGTGATCAGCACTGAGCCTGGATCAGCTGAAGCTGCTGGACGGACGAACAGCTGCCTCCTTTTCCATGGAAATCAGCCACTTCTTTCTTCCACATGTTGGAAACTGAAGGCAGTTGAAGGAAAGTGAGAGGAATCGTCTGTTGTGGAAGATTTATGGAGTGTTGTTGATCTTTCTGCCTTCGCAGCCTGGAGTTAAAGTTGAATTCCACCATTTTTTGTGCCTATTTCCAACATTTGTTGAGTCTTTGTTTTGTTGCCTCTGGCTGAGTTCACTTGAACGCCTCCCTCACCTGTTACATAAAGTGATATGTGGTGAATTTTGAAGATGTGAACATGTGATGGTTAAAGACTTTAAAGACCCTTTTTCATCCTGTCACACCGACGTTTCTGTTTCCATGTTGAGACCAACAGCGGCGACAGGAAGTGAGACTGGACGCTACGTGTATTCATATTCTTAATTAAGTCTGTTTATCTTTTATTCTTTTCCTTGATTGTAACTGGCTGAAATGAGAAGAGAAGGGTCCAAAGTGCTGACTTTCATTCAGAAATAAGAGAAAATTAATAAACAACAATTTTGACTATTGCTTTAATATTGACCAAGAAAAAATAACTTGATACCAGATGATCTGTTAAATTCAGCAAACTGAATCTCTGAGTTTGAGACTGTTGGACAAGAATTAATCTAAACATGGACGAGGTCACAACAACAACACCAACAACAACAACAACAACAGTAACATCTTCATTGGACTTAGTTTTAATTAAGAAACTGTAAGAAGTGTTGGAAAAGACGGTGATGGAAAAGTAAAAGTAGCAGTACTACAATGTACAAGTACTCCTGTAGAGGAAAAGCTTACTTCAGTGAAAGTACAGAAGTATTAGCACACTGTACTCAAGCACAGTACTTTGAGTACTTAGTTACTTTCCAAACTGCTGCATGTTGAGACCAGCTCTTGTCTGGAGTTTGGGCGCCCTCTAGTGGCTGATTGACTCTGGTGACTTTCATAATCGAGCACACTGAGTTTGTGCTTCACATAAAAACTGGTCAGCAGTTAAACAAATAGTTGTGGTCAGATTGTTACCAGATTAAACTACTGGTGAAGCAGCAGCCAATAACCAGTTTAGTTCATTAGTTGAAGACTCTGTGACCATGAAACAACCAGTCCAGACTTTCTTCTTCATCCCAGAGCCTCAACAAACAAACGAAACCAACCTGACCTCCAGTCAATCTTTTGTCAATGTTTAAGCTGCAGCTTTGCCTTCATACTTTACACATTGAGTTCAATCAATAGACTGAAGTTAAAAAGTTTTCCACAAACCAAAGACTGTTTCTCTTCAGCATAAACTTGATTCTCTGCAAGAAATTTCAATTTTCAGTTTCCAGTTTTAAGGACTTCCATTGTTTCTTCTCTGAAACTCTGCTTTAAATGAAATGAACTCCTGAAATTCACTCTGGTTAAAGAGTGAGTTTATCTGTCAGACCCTGAACTTTGACCTCTGTTCTCCAAAAAATGCTTTTCACTGTGTGTGGATCAATAGGTTATCAAAGAGGATCATGGTCAATCTGTGTCAGCATTTTCTAAAATGTTCCTCTTTCTTTCTGAGACGGTGACCAGATCGATGAGCAGGACACAAACTGATGGAACCATATCAGTGAGATTTAACAGGGCAGAAAACCTCGAGGTTCAACAAGACAATGATTGTCGGGCGAAACGGTCAGATCAAAGTAAAGGTTAATAAGTCACCCCTTTAGGGGGCGCCAGCAGCACCGTACACTGCCGGCGTCTCAGTGTTTGTGCAGAGGAGTCGCTGTGGTAATCATTATCAGCCGACCTAAGGACAGACCTGCTGCCGGACTGTTAATCATTCAGCCCACTGGACTCAAACGCACTCGCGGGGCTTGGAGCTGCACACTCACAGTCTGAGGTGGAGCTTTCAGTCAGTTTGCAGACATCATGGCTCGGCTGGTCGAGTGCGTCCCCAACTTCTCTGAGGGCAGAAACAAAGAGGTTGGTTTGACATATTTCCATTTTCATCTTTTCTGGAAGTTTCTAAATTAAAAGCTGCATTTTGTTTTGGTTTATTTGCACAAGTTTGTTAAAAAGTCATTAAAAAGACTAAAAGTGAAAAATTTGACTTGATTATCTGCCTTTGAATTTTTGAATCATCTTCAGCTGATCTCTGAGTCTGTGACGACATTAGATTGTTGATCTTGAGGCATCAACTTCAGAGCAGCATTTTCCTGTTGGAGCTCCTCCAGGTGGCGCTAGTCTGAACTCTCTGGACCTTTCTGGGATCCATGAGTTTCAGTGAAATATTGATCATTTGAATGATCAAAATGTGACAAGAGACACGACTGCACACTGATTTTTACACCAGAGAAACAACGTGAAGAAGTGTTTTTATGAGGGTCACAAGTCAAGAAGGTCTGAAACTCCTGGTTTAATCTCGTATTGTTCAGCACATTGTTTAATCTTCATCTGAAAAGTAACTGAAGCTGTCAGACAAATGTAGAAGAGTAAAAGTAGAAAGTGGCAGAAATTCAAACACCTGAACAGGATTTCTCCTTAAAGATGTGATGGGTCATTGTTCTTCTGCTTCAGGTGATCGATGCCGTCTCAGCAGCCATCTCCAGCACCTCCGGCTGCAGCCTGCTGGACGTCGACCCCGGAGCCTCCACCAACCGGACCGTCTACACCTTCGTGGGCTCTCCTGAGGCCGTGGTGGAGGGAGCGCTGAACGCCGCCCTGCAGGCCTTCAAACTCATCGACATGAGCAAACACTCAGGTCAGTGCTTCAGCCCAGCGCCGGGACGTGTCACACAGGAGGAAGCACCTGACCTGTGTGTGTGTGTGTGATACCTGTGCAGGTGAGCACCCTCGGACCGGAGCGCTGGACGTCTGTCCCTTCATCCCCGTCCAGAACGTCTCCATGGACGACTGCGTCAGCTGTGCTCAGGTGTTTGGACAGAAACTGGCTGAACTGCTGAACGTCCCCGGTGAGACGCCACAACTCAGCTCCTTCACCTGAGTTTAAACACAAGTAGAATGAGCTGAAAACTGCAATCATGACTTTCATGCAACGACATGTTAATCACTGGCAGACGTTATCATCCACAGTGTATCTTTATGGAGAAGCAGCACGACAGGAAACAAGAAGGAGTCTCCCGTCTGTCCGGGCCGGAGAGTACGAAGCTTTACCTGAGAAGGTGAGACACTGACAACCAATCAGATTCCTTCACATCAGCTGCTGCTCAGCGTCCGTTTGTTCTTCCTCTGTGGAAGATGTGCAGATTGTAGGGGCATTGTGGGAAATGTCATCAGGAAGTGAAGATATTTCAAACTGAAATAGAGGAGTTTTCTGTGTTGTTGTTTCCTTCGATCACATTTTTTGGATTTTTCTCTCCTCCAGTTGAAGCGTCCTGATTGGGCCCCTGACTTCGGCCCCGCTGTGTTTGTGCCGTCGTGGGGGGCCACTGTAACCGGTGCTCGAAAGTTCCTCATCGCCTACAATGTGAACCTGATCAGCACCAAAGAGCAGGCCCATCGCATCGCTCTGGACATCAGGGAGCAGGGCCGAGGGAAAGAGCAGGTGCATGCTGGGAGTCTGAGTCCAGATCCAGATAATGGTCTGCTCAGGGTCTTTTTGGATCTAAATCTAAAGTCTAAAGTTTCACTTGCTGTGTTAATTCTTTATGTCTTGAATTGTAAATGGTGAAAAAAGGAGAAAAGATGAACTGATGTTTTGGGCGACAGTGAATTTTTTGTTTTAAATTCATAACTTGAGCAACAACACATATTAGACATTCAAAAACTACAGAGGAACCAGTAAAACCAGTACAGTAGTCTGTCCACTGACCTGTTCCTGTGTCTGGACCAGCCCGGGCTGCTGAAGAAGGTGCAGGGGATGGGCTGGTACCTGGAGGAGGCCAACATCGCTCAGGTGTCCACCAACATCCTGGACTACGAGCTGACGCCTCTCCACACCGTGTACGAGGAGATCTGCAGGGACGCTGAGGTCAGAGGTCAAAGCAGACATCCACCTGATCCTGTCTGCCTGCTGTTTGTCTGCATTTAGTTCTCCCAGTCTTCCAGTGATGGTTTTAATAAGTGAATCTCTTACTGATTGTTGATGGCCTGTTGTTGTGTTCAGGACCTGAAGCTGCCGGTGGTCGGCTCTCAGATCGTCGGTCTGATCCCCCTGAAGGCTCTGCTGGACTGCGCTGACTTCTACATCCACAGAGACCAGCTCTTCATCGTGGAAGAGGAGCATAAAGTCCGCCTGGTCAGGGCCCAGAGCTTTGAGATCAGATAAGTTAAAGCAGCTTGAAACGCCAAGGATGTGACGTGTCTTTGTTTGTGTGTGGGCAGGTGATCAGCAAACTGGGCCTGGACTCTCTCGGCCCGTTCAACCCGAAGGAGAGAATCATAGAGTGAGTTTCTGTCTGTTCATCAGAAAACTTTTTTAAAGCTTGAAGTGACTATTAACGTGCATGTGGGGGAGGACGGTTGAAAAGACCAACCATGAATGCAGAGACAGAAACAACCTTCAGAGGCTCCAGCTGATCCCGATCCTGGTTTCACTAACTGTTGAACTTGAAGACATTTGGAAGCTTCATCCACAAGCAACAGAGATAGAAATGAGAAACATAAGACTAATGTAAGACTTGTCCTCTTGCCAGTGACTGTCTCTGCTAAACTCAGTGTCTTTGGACCTGTGCAGGTACATGGTGAGGTCACAGGAGGACAACCGGCTGGTGTCCCTGTCTCTGCAGCACTTTGTTCACAGTGTCGGCGCTCGGACGGCGGCTCCCGGTGGAGGATCCGTTTCTGCTGCCATCGCTGCTCTGGTACCAATAAACCTGTTTGTTGGACACAAAGTCCAGGACGTTCATGCAGAAATCTCTCTGTGATGACCTCTCTGTGCTGCAGGGGGCGGCGTTGGGCGCCATGGTGGGCCAGATGACTTATGGGAGGAGGCAGTTCGAGAACCTGGACTTTGTGATGAGGAGGCTGATTCCTCCGTTTCATCAGGCCATGAACGAGCTGCTGCTCATGGTGGACGCCGACTCGACCGCCTTCAGCAGCTACATGGTGAGGGGGGGCGCTCCAGACCCCAGGTTCTTTCTGTCCAGTTGAATTGTCTCATGAAGGTTTGTTGTCTGTTTTTGTTGCAGGAGGCGCTGAAAATGCCGAAGAACTCAGTGGAGGAAATCAGAAGGTGAAAAATCTGTCTTTTACAGTCACACAGACTTTAATGCTGCAGGAACATTTATGTGCAGCTTCATCTGGTCACAATAAAACATGTTGGCAGGTGACAGCTGATATTCACAATACACTTTATGGCCACAAGGAGGCTCCAAACCTGCAAATTGCTGATTGGTGAAAATGTTTCAGTAGCTATTTAAAATGTCAACCTTTCTCCAGCTGTGATGGAAGAAGTACTCAGATCCTTTACTGCAGTAAAAGTACTACTAACGCACTGTCAGAATACTCCACTACAAGGAGCCTGGCTGTCCTGTGAGAAGCACTTATCTCTAAAACAACAGTCGGCCTGTTTTCAGCTTTGTGACGATGCAGTTTGATCCAAGAGGCTTTTTAAAGAGTTGATTCAGCTTCAGAAGAAGAATGTTCTTATGATTCTGATGTTTAGTTTGAAATGGACTCAGGAAAGCAAACAGCTTTGATTGTGTCCTCGAACATGAACCCTGATGTTGGTCTGTCAGGCGACAGGCTGCCATGCAGGAGGGTCTGCAGCGAGCCGTGGGCGTCCCATTGGCTCTGGCTGAGAGGATCAACGTCCTCTGGCCGTCTCTCAAAGAAATGGTCGTCTATGGAAACATCGCCTGCAAGTCCGACGCTCAGGTGACACAAACACTGATTCAACATCCGATTCTCTGTTTTTAAAATGTCAAATCCAACATGAAGGCAGAACAAGTTCAGTCCTGACAAACAAGACAAACATAAACAGATAATAACTGGCATGTGGATTAAATGGAGTTGAGGAACATCGACATGAGAGCAGTTTACTCTGTCAGTTCATTCACAGAAGAACCATTGAAGCATTAAGACGTAAAGCTGGTTTAATTTATGTATCGTGTTAGTGAAAACAACTCAGAGTCACTGCTTTCAGTCCTTTTCTTTCAAATATCGCCTCTGTGTCCGTGTGGCTTCAGGTGGCAGCTAAAGCTTTGGAGACGGCTGTTTTCGGTGCATATTACAACGTCACCATCAACCTCAAAGACATCACAGACGATAAATTCAAGATGGCTGTAAGTGCATCCACGTGCTCCTTCAATGACGTTTCTTTGAATCAAGTTAGTCAGAAATCATCCGGATGTCGAGTTCCTGCAGCAGCTGAAGGAGTTCGAGCTGCCAAGAAGATGATGGTGCACTCGACACCCATCCTCAAACACTGAATCTTAACTGATGAACAAGGCAAACTTGTTGTGTGTGAAACTTGTGAATGAGGCTGATCCTGATCAGTTTGTGCTTCTGTTGGTGTTTTGTGCTGCAGACTCGGACGAGAGCGTCAGCGTTGCTGCAGGAAGCGAAGGAGAGCGCCGCCGCCGTCCTGCGTGCTGCTGAGGACAGAAACTGAAAACACAGACAGAACAGAAGCTGACAAACATCTGAATTTATCTGCTGCAATGCACTCTGGGACTCGTAGTTGACTTCTCTCCTCAAGTAGGTCTGGACACAGTCTTGACCCTTTGGACTTTTCTTCACTGTAGCAATATTTCAGACGTCCACTGTCGGACCTGATGGATCTGGTCTTTCTTCAAAACCAGGTCACTAAGTCTGATTTTCATTTAAAATATCTCCCAGTGAATTAACACGATTTCAATATCGTCATTGCTTGATGTTTTCATCTGTTTGAAGAAAAGTAAACATTTCAAGTTACTAAGCATTAATTGTAAATGACTCAACTGTAAATCATCATTATGAGGTTGTCAATGAAAAGTAAAATATATCTTCTCAAACATGTGTTTGTAGTGTAGTGGTGTTGTCAGAGCTCTCAGGTGTCTGGAGTTCAATCGCTGCTTTGGGTTTTGACTTTTGAAGTCACTTGTCCTGAGTAGTTGGTGAAAAGCTGACAGGAGCTCCAGGAACAGAGTGGGTCAGAGGTGGAAAGGCAACGACGACACGAAGATGAGCTGCTGATGTTCTAATATTATTATTATCATTATTATATGAACAGAAATTGTTTGGCTTTTACAATCTGGACATTTTTGTTCCTATGTGTGAATCATTGTCAACAAAAACTAACTAACTTCAAAACAACAAACAAACAAACATATTTCTCTCTGTGTTTAAACTGTGACTCACATGAGTTGGTTTTCTAACCTCTGCTATATTGTAGAAGGACAGATAAATGATCCTTGAACCTTGAACCATGAAATCAAACTTGATCCATGTTTATCGTGGTGCATGCTGGGAAACCACTTTATGATGATTTATGTCACTGGCAGTTCACTGATATGATTCATGTTTAACTATCTGATAACATCTGACTGTGTTCAGTTTGAACTTTCATTTCTCTGAGCGAGTGGCGCAGATTGTTTTCTCCATCTGAACCTGCAGCTGAAGGTAAAGTGACAAGTTTGAAATGTTTTCCTCGTTAACACAGACGCTCGTCGGCTCAGTTTCACTAGAAACAGCAGAAATCTGACGCTCGATTGTTGGTTTCTTCAGACTCACAGCTGAGTTTAACTGTAAAGTCTGGACGGAGGTGAAACAGCGATCGTCACTGTGAGCAGATAATTATATACGAGTGTGAACTTGAGGGACTTTGTATGAAGAACGGCCTCATGAGTGTGTTTCTGGTGGTGCATGCTGGGAAGCTTCAACAGAAACTCTCACAAACCTACAGTCTCTGGCAGCTTGGTGCTTTAGTCTCTTTACAATGACAAAATGTTCATTGAATCATAGGATTGATTCACTTTGTCAGTTTTGTTTGATGAAACCAGATAATAACTTTTTTCACTGTCCAACAAAGTTACCACAGTAATTAACTCTCAGCTAAAGTTATCTTTGTTTTTAAAAATCACTAAAGCTGCTTTCTGAAGAAATGAACATTGTCCTGCATCTATTCAGGGTCAACATGTAATTTATCTTTATATGATCCAATTCAACAGAAACTTTATCACTGATATGATTAATGTTTAACTCATCTGGTCAAGATTATCATAACGTGACGTTAACTAACGAGGTGAACCTTTGTCTGAATGCAGTAATAGAGTATTTGTACTTTACTGACACTCACAGGAGACAACTGCAGGACGAGTACTTTTACTGCAGGACGAGTACTTTTACTGCAGGACGAGTACTTTTCCTGCTGATACTTTAACTACATGAAGCTGATCGTTTCCTTTCACTTCAGTAGGACTTTGAATGCAGGACTTTGTAATGGAGTATTTGTACTTTTACTTCAGTGAAGCTTCTTGTTGTCCACATGTGTTGAGTTGTGTGTGTGTGTGTAGATAAATGTCTCATCGCTGCATGTTCAGCTGACCTGTTGTGTTCTGACTAACAGACTCTGTTGCTTCATTTGATTTCATTCATTAGCAGATCAGCAGCTGAACACTGTCTCTGTTTGGAGGCAGAATTAAAGCCTTTAATCAGAGTCCTTTACAGGAAACTCTGTTGCTCTTTATCAGGAACCTTCAGAGCCACAGAAAGTCAACATGGTTTCTCCTGTTGTTGACAAAAGAAAGGTGGAGATGATGAGATGTGACCTGATGTTGGAGCCTGATGCCACCTGCTGGTTGAAATAATCAGCTGCAACTTGTTGCATCAGGTCATTTTCCACAGGGACACTTGACGCACATCCCATCTCAGTGGACTGATGGGTGAACATCATGTGTGCTGCAGCTCAGCAGTGGACTGATGGCAGCTGATGGCAGCTGCTCTCCTCCCTCTGCTGACTGAATGCGTCCAGCTCCACTGATATGAAAGAGGAAATAACAGCCAGTCAGTGGAGGAGCAGCTGATGTTGTTACAGCACAAATGATGTCAGTGATGATTTGAGTTGATGTGCAGATGAATGATTTGTGTTTCCTCTCCAGATCAAAGTGTGTGTGAGCTGACGTGGACGTGAGTTCAGCAGCATGAGTCGGCGTGAGGACAGACAGGAGGGAGTCCGTCCCTCCAAAACCCGTCTGCGTGGGGACCACGAGAGCCGGACCGAAGCTCAGAGGTGAGACGAGGATCTCTAACTGTCCAGGACTCGTCTCCATGTCAGAGCTCACATCTCTCCACCATCATTATTCACACTCAAAGCTGTGTGTGTTGTTTTGAAGGCCAGAGAAGGAGCACACAGCAGACTCTGCTGGACCTGGACCTGGACCTGGACCTGGACCTGGATCTGGATCTGTACCCAGCTGTGTGTCCTTCAAGAGCAACCAGTCAAATGATCTCCTCATTCACTTTAAAGGAGAATCCTCTGCTGCAAAGAGGTGAGCTGTCAAACAAAACCAATCCTGATCCTGCTGATATAGTTGGAACAAGCACTTTATGTCCACAGCTCAACATGTTTCTGACAGAATCAGCTGTAACTGTTCCTCCTGTGTCCACTGACCCTGAAGACATCTCGTCCTGATGTGATTTCAGTGGAGGTGATGGAGGACAAAATCCACAGTCCTCGTTCTGTGTAAAAACACCTTGTAAAGTCCAGCTGAGGATCATATGAGGCTTCAACAGTCTGAGTTACACAAACCACGTGTTGATCTTCCAAAGTCTTTTCAGCCTGAAATTTCCTCTTTGAATTTGAAACTGTTTCACCTGCCACAGTCTGTAAATGACAGTCAGGATATTTGTGGTGAGTCTAGAAAGTCAAACGTTAGAACGGAGGCCAGCAGTGTCGCTGCTGATGAACCCGACACTTCAGTTTGTTTCCTGCCAGTAACAGTAAAATCTCCTCAGACGTCAGTAAGTTTAGTCCTGGATCGGTCCAATATTTGATGGAAAGATGAGCCGATGATTCTCAGACTGAAATCATTGAGCTTCACATTTGATTGATCTTTGGTGTGTTGATCCTTTTCTTGCTGACAGCTGCTAGTTTTTCCTGCAGCTTCTGTGACTGAAGAATAACAAGTGAATTTCCATCCCTGGTGGTCTTCATCTGTGTGTGACAGGATCTATGGGAGACCAGACTCTGCTGGACCTGGACCTGGATCTGGATCTGGACCTGGATCTGGATCTGGATCTGGACCCAGCTGTGTGTCCTTCAAGAGCGACCGGTCAAATGATCACCTCATTCACTTTAAAGGAGGAGAAGCGTCTGCTGCAAAGAGGTGAGCTGTTCACAACATTCAAATGTTCCTGATTCATGTTTGAAGTCTTATTGATCCTCAGAGGATTTTTTCAACCTGTATGTTTATTTTCATCATGGTTCTTCTTCTTCACCTACATTTATATTGTGACGTCTGAAAGCTGCCCAGTTTAACCAGGCTTCAACTCTCCACTTGAACATTTTCTCCACACACACGTTGTGACTGTGGTCTGATGACTGCATCAGTATAAAACAGGGGTTTGATTGAGGCTCACAGACGGTAGCTGCTAACGAAGGAGAAGCCTGATTCCACTGATAATATACTATAGTTGGAAGGAGCACTTTATGTCCACAGCTCAACATGTTTCTGACAGAATCATCCAACCAGCTGGTTCTACTTTCAGACAATATCTTCAAGACAATAAACTCCTTCTTGTTGAAGCCAAGTGACAGAAATGAGCTGTGTAAAATCACTGTGAAGATGAAAAGCTCCCATCCAGCTTCTTAAAGCTGCTGTGAATGAAACTGTGGAGCCTCTTGTTTCCTCTGAGTCTCTCTTTACTTTGTGAGCTTGTGTCTAATCTGACAGAGATTGCTTGAATTGTACCAGTCTTAAAGTCTGCTGATTGTCCCGTTTCACATGTCTCTGTTCTGTTCTATATGACTGTATCAACACTTCCACTCAGAGGACCTTCACCTTGTGTTTGTCTCTGTGTGGATAGACATGATGTGACCTAATTCTTCACGATTCCTCCACAGACTGGACCTGGAGAGCTCGGAGGTTCCCAGCGCTCCGTCTGCCCGGCAGCATCACACGCAGCTGGACTCCATATTTATGGTCTGTACACGTACAACAACGACTTCACGTCTATTCTGTTCACAATAATCTCATTCTGCTCTGTTTAGACCAGGGGGTTGTCAGTGTGTCCAACATGGATCTGATGTTTGCTTCCATGATTTTACTTCCATTGTGTCGTTCATATAAAACTCTGTTCCAGCTGCTGGAGGAGAACATTGTCAGTTTTGTGAAGAAGGAACTGAAGAAGTTCCAGAAGGTTCTGAGTTCAGATTACCCAGAATGCTTCGAGAGTCAGAGGGAGGATGAGGAGGTGTTGGAGGGTGAGGATGAAGATGAGAGGAGGAGCAGCAGAGAAGCATTTGTGAAGATCACAGAGCTCTTCCTGAGGAGGATGAAGCAGGAGGAGCTGGCCGACCGTCTGAGGAGCAGTAAGAGCAATTTAACAAGTTTAACATGATGGAAAGAGGAAATGACGACAACATGGGAGAAGTTTACATTTAAAACTCTGCTGTTAATATGATGCACATGTTTGGATCAGATCTGTAAACTCTTCTGGACTGAAAACTGTCAGAAACTGTTTACAACTGCAGAGATTTAATGGAGGAGGAAAATAAAAACCATCTTGATGTTAAAGTTCACTTCATCAGATTTATTGTAGCTTCACTCACCAGTTTCATTTGTTTGTTCATTCAGGAACAGCTGCTCCACTGTGTCGACGTAAACTCAAATCTAACCTGAAGGACAAGTTCCAGTGTCTGTTTGAGGGGATTGCTAAAGCAGGAAACCCAACTCTTCTGAATCAGATCTACACAGAGCTCTTCATCACAGAGGGAGGAACTGGAGAGGTCAACAACCAACACGAGGTCAGACAGATTGAAACTGTGTCCAGGAAACAGTTTACAACAGAAACAACAATCAGACAAGAAGACATCTTTAAACCCTCACCTGGAAGAGATGAACCAATCAGAACAGTGATGACGAAGGGCGTGGCTGGCATCGGGAAAACAGTCCTAACACAGAAGTTCACTCTGGACTGGGCTGAAGACAAAACCAACCAGGACGTACAGTTCACGTTTCCATTGACGTTCAGAGAGCTGAATGTGCTGAAAGAGAAAAGGTTGAGCTTGGTGGAACTTGTTCATCACTTCTTCCCTGAAACCAAAGAAGCAGGAATCTGCAGGTTTGAAGAGTTCCAGGTTGTTTTCATCATGGATGGTCTGGACGAGTGTCGACTTCCTCTGGACTTCCACAACAACGAGGTCCTGACTGATGTCACAGAGTCGACCTCAGTGGATGTGCTGCTGACGAACCTCATCAGGGGGAATCTGCTTCCCTCTGCTCGCCTCTGGATAACCACACGACCTGCGGCGGCCAATCAGATCCCTCCTGAGTGTGTGGACATGGTGACGGAGGTCAGAGGGTTCACTGACCCGCAGAAGGACGAGTACTTCAGGAAGAGATTCAGAGATGAGGAGCAGGCCAACAGGATCATCTCCCACATCAAGAAATCCCGAAGCCTCCACATCATGTGTCACATCCCCGTCTTCTGCTGGATCACTGCCACAGTCCTGGAGGATGTGCTGAAGACCAGAATGAGACAAGAGCTGCCCAAGACCCTGACTGAGATGTACATCCACTTCCTGGTTGTTCAGTCCAAACTGAAGAATGTCAAGTATGATGGAGGAGCTGAGACGGATTCACACTGGAGTTCAGAGAGCAGGAAGATGATTGTGTCTCTGGGAAAACTGGCTTTTGAGCAGCTGCAGAAAGGAAACCTGATCTTCTATGAATCAGACCTGACAGAGTCCAACATCGATGTCAGAGCTGCCTCAGTGTACTCAGGAGTGTTCACACAGATCTTTAAAGAGGAGAGAGGACTGTACCAGGACAAGGTGTTCTGCTTCGTCCACCTGAGCGTTCAGGAGTTTCTGGCTGCTCTTCATGTCCATCTGACTTTCATCAACTCTGGTGTCAATCTGCTGTCAGAAGAACAAACAACATCCCGGTTGTCTGAAGTGTTTAGAGGAAAACCAAAACTAACACAACTCTACCGGAGCGCTGTGGACAAGGCCTTACAGAGTCCAAATGGACACCTGGACCTGTTCCTCCGTTTCCTGCTGGGACTTTCACTGCCGACCAATCAGACTCTCCTGCGAGGTCTGCTGACACAGACAGGAAGTAGCTCACAGATCAACCAGGAAACAGTTGAGTACATCAAGGAGAAGATTGAAGAGACTCCCTCTGCAGAGAGAAGCATCAACCTGTTCCACTGTCTGAATGAACTGAATGATCGTTCTCTAGTGGAGCAGATCCAACAGTCCCTGAGTTCAGGAAGTCTCTCCACAGAGAATCTGTCTCCTGCTCAGTGGTCGGCTCTGGTCTTCATCTTACTGTCATCAGAAAAAGATCTGGATGTGTTTGACCTGAAGAAATATTCTGCTTCAGAGGAGGCTCTTCTGAGGCTGCTGCCAGTGGTCAAAGCCTCCAACAAAGCTCTGTGAGTAGGAAATATTCATCAAGAAATAATTTATCTTTGAACATGAAAGAAACAGAAATAACTTGTTGCTGTGTTGCTGTTGTCTCTCCAGACTGAGTGGCTGTAACCTCTCAGAGAGAAGCTGTGAAGTTCTGTCCTCAGTTCTCAGCTCTGAGTCCTCTAGTCTGAGACACCTGGACCTGAGTGACAACGACCTGCAGGATTCAGGAGTGATGCTGCTGTCTGTTGGACTGGAGAGTCCACACTGTAAACTGGAAACTCTCAGGTCAGGATTCCTTCACCCATTGAACTGATGACCATTTAAAATGTGATTTCCTTTAGTTATAACAGCTCATCTGTGCAGGATTGTGTCTGTTCATGATTCGTCAAAGGACCTTTCACTGAACGTCAGCAGTAGTTTCAAGACCTGTTTGTGCTTTTGTTGTTGAATTATTGAATTTCAGGCATGATTTAAAGATTTATTCTCAAATTGTATTTGGACAACAATGTACGTGAACAAACAGAAACACAGAGCCAAGTATTCACAGGGGGTTCATCAGGAACTGGTTTGAGGCCAAAGAGCAGACTCGTCTCTTCCTGTATTTGACTGACAGCAGGATCCTCTGATGATCCACCGTGTGTGTTGCTGTGTGTGTTTGCAGGCTGTCAGGTTGTCTGATCACAGAGGAAGGCTTTGCTTCTCTGGCCTCAGCTCTGAGCTCCAACCCCTCCCATCTGAGAGAGCTGGACCTGAGCTACAACCATCCAGGAGACTCAGGAGTGAAGCTGCTGTCTGCTGGACTGGAGGATCCACACTGGACCCTGGACACTCTCAGGTATGAAGAGACCTGCTGCAGCCACAGAGCATCAGTCTGATAGAGGAGGAAGAGCTGGAAACACTTTGGTTCATGGTGGATGAGTGTTACATGAACAATCACACATGTAGGAAGCTTTTTTCTTTTGCTCAGAACAGAAACACTGGTTGAACATGAAAAGGAGATCTTTGTGCAGGAGGTCTCCAAAGAGAACATCTCCAGGAACAAACATGATAATTGTCTGTCTGTCATTCTGACAAATGTCCTTTTTGTCCTCTGACCCGGGATGGAATCAGTTTGATCTCTGGACAGAGAAAGGTCCAGGACATGTTTAGCCTAGCTTAGCACAAAGACTGGAGGCAGAGGGAAACGGCTAGCCGAGCTCTATCCACAGAGAAACAATAAAGCTTCCAGTAACTCCAGCAGTTATGTTGAGTTGAACCTGAGCTTGAAGCTGACAACCACAGGACGGGACTGTTGAGATGCTGCTTTCAAGTGTATTTCTCTAAATGTTGCACTGCTCCTTTATCAGTGTGTAACAAGTGCAGAGTCTTCACAGCAAACGTGGGCTGTAAATATATGAAACATGCAGAGTCTGAGTCGCTCTTCTGGTTGTTGGGAACTTCAGGGACTTTGATATTCAAAGTTTGTCTCAGATATGTGATCATTTATTTCCAATATTTCCACTTCTGACAAACAGAGAGGGAAGAAAACACATGATGCAGAGTCACATGTGGGACATGAGGAGGAGAACCACGTCTGATAATAAATGATCAAAGCTCAGATATGTTGCTTTGTTTAGTGGAGACTCTGTCAGACTGATGATCAATAATCACAGGTTGGTGATCAATGACTGCAGCAACTTAGAATATAAGTGGTTTATTACACTGATCTGTGAGATCAAATTCCTGTTCTGGTCGATGGAGTCTGGTGACTTTGAGGAGATAGAACAGCGGTTTGTGGTTGGGGGGGTGTAGCTGACGAGCCCATTTGTTTTGGTCTGAGATGCTGGAGCTCCAGTGTGACATCTAGTGGCCGTGAATGTTGCTGCGTTCATGCAGGCCGAGTCTCGGGCCAGATGTTGCTGCTGGATGCAGCTTTTAATGCAGGTGTTTGTCAGACAGCTCATGTTGTGGAGGTTGTGTTGGCGACCCCATGTGGAGCAGAGGTGGGGGGGCAGCCGAAGGAGTCGAGACACAGGAGAGGAAACGGAGACTCTGGGTCTCTGCTGGAGACGGTTCAGTGTCAGGAGGCCTGGTTCGTTTGTCCGACTCCAGTTCTTCAGCTCAGGTCAGGAGGAAAGGCAGCAGGACATGAAGAGATTTTCTGACACTTGTGAGACTTTGGAGAGAAACGGTCTCGGAGTCTGTGTCACTTGGTTTTATGGCAGAGGTCTGGAACCAAGGACGGCTTTTGAAGTGGGACTCTTCATGGAGACGGATCGTCCACAAAGAGGTTTGTGTGTGTTCTCAGATGTTGTCGTCCTCTTTCACTCTCAGTGTGTGAGGACGGTGGCAGAGGTGAAGAGGTTCAGGGGGACAGGGAGAAGCGGGACGGACGCTCACATTGTCTCCATGTGTATGAGAGTCATGTAATGTCCATGTTTGCTTGCTGAAAGAGGATGTGCTGGTCTGACCCCCCTCCTCCTTTCAGGGTGCAGCCCGGTGGAGCCCGATGGTTGAGACCAGGTCTGAGGAAGTGTAAGTGTGGTTTGAATTTGACTCATGAAAAGAAAGCAGGACACATTCAACCATCTTCAAACTGTCAATAAATGAACAGATGAATCACTGCAGCTGTTTTGTGTCTTTTTCTCTCCATCAGATTCCTGTGAACTCACAATCGACACAAACACAGTGAACAGAAACCTCCAACTGTCTGACAACAACAGGAAGGTGACACATGTGGAGGAGGAGGATCAGTCATATCCTGATCATCCAGACAGGTTTGACCTCTGTCTTCAGCTGCTGTGTACAAATGCTCTGACTGGTCGCTGTTACTGGGAGGTCGAGTGGAGAGGAGAGGTTAATCTGTCAGTGAGTTACAGAGGAATCAGAAGAAAAGGAAACAGCACAGACTGTTGGTTTGGAGACAATGATCAGTCCTGGAGTCTGAGCTGCTTTGATGGTCGATACTATGTCAGACACAAGAACAGAGAAACATCCATCTCCTCCTCCTCCTCTGTCTCTGACAGAGTAGGAGTGTATGTGGACTGTCCTGCTGGCTCTCTGTCCTTCTTCAGAGTCTCCTCAGACAAACTGATCCACCTCCACACCTTCAACACCACGTTCACTGAACCTCTGTATCCCGGCTTTGGGTTCTGGTCCTGGTTCAGTTCTGGTTCCTCAGTGTCTCTGTGTCCTCTGTAGGAGGCAGAGTCTCCTCCTGTCACAGAAACATTCTCACTGATGATCAGTTGAGTTTGTTCAGGATCACATTCATCTTTCAGGTTGTTGTAATAAATTCATCCATGAACTTTCTTCATCATCATTCTGCTCACAGCAGCTCCACTGTCACACTGGTTGTGTCTGTGTGTATTTCTCTGTGTGTATTTCTCTGTGTTGGTGTGTATTCAGACTTTTCATCATGTAAAATTATGACCAGATCTTTTCAACTGTTTCTTGTAAAATCTTTCATCCAAATATTGTGACTTTGTCTTTTAAGTCTTCATTTTATTATTAAAACTTTTTCAGATAATAAATGTTTCCCTTCATTCTGAGTTTATCTCAACTTTTTCTTTTTTCCTAAATAACTTAATTCTAAAACTTTCTGATTTGTTTTTCCACTTTAAAAGCTGTGTGTGTCCTTCAGTGTGTATCAGTGTGTAGTTGTGTGTTGTTGTCATGAGGACAGTCGTCATGTGATCAGCTGATTCTCTCAGTTTTAACTGAGAAGTTTCATCATTCAGCAGCTTGAAGACACAGAGACAGGGTGAGTTCATTCTTCTCTTTCATCACTTTCATTCCATCACTCATCTTTAATTACATTTGATCTGATTTCATTCAGTCTGATGAGGCGAGTGTGAAGGTTTGTGGAACTGTGACAAAGACACGTTTGATGGTGTTGAATCATTGAACAAAGCTGCATATAAATCTTTCTTTTTGTACATTTGCTCTTAAATTTTTGTTTTCAACAGTCTGATTTGTAAAATGTCAAATTTCCTGCAAAACTTTTGTCAGTCAATGATTCAATGAACTCAACGTATCATTTGAACTGTACTTTTCTGTTTCTATAGCTTCAACAAACTCAACTCTCAGATATGCATTGCTTTAGATAAATGCATCTCACAAATGAAGTTGTAGAATTGTAGAAACTCAGATTAGAAGAGACAGAAGGGAAAGAAATATCAGACATGTCTTAATTTTATTAAAGGTTTTAATTAGATGTTTAGTTTTAAAATTCAATCGATTAAAGTTTAATGTAATAAATATCTGAGAGGTTCTTTGTTTTCAGGGTGAAATCAGTGAACTCATCAGTTGTGTAACATGTTTCTGGGTGTGGTGTCAAACTGCAACTTTAATAATTAAAGAAGGGTCGAAATAAACCAGACGTTCGGTGATGTGTATAAGTATATGTGTATGTTGATGTGGATTTAACTGACTATCTGAACAAGCGTTAAAGCTACGAAGCTTTTTGGCCTGTTTAGCTTCCAGTTGTAGTAAAACTGACCTGTGTGTCATCGAACCACCCTGAACCTCTGAACCTGTTCTGCTGTTTCAGAAGAAGGAGCTGTGGGAAAGACAGGTCTGATGGTCTATGGACAAATACATTTGCATGCTTCACATTAAAGTGTAAACCCTGAGGAACTCCACAAATTACACTGTCAATGTGATGAAAGAATCAAGAAATGCAGTTTTGCTATAATATATTTTATATCATTTCAGTGTCATGGAGCGTAAACTGGATTTGTCTCGTCTGACGGACGAAGAGGCCAAACACATCTGGGAAGTGATTCAACGAGACTTTAACCTCCGAAAGAAAGAAGAGGAGAGACTCGGGTACGTACTGAACATCCATCCATCCATCCATCCATCCATCCATCCATCCATCAGTGGTTTTATACTCACCAGAAATGACCAGGAAAAGTATTGGTTGGTTCTATTCAAAGCAGATCTGAAGCTCAGATATCAACTCCAAAAGGGCCAAAGCAGTACAAATACTTGATATTAAATGCTGATGTGAGATATGAACATATTCCTTCACTGACTTTCTATTTTGAATGAAATAATAAAAGTTGATGTATTTATTTCCTGTTTGTTAAGCAAAAACAATTCTTAGATAATATTCATTTACAAAATTCCCTGAAAATTGTACATGATGTTTGATTCATTGATATTGTGATAAAAGTTCATTCATTTATTAGACTTTCATTCATTCATCAAGGTTCTAGTATAAACTATACATGATTAATGTTAATTACATGTGTATGTAGCACAGTGTATTAAAAAAAAGGCTCTGTGAGAAAAATGTCCACATAAATATTGTCACTTTTGTTCAGGACTCATGTTTCTGCTGCACATTAGCACGAAAACAGATGTTAGATTGAAACGTGCAAACATATAAACTGTAGTGGATTCTATATGAATTCTAAAGCCGTCAGATTCATCTGACTCGAGTGTTTCAGTGAATCCAGTTTGTTATTAAATGGAGCTGTGGAGCTTCTTGAGTTCACCTGTGCAGGTTTCTCTCTCCGTCTGTTCACGTAACAACCTGAACTGAACCTCTTCGTGCGTCGTCAGCAGTTTGAATCGACTCGTTCATGTGAGTTTTAGAGGAATGTGATCGTGAAAGACGTCGTTGTTTCAGTCGATCACGACTTGGTCACACGGACGAGAGTCTGCAGGAGAAAACAGGAAGCTCACAAAGACACTCTGTGTTCCCACTGAAGACTCCAACTCCCATCAGCCCCGGGGAAAACACTCAGAGAGGCAGACTTTTCTGGGTTAATATACTTCACATCATAAAGTTTCTCTTCCACAGAGAAATCCAGACAAGCTCCTGTTAGAGAAGCCAGAATGAGTGTGAGCAGTGATAAGTGATAAGTGATCATCAATAATGACATGATGGAGGAGGAGAAAGGAGCTTCTGTGTTCCGTCGCAGTGAATGAATGAGTTCTCTGTGACGGCTGGAAGCTGCTGTGATAATCTGATTGAAACGTGAAAATCACATTTTAACTCGACAGCTGTTTTCATAAGTATTTAAGAAAGAAAGGGGTCAAATATGAATAAAAACACAAGAGAGAAGTTTGAGCCTAAAGATACTGTTTTAGGTGAAGTCTGACATCTTAATAACTGTAAATGAAAAGGTTTGACTCCACAGAGACAAACATCTCACAAATATCGATCAATGTAAAGAAAAAAAATTGTCTCCATCTTTGACAAAGCAGTTTTATGCCGTGCAGAGAAAAAGCAAAGACAGACACAGAAAGAATTGATCATGAAACTTGAAAAAGGAAACTTTTGAGTCCATAGAAACATAATACTCATAAATTCAGATTAAACCAAAAACATTTGTCTGTTACAGATAAAACTTTTGTTAAAGCCAAAACATTCAGACCCATAAACTTTGAGGAAATGAATTCTAAATCAACCGACAAATTCTAAGTAACAAAATAAAAAAGCAACGTTAGTAAAGACTTGAGTTATTTGTTGGAGTAAAATGCCAAATATTTCATGAACGTGGATTCACAGTTTTTCTAGTCAGATGTGTTTTGACTTTTGGGTCAAAGACGTCTCTTTTTTCAGCGTTTGATGATATTTCATGGACAAAGTGATAAAAACGATCTGAAGTCCTGAGCTTTCAGTCGCTGGAGCATTTTCCTGAACTCATTCAATGTTCTTTGAGGTTCGTCCCCTGTTGATTCATTTTAAAGTCGGTTCTCAGGATCCTAAAATATCTCCAACTTGTTGCCTAAACTTGCAGCATCAAAATGAACCAGAAGATGATTCACTGAGTTTGAAGGAGAGGAGACATTTCTGGTATTTTTCGTGACGCTTGCAGGAATCTGATTGGTTCTTGGCAGCAGGTTGATGATGTAAACGTTGTGTGAATATATGTGACAGTAAACAACAATAGATCCAGTTTACTTGGATGAGTTTGCTGAAGACTTTCGAGCTGTGGTTCGGTTCCCTCGAGGAGAACGTGGACGTTCAGCTTTGATGATTCTGTCACATGAAACACTGAGAACAAACTGCTCTCTGACGACACAAGATGCTCAGCTGCTTCAGCGTCTGTTGCCTGAGACACTGTTACTGTCAATTAGGATCAAGCGTTTCCTCGAAATCATGGTCAAGATTCTTTACATTTAGTCAAATTAACTCCAGTAAAATTATGCTGAACTGGTTATTAGCACGTCCTGTTGGCGGCGTTGTCCTTCAGAATGGAAAACAGCCGTGATAATCAGAGCAATAAACAACAAACAAATAAACAACCATCACTGGATTCCTTTGATACGAAACTTCTTTGATGAAGGAAAATTAAAACCGTGATGATTCTGAGTCAGTTCTGTAGTTAGAGATCATGGTATGATCTCATAACCCTGAATCTAAAAATGTGTTTCATGTCTGTGTTCAGATTCAGTCGAGTTGTGACATTTGTGTGATTTTTGACCTGAGAAATGAGTCGTTAACAAAAACTGTTCATAAACAGAGAAACAGCCGGATGGATTTTCTTCACTTCAGCTCTTTGACATGTTGTTGAACCACTTCTGTTTCTCAACACATCAGATATTGTGGTAACATCCTCTCTCTCTCTCTCTCTCGTTTCCCAGTGATTTGAAGACTAAAATCGAGAAGGAGGACTCGAAGCAGGAGCTGCTGGGTTCTCAGAGTCGACTGTCCGACTCGCTCTGCATCCGCTGCCTGCAGCCCTTCAAGTTCCTGGTCAACAGCAAACGTCAGTGTCTGGACTGCCACATGTACACCTGCAAGTCCTGCAGCCGCTACAACAAGAAGGAGCACGGCTGGGTGTGTGACAACTGCCGCATGACCAGGTGGGACGCCCACTGAAACAGCTCGGCTCGGAAGTTCAGTTAACCTGGTGTTTGCTCATATGTTATAACATCTATGCTCCAATAATGCATTTCTGTCATTGGTGAAATGCAGTTTTTGCTCAGGTTTTGAGCAAACTCTCACTCAGGTGTAGCAGCACGCTACGTTTTTAGCTCAGAGACCAAGACTCACTCAGAGCCTCCTACGGCTTGGCTTCAGCGCTCCACCTGTTCAGGTGAATACATGTTGTGTTTGTACTTGCAGGGTGGTGAAGATCGGTACCGTCGGCTGGTACCACGACAACGTGAGGAACCGCTTCAAACGCTTCGGCAGCGCCAAGGTGATGAGGTCACTGTACAAGAGGCTGAACGGAGATGGTGAGTCTGCTGTGACATCACTGCTACCTGGAGGACTCACCTGTGTGGGCGGGTCCTGACCACAGCTCTAACATCACAGTTCATTTGTGTGTTTACTTGTAAATTTTTAAATCTCTATTTGTGTAAATGATATTTACATCATCTTTATTATTATTCAAACATGAAAACGATGTAAATGTTTTCTGTGTTTGTGCTTCAGGCGTCAGATTTGTTTAACACTTCTGTCATTATGCAAATATGCATTTTTCTCACTGTGAATAAAAAGCGATCTTAATAATTGTGTGTAAGATACTCAGCTCCAGAACAACTAAAAGAAAAAGCATTTTTAATTACTCAGCTGTCAGAAATAACACTTTGTCTCAGATGCTAAATGCTAAATGCTAATGAGGCTTCCTGTGTTTGGTCTCCAGGCGGTCGGGATGACGACACTCAGAGCATGCCGGACGTCCGCGGCCGTGAGTCACTGCGGAAACACTTTTACATCAACACATAAACTGCTTGTTAACACACAGAAATATTACCATATATATATATAATATATATAAATATAACAATACAATCAGAGATGTGGTCTTTAACTGGAAGTTTGCATCTGTCGTTTCACTTTTCACAGGAATCTGATGATGGATTTTCATACCGATCACAAAAAGATGCTTTGCCCTTTGTGTCCTCTTTGAAGCCGTGTTGTGTTTCAGCCAGAAACATAAAACCTGTTGTTGCAAAGTTTATTTCATTGCTTTTCTGTCCTTGAACCTGCAGACGTGTATAACGGTACAGAGGACGACTACGGAGAGGCCGACGCTCAGCGCTACAAAGTGGTAACGTGGAAACAAGAATCCAAACCTCCTGATTGTCAGTCAGACGCGAAACCTGCAACTTTAAAACTCTTCGTTCCTTCTTTTCTTTCAGATGAGGAAGAGTAAACGTCTGCTGTCAGTTCATCCTCTGGACTTTGACCCCGAAGAATATTTCCCTCACTCACGACGACCGTCTGTACAGGTACACCTGAAGTACAGGTACGCCTGAAGTACAGGTACACCTGAAGTACAGGTACGCCTGAAGTACAGGTACACCTGAAGTACAGGTACACCTGAAGTACAGGTACACCTGAAGTACAGGTACACCTGAAGTACACCACACCTGAAGTACAGGTACACCTGAAGTACAGGTACGCCTGAAGTACAGGTACACCCGAAGTACAGGTACACCCGAAGTACAGGTACGCCTGAAGTACAGGTACACCTGAAGTACAGGTACACCTGAAGTACAGGTACGCCTGAAGTACAGGTACACCTGAAGTACAGGTACACCCGAAGTACAGGTACACCTGAAGTACAGGTACACCTGAAGTACAGGTACACCTGAAGTACAGGTACACCCGAAGTACAGGTACACCTGAAGTACAGGTACACCTGAAGTACAGGTACACCTGAAGTACAGGTACACCCGAAGTACACCACACCTGAAGTACAGGTACACCTGAAGTACAGGTACACCCGAAGTACACCACACCTGAAGTACAGGTACGCCTGAAGTACAGGTACACCCGAAGTACAGGTACGCCTGAAGTACAGGTACACCTGAAGTACAGGTACACCTGAAGTACAGGTACGCCTGAAGTACAGGTACGCCTGAAGTACAGGTACACCTGAAGTACACCACACCTGAAGTACAGGTACACCCGAAGTACAGGTACGCCCGAAGTACAGGTACACCTGAAGTACACGACATCAGAAGTACACGACACCTGAAGTACATAACACATGAAGTACACGACAGCGGAAGCACAACATAAACTGTGATGAACTGTGTGTGTTTTTATTAGTGTATTAATGTCGTATTAATGATAAACTGTAGGTTTGTTCTGTGTTTTGTGCAGCAGATGCAGGAGGATCGAGGTTACAGGAACGACGTGGACTACGACACCTACAACCACCGAGTGAACCGCAGGAAGAGCCTGGACCGATACGCCATGAGACCTGGTACACACACGCAGTACACGTGCACAGTATACACAGCACGCGCAGTATACACAGTACACATAGTACACATACACAGTATACACAGCACACACAGTACACACAGTACACAGTATACACAGTACACAGCACACACAGCACATACAGTACATATACACAGTATACACAGCACACACAGTACACATACACAGTATACACAGTACACATACACAGCACATACAGTACACATACACAGTATACGCAGTACACACAGTACACATACACAGCACACATAGAGAACAGAAAAACACAAGTGCTTCGGACTCTTTGTCGCATCAGAAGTAAAATGATGTGCTGTGTGTATTTCCCTGTCTGGACTCACCTGTGCGTCGTCAGATGACTACGGCGACAGCAGGATGGTCCGGACTCGCTCTCTGTCGAAGATCAGCTCCTCGGTGGCTCGGCAGCAGTACGTCGACACCTCAGACGAAGACGATTACCCAAGATACCCCCCGACGTACCAGCAACCCCCCCACCGCCGCCGCAACAGCAGAGCCTCCTCCCAGGAGAACCTGGGACAAGCCCCGCCCGTAAGGAGAAACAACCAATCACCGAGAGCGTTTGTACTTGGCGACAACGATCGATCATCGTACACACTGTTTGTCTCTCTGGCTTTTTTTGTAGATGAACGAGCTGAACAAACGCATGTTTGCCATCGAGAGTCTGCTGAGCCGCCTGGAGGAGAAGATGACACCTGCTGACGAGGTGAGACAAGACGCACCAGCTTCACCAGTCCATGTCTCATTGAACAGAGTTAGAAGAAAACTGTATTGCCTGTAAACAAGTTGGTGGATGAACAGACCAAGGTTTCAGTATAAAATCCAGTTTTATTTTGAAAAACTGGCGTGATATTCACCACCAAATATATTTTCTGTCTTCCTGAAGACGTCGACTCTGTCGGGTCAGAACGAAGAGGAGAAACTGAGGAGGAAGCTGAGTGAGCTGGCGGGGAACCTGAGCGATAAGGGTCTGTCCTCGGATGACGAGGCCGGGAAGAAACCCTTCTCTGCGGGTAAAGGTCCAGCTGGCGTCAGGGCCGGCCCGGGGGTCACTCTGGACTCTCTGAAGGACAAAGAACTGAGCTCGTCCAGCGACGAGATGCCCACCGAGGCTCAGAAGGTAGGAAAGAGGTCAGGACGGATGATCTGACCCAAATTATCTGTGGGTTCAAATTCAATGTGGAGTTAAAGCAGATGGGAGCCTGAAGGTTTCTGAAACAACATTTACCTCGTAAAGGTTCGATGGATCTAATGTCTTGTTCATGCAAGATGAATCTTGTTTCGTTACTGTCCACAGTGTCAAACAGGTTCCTCTGTGTAGTTTGTTGGATGTTTGGGAAATGTCCAATGCATTGAAATTATAAGGTTATGATTCATCAGTGAAATGTCTGAACAGGCATTTTAAAACATCTTTTGTCATGAGTTCTACTTCCTGAACTCGTGTTGTTGTTGTTTCTGGGATAAGATGGAAAGATTTCCTGCAGGCAACAGTAAACAGTCAGACTGCATGAGCTCCTCGTCACTAACCGACCGCCTCCTGCGTCAGTTAACAACCCTCACAGGTCTGTGCTGCTCGTACGGCAGGTTGTGGAAGTGTGAAGGTCAGCAGCTACCTGCCTGGATCCAGACGCCTGCAGCACCGAGTGATGAAGTGCTGTTCATTCCTCTGACATTATTTTTGTCACATAGGTTTTTTTTAATTTCCCCCTAAACATTTAGACAAGTGAACTTTATGTCAAAGACAAACCTCTAATATACTGATATGAACATTGTCCCACTCTATAGTTCAGTCAACTTGTAAAATGTTTATCTGGCTCATGAAAGTTACTCTTCATCCTTACTGAAATGTGACAGTAGGATTCAATGCTGCAGATCAATAACTGCGGACCAAAGCTTCAACAGCGCTTCATGTGTCAGTTAGGAGTCAGCAGACGACCTCCGGACTCTGGTGGTTTTCGTGTGTCCAGGCCGGTAGCTGCTGCAGGACCAGATGTTGTTTTGCAGCTGCTAACATCTGTCCCTCTACATGGCTTTCAGAGATCGACTGCTGCCGCCCTCTGTGACCTCACCACTGAGGTCCTGAGAACCATTAATGCCACAGAAAACGCAATGGTCGAGTACGGCCTCTCAGAGCCGGTCGACAGATCCCACTTAGTAGGGACTGACGCTAAGCAAGCAGATGATGCTTTCAGGGAACTTGAGGAAAATGTAAGCTTCAACTTGAACTGCACGCCTGTTATTCCCTAACCTCTTTATGTCTGAAGGTCAAACTGAGCCGAACCCTCCCGCCTCGTCTGAAGCATGACCGAAATGTCTGGACTGGCTTTAAATCTCCCTGCTGCTGTGTCACAAACAGGGCTGAGTATCTGTGAAACCAGCTGGTCAGTGCTGCTTCCAGTCTGGGCTCTGCGTTTGAACGTGGGAAAGGGTCGAAAAGTTCAGACATTTTGGCATTTTTCTTTGAGAAAACCAATTTTGAAGAGCTTTATTTCATAACTGCGAGAAAACAATCTCATTAATATGGAAAAAATCTTGTAATTGTGAGAAAGTCTTCGTCTTATTATATTAGAGTTATGACTTTTGTTTTAATTTAGAAGAAAACGTTCTCATAATATTTAAGATATTTATCGCATGAGAAGAAAATCTATCTCAAAAGTTTTGATAATCTGTGAGAAATGTTCATCAGTTAATCAGCGGATGATCAGATGTTCTGAAACTCCAGTTGACATCGTGAGCGGAGAACCAGTCTGAGCTTTGCAGTCATATGCAGCCCTGTTCTTATTTCCATCATCAGTTGTGTGGAGGTGAGTTAGCGCCCCCTCAGGTGACACGGCTGCGTGTGTCCTGTTACCTGTCCAGGTGTACATCGCAGCAGGTCAGTCGTACGAACTGGAGACGAAGCTGCGACGGCTCGAGCAGAGCGCCAAGACTCGTTTTGGAGGGACGACGGACTCGGAGCTGTCGGAGCTGGAGGACGTGGTGGCGCTGACCGCCGCCAGAGTCCAGAGCGCTGAGAGCGAGGTGGGTCGACAGGCACACCTGTACCCAGCTGTAATACCTGAGCTGCTGAGCCGCGATTGGTTCCTCCAGCTCCATCTCTCATAATCCTATTTCTGACTAATTACTGAGCTAATTACGAGCTGCTGGGTCAATCAAAGACACAGTGATGAGCTAACGTGGACAGATTTTTGTCAAACTTGAGGAAATGATGCCTGTTACTTGTGTGTTTTTCCACCTTTTCTGTGCAGGTGTCTGATATTGAGAGTAAGATCGCTGCTCTGAACGCTGCAGGCTCAAAGAAGAAGGTCGGCCATTTTCCTTTATACTGAAGTCAAAACAGAATTATTAGAAAATGATCTCATAATAACGTGATTTTTTCTTTCACTTACAAAAAATCTACTTTATAATTACAGAATGTTTATATATAACTTCAATAGGATATAGTTCATAATTACAAGAAAAAAATTATACAAAATATAATCACATAATAATTAAAAGATAATTATGTTGCAAGTACAAGATCATCATCTCATCCTCACACAATATTGTAATGACGCGACCTTTGTCCTGTAATGATGATCATGATATTGTGAGATGTTTCATTTCAATACGTCTCATTATGTTTAGCATGAAGACATTTTTAGTTCATAATAACATCAAGGTAATTTCAGACAGAACATTCTTGACCCAGTTTGAGATCTGATTCCTCTTGAATGAGTTGACTTGTTTCCTTGAAATAAAACCAGGTTCCTGGATCTCATCAGAAGAAAAAATCTGCACAAGACTTCACCAGTAAGAAACACACAAGAAAACACATTCATCCACTTCACTGAAACATATAACAGCTGTTTGCATCATCATATGATTTAATTATGAAAACTAGACCACAACAAATACACAAATATTTATATGCTGAACAACAAACCACATAAATCTGAATGTAAACAGTGACAACTCTTGTATCTTATTAATGCCTTTTTGTATTCATCAGTCCACCTTTGTTTTTTCATGAATTAATTATTTTTTATTTATTTTTTCTGACATTTTTAAAGGATGCTTGAGAAAGTTTGCATGATCTTGTTTTTCTGTCTAACAACAGTGGAATTTAATGTCATTTTTATTTTCATCATCAGATGTGACGTCGTCAAACTTTTCAGTCACTGATGTCATTCTGATTGTTGACAGGAAACACGAATGGAGCTCAGTGGAAATCCAACATCATGTACTGAACCTGAAGAGCTGAAGACAAACTGGAGATGAACCACAAGATGTTTGTTGGTTTTGTTTTTAGTGGTTTAATGTGTCTTTCTGCTCAATCGTCTTTTAAAGCTTCCTGTTTTAGTGACGAGAGTCGTTTTTCTTTCTTTGATTAACACAAACTCACACTTTCTAAAACTACAGCAGAAAAACACTGAGACCTTGTGAACTTATCAGGAACTTTCCTTTTTGGATCGGATATTAATTTTAGTGAATCATTATCAAACCGATATTGTCATATGTCTCAATAGAAATGAAAAAGAAAATTGTTCACAAATAGAAAAAAACTGTATTTATTGAAATGTGTCCAGCAGGATCCAAAAAAAAGTAGAACAATGAAAAATCTAAAGATTCAAAGATTTAATTCTTACGTCACATTAATTTCAGTAGAAAAAAAAATGGAAACAAATTTTCCTTGTGTTCTTTCCATAAACGCATTGATTGATGCTGATTGTAAACTGATTTATGATTATTGATCAGTGTTAGTAATATTTGATGTTTAGGAATATTGATGAGAAGATTCAAATTTAGTTTGATTTATTGATTATAGACGAAAGGCAATACTGTGTTGATGATACAAATGATAAATGTTTATGTTGGTGTCAGTGTTTGACTTTCTGATCAATAAACAACAAGAGAAGCTTAGAGTGATACGTTTTTGAGTCTGCAAAAATAATGGACCAACTTGGATCCTCCTTTTATTTTGGCACAGCTCACCGGAAGCGGTATTCAGTCTGTTAACTTCTGAGAAAGGATATTTAAAACTAAAGACACAACTTCTGGTGGAAACTTTCCAAATATACGCATTTCTGATTACAGCCTAATAATTCAGGAAAATGATGAATGAATAAATATTAGATGTAATTTTAACATGAAAAATACTTACTGTGATTGTTCGTATTCAATTATCAGTGAAAGGAGCTTTTGACGGTCATTGGAAAAGCGCCATCGTCAGGTTTTATTTTGAAAAAAGACACTTCCTGTGTGTATCTAAATGTGTGTACCTTGACACTGTGAACATCCTCCCCACCACAATAAAAGTTTCCTTCCTCTTGCGTCACACTGCGGACCGTCGTATCGTGGTGCGTTCACGGTCCGATCCCGGACCACCTGCGGCTCACCTGATGACGTCACCACGTGTAGTTCAGGGACCCGGAGGAAACTAGAGAAGCTTGAAATGTTGGCGGATTAACGAGTTTTTATCCGGACGCTGCGGCGTCGGTTTGTCCTCAGAGAAGTGGACTCGACAGACAGCAGCACGTCCTCCTCCTCCTCCTCCTCCTCCTCCTCCTCTTCATCATCAACAGACAGCCTCCTCCAGCCTCCTCCGGCCTCCTCCCGCCGCCTCCAGCAGCCCCGGGCCGCCGGGGCCTCTCAGCCCGCTCTCCTCCTCCCGGCGGCGGGCTAACGTTAGCCGCTGAGCCGGGCTGAGTCCCGCGGTCGTCCGGCCTCCTGCTGCCGGCGGTGCAGCTCGGGTGGAGCCTCCAGCAGCTTCACCCTGGAGCCGGTGTCCTCTCCGTGTGTTGGACCTTCGTGGATCATCGGAGCGATGAAGACTTGACGGTGGCCGCCGAACTTCACCGGGAAAACACGGGTTTTTGGACTCAAACGGCTTGGGTCGGTACTTCCACGGCCCCGGAGGACCGGGTTTGTATGTGCCGGACTTCAGCAGGTCTCTGGGGATAATTCGGCTCCGGGTCCGACCCTCCTGAACCATGGGCACTCAGGGACCGGGCCGGAAGAGGATCCCGAACCGCGAGAAGCTGACGGCCGAGGATGATGCTCTGAACCAGATCGCCCGAGAGGTGAGGCTGCTGATCGATGCTGCTGATCGATGCTGTGATCGATATGATGATCAATCCTCTGATCGATGCTGCTGCTGATCGATGCTGTGATCGATATGATGATCAATCCTCTGATCGATGCTGTGATCGATGCTGCTGCTGATCGATGCTGTGATCAATACTCTGATCGATGCTGATCAAACATACATTCAAACATAAACAATACTTAAAATCAATAAACGATAAATGGTCAGATTCATTGATCAGTGAAAAACATCATGAAACAGTAGAAATAAATGAAAACAAGCATCTGGTTTCTGCATCGTTTCTAATGATAATTAGATTCTTTTCATATGTCAGCAGTTCCCCAGGTGTGTGTGTGTGTGTGTGTGTGTGTTGCTCTTAGATGACGTCTGTTAAGATAAAGATTATATATGTAAATGATGTTGTTTCTGAACTATATGCAGTTATTATGTGCTGTTTGTTTATTATCACCACAGGCTTTATTTGTCTGTTGAAAAGTATTTGAAACACATTATTTCATTTCATCACACACACACACACACACACACACACTTTAATAAGACATGCTGTCCTTTTCACATCATTTAGTTTGAATTGTCCTGAAATTAGTTCCATTTCTCTCTTGTACTAAACTGACGTCAGCAAACATTTGTGTTCAAAGTGGGAAAAAAACTTTATTTCCTCACAATGTTACAGAAACACGTACAAATACACAAGTGTGCAACAACAACAGCATCGAGCTGCGTTCACTGTAACAAAGGCTCCTTTATGTTCACTGTGTGTGTGTGTGTGTGTGTGTGTTGTATTGTTCATGTGTATGTCCTGTTGTTGCCCTACATACTGAAGCAGGAATGTGTGTTGTTGATGTGTGTGTATGTGTGTGTGCGTGTGTGTGTGTGTGTGTGTGTCAGCTGTAAACTGCTCATGACCATCAGCCTGTTTAGAAAAGTTCAGAAATGTTCATTTAGAAAACAATTTATTTAAGTCAGATCTTGTTGTCATCATTTCTTCTGCGACTTCAAAGTAAAACTTCTCTTCACATGAGAAAGCTTTTATTGTGAAGCAGCAGAAACATGGATGAGAGTTTCCCTGTGTGGGTTTGATTTCATTTCACCGTTTCAACAGGTGACGTGAGAAGTTGTGTTTTTAATCCTCGACCACAGGCAGTAAATTACTAAGACGTTCATCTGCTTCAGTCAGACCATGAGCGAGCTGACCGATCACAGTCACATCAAACTGATGATCCGCAGCTTTAACCAACATTTTAAAGCATAAATATTGTAAGAAAAAGTCAAACGTTGTCAGGTGAGAAGATCCAGGTTTGTCGGACACAGTCCAGGCCTCACAGGTGCTTTGTGTGCTGAGCAGGTTCAGGTCTTTGACCTTCACTGACGATGACATGGAAACTTCCAGGATGAAGGTTACTGCAGCTTGTTGGTCTGATCAAACCAATCACAGCTTCAGAGGTGCATGAGGACGCTTTGTTGACGTTTCCAGGTGAATTCAGCTGATCTGAGAACAGCTGAATGTTTTTCCTCTGCTGTCTGAAAACCTGTCGAGTCACATGACTGAGCAGGTAAACAGACAGAGAGCTGGAAACTGGTTCAGTCACATTCAGACAGACCTGTCTGTCTGGAACCTGCCTGTCTGTCTGGAACCTGTCTGTCTGTCTGTAACCTGTCTGTCTGTCTGTAACTTGTCTGTCTGTAACCTGTCTGTCTGTCTGTAACCTGTCTGTCTGTCTGTCTGTAACCTGCCTGTCTGTAACCTGCCTGTCTGTCTGTCTGTAACCTGCCTGTCTGTAACCTGCCTGTCTGTCTGTCTGTAACCTGTCTGTCTGTAACCTGTCTGTCTGTAACCTGCCTGTCTGTAACCTGCCTGTCTGTCTGTCTGTAACCTGCCTGTCTGTAACCTGCCTGTCTGTCTGTCTGTAACCTGTCTGTCTGTAACCTGCCTGTCTGTAACCTGCCTGTCTGTCTGTCTGTCTGTGTATGTGTCTGTCTGTCCTCCTGTCCTCCCCTCAGTGATGGTTGCAGCAGTGACCTACTGGGAGAGCTGAGACCAGTGTGTGTGTGTGTGTGTGTGTGTGTGTGTGTGTGTGTGTGTGTGACCTCCATCCTTTAATCCTCTGCAGCAGCACAGACATTAATCTGCGTCTCAACATGACGACACAGACACAGATGTGGATCAACCTCACTGTTTACAGCCGAATCACCAGCTCATTTGACCACGTTTCCTTCTTTGTTCTTCTATAATAACAGGATGTTCAGCACAGAGTTTAAATAAAGTTTTTCAACACAGCAGCTATAGATGTATCTATATGAATCCAGACTCGAGTCAGACAGTTTGTCTTCTGTGAGAGCAGAGCCTCAGGTGTGTTTGTTGTCATGGTGATGAAGGGCGTGTCTCCTGGAATGAGGACAGGTGGATGGTCCACATTCCTCCTGTAGAGACGGAGAGACGCCCCCTGCTGGAGGAAACTCAAACTGAACTCACCTGAGAAACATCAGCTGACTTCACATCAAAACCTGATGGAGCCAAATAAAAAAACAAAATTGATGTGATTGGAAAAGAAAGCTTTCGTTTTTATTTTAATCCAATTTAAAGCAAAACCAGTCAAGCTGCTGATTTTAAGAATTAAAGAGGGGACGTGTATCGACTATTGATAACGAGTGATAACACCCTGATCTGTGTGTGTGCTGATGATTGGTGATTGGTAATCAATAGTAACATTGATCTGTTTGTGTCAGGCGGAGGCGAGGCTGGCAGCGAAGCGAGCAGCGAGAGCCGAGGCCCGAGAGATCAGGATGAAGGAGCTGGAGAGACAGCAGAAAGAGGTAAGGAGGCTTTTATTCTGAAATCAACACGCACATCACGTCCTCTCATCTAATTGGTCCAGAGGGCTTGTTGAGTCGTTTCTAGGAGACGAGGAGGCTCATCTGATTGGCTGTTGATTCTCATAGCACAAACACTCAAAGCAATAAATAAAATATGTTTGTGTTGCACTTCTGCCGCAAACGTCCAATCAAAACATCTGACACTGAAAGAAGTGGAAGCTGCTCTTTAAGTGTGTTACCTGAATACTTTGGGACACTTTGAGCTCAGACTAAATAAACTTTATTGATAACTTGTCAATAAAGTTTCGAGTGAAGGTGGATCTGAAGTCATCAAATGTTTAAATAATAAAAAAAGTTTATCATCTGTTAAAACTTTTGAACCGAATCTGGTTTGAACAGATTCTGTTTCTGGAAGGAAATCTGTGATTAAAGGAAACCTGCTGGGTTTAAAGTGACGGGTTACAGTCAGCTTGGGGTCAAAGGTCAGACTGTGAGGTAACAGTGGGTGTAAATGTGCTTCAATCATCAGTCAGTCAGTCAGTGAGCCCCTGATGTTTGGATCTTATTATTCCTCAGTTCACTCTGGTGAGTAGCTTTTATTTTAAATCAGCTGTTTTCATCAGGAATAAAAATTACAATAAGACTGAAGTGAAATGTAACAGCAGCCCAATTTTCACGTTTTTATTGTTGTTGCTACATAAATGATTCAAATTTAATACGAAACGTTTTCTTTATTACACTAAATCAACATCATCTGGTCACAAGATTTTTCTTGTTGTTTTGTTGTAATAAGGGAAAAATACTTTTTTATAACACGAAATGTGTTGAATTGAAACGTCAAAGCGTTAAACAAGAAAAGAAGCAGATCGTTTTATGAAGCAACACATTGCAATAATAACAATAATGACAAAAAGAAATTCTAAACTAAAGAAGTGATGAACTTTTTGAACAAGATGATTCAAACAAAAGAGGTGAAACTGAGGATTTTCAAAGTTTGGATGTGTTTCTGTGGATTTTATGTGAATAAAAATAATGAATAAAAAGTCAAGTTAATAATATGATGTTGTAACTGTTGTTCTCCCTTAGGTTCTTTCATAGATCTGTTTAAACACTTGAGACTGAATTGATCCTATCGACACCTTTTGACCTGAAATTGAATGAAATCAGGTGATCAGTGCTGATAGTGTCCATCACAGCCCGCCAACCAATCAGAGGCTCGAACGACTTTTAGTGATGTAATCAAATGCTTCATATCAAATGAAAACTGAAGTTGAAGCAGCAGGTTAATAATGTTTAGTATCAGTTTGTCCAGCGGTTTCATGTCAGGTGACGTCTTCAGGTGTCTTGTTTTGTCCAAAGAAGAAAACCAGGCTTCTGATTGGTTGTTACAGTCAGTGTGATGAAAGAGCAGAAGCTCCTCCCTCTCCATGATTGTAGATCAATCCCGTCTTTTCTCTTTACTGTTGGGATTTTATCGTGAATGTGAACGTTTTCATCATCGCAGTCTTGAGATAATCCTGATCAGGGACCCGTCCTTAAGGTGCCTCACTGTGAACCACTGATCTACAGTCTGATTCAGTTTTTCCTGCAGAAAACTATATTTTTATTTTCACTAACAGACCTGTGACCTTTGACCTCTGACCTTAAATCTCTCCTCTTGTTTCTCCTCCCGCCCGCTGTAGCTGTTTCACAGCCACAAGGTATGACTAACTCCTCATTTCCACCTTAAATGTACACTGCTGTGTTTGTTTTACTCCTCTGTGAGTTACAGGCGGGTGGAGTTTACTGCTCAGAAAACACACTGAGTGTGACAGAGACAGACTCCACCCGCCTGCCACACCAAGAGGTATAAAACCAACACACCTGTTTTTCCTCTTTAAACCTGAAACCAAAGTCATTTTTTCATCTTGTTCTACCATTTTCTCCTCCTCTTCCTCTTCCTCCTCCTCCTACAGAAGTATTATGGTCTGGATAATAAGTGGGGTCACATTGAACAGTGGATGGTAGGACTGTTGTCAGACTCATTAGGACTCTGTGAGCTGCTGTCTGACTCATGAAAACCTCGTATCTGTTCAAACGGATTTCTCTGATGAGCTGTGAACTTTATTGACCTGAAAACAAACAACAGGAAGTGACATCATAATGGCCTGCTGCTGATATGAGCATTATGGACAATTACCATATGTTATCAATAACACCTTACATCATAGTGTAATAAGACACAACATAACGTTATATAACATGATTTTCTGTCATCGTGTGACAGAGAACAAGTAATACAGGTGACTGGAGGTCAAAGGTCAAACCAGTTTATCCACCGGGTCCAGCTCTGTTTTCATGTGTCGTGCATGTCGGCAGGATGGAGCCGCTGCTGCTTGTTGTCGTGTGTCAGTGCTGCTGTGTGTTTGTCGTGTGTCAGTGCTGCTGCTTGTTGTTGTGTGTCAGTGCTGCTGTGTGTTTGTCGTGTGTCAGTGCTGCTGTGTGTTTGTCGTGTGTCAGTGCTGCTGCTTGTTGTTGTGTGTCAGTGCTGCTGTGTGTTTGTCGTGTGTCAGTGCTGCTGCTTGTTGTTGTGTGTCAGTGCTGCTGCTTGTTGTTGTGTGTCAGTGCTGCTGCTTGTTGTTGTGTGTCAGTGCTGCTGTGTGTTTGTCGTGTGTCAGTGCGGCTGTGTGTTTGTCGTGTGTCAGTGCTGCTGTGTGTTTGTCGTGTGTCAGTGCTGCTGCTTGTTGTTGTGTGTCAGTGCTGCTGTGTGTTTGTCGTGTGTCAGTGCTGCTGCTTGTTGTTGTGTGTCAGTGCTGCTGCTTGTTGTTGTGTGTCAGTGCTGCTGCTTGTTGTTGTGTGTCAGTGCTGCTGTGTGTTTGTCGTGTGTCAGTGCGGCTGTGTGTTTGTCGTGTGTCAGTGCTGCTGCTTGTTGTTGTGTGTCAGTGCGGCTGTGTGTTTGTCGTGTGTCAGTGCTGCTGCTTGTTGTTGTGTGTCAGTGCTGCTGCTTGTTGTCGTGTGTCAGTGCTGCTGCTTGTTGTTGTGTGTCAGTGCTGCTGTGTGTTTGTCGTGTGTCAGTGCGGCTGTGTGTTTGTCGTGTGTCAGTGCTGCTGTGTGTTTGTCGTGTGTCAGTGCTGCTGCTTGTTGTTGTGTGTCAGTGCTGCTGTGTGTTTGTCGTGTGTCAGTGCTGCTGCTTGTTGTTGTGTGTCAGTGCTGCTGCTTGTTGTTGTGTGTCAGTGCTGCTGCTTGTTGTTGTGTGTCAGTGCTGCTGTGTGTTTGTCGTGTGTCAGTGCAGTGCGGCTGTGTGTTTGTCGTGTGTCAGTGCTGCTGCTTGTTGTTGTGTGTCAGTGCGGCTGTGTGTTTGTCGTGTGTCAGTGCTGCTGCTTGTTGTTGTGTGTCAGTGCTGCTGCTTGTTGTCGTGTGTCAGTGCTGCTGCTTGTTGTTGTGTGTCAGTGCTGCTGTGTGTTTGTTGTGCACTCGCTCAGACAGACTCACACACGGATTAACAGCCTGTTTAATCCACGTGGTCTGACAGATCATCTGAGTCACTGTAGAGACTTTACATCCTGCTGTGTTCACTCTGCTGTTAACTGCATGAGTCCGAGCTGCTGCTGCCGCTGCTTCATGTGTTTTAATGTAGCTGCTGCACGTTGAATGTGTGAACTAGTTAACGGTGTGAACTAGTTGACTGTGTGAACTAGTTGACTGTGTGAACTAGTTAGCTGTGTGAACTAGTTGACTGTGTGAACTAGTTGACTGTGTGAACTAGTTAGCTGTGTGAAGTAGTTGAATGTGTGAAGTAGTTGACTGTGTGAACTCGTTGACTGTGTGAACTAGTTGACTGTGTGAACTAGTTAAATGTGTGAACTAGTTAACTGCGTGAACTGTTGAAACTAGTTGTGTGAACTAGAACTGTGTTGAATGCGTGAACTCGTTGAATGTGTGAACTAGTTGAATGCGTGAACTAGTTGACTGTGTGAACTAGTTGACTGTGTGAACTAGTTAGCTGTGTGAACTAGTTGAATGTGTGAAGTAGTTGACTGTGAACTAGTTGACTGTGTGAACTAGTTAGCTGTGTGAACTAGTTGAATGTGTGAACTAGTTGACTGTGTGAACTAGTTGAATGTGTGAACTAGTTGACTGTGTGAACTAGTTGAATGTGTGAACTAGTTGACTGTGTAGTTGAATGTGTGAACTAGTTGACTGTGTGAACTAGTTGACTGTGTGAACTAGTTGAATGTGTGAACTAGTTAGCTGTGTGAACTAGTTGAATGCGTGAACTAGTTGACTGTGTGAACTAGTTGACTGTGTGAACTAGTTGAATGTGTGAACTAGTTGACTGTGTGAACTGTGTGAACTGTGTGAACTAGTTGACTGTGTGAACTAGTTGAATGTGTGAACTAGTTGAATGTGTGAACTAGTTGACTGTGTGAACTGTGTGAACTAGTTGAATGTGTGAACTAGTTGACTGTGTGAACTCGTTGACTGTGTGAACTAGTTGACTGTGTGAACTAGTTGACTGTGTGAACTAGTTGACTGTGTGAACTAGTTGACTGTGTGAACTAGTTGAATGTGTGAACTAGTTGACTGTGTGAACTAGTTGACTGTGTGAACTCGTTGACTGTGTGAACTAGTTGACTGTGTGAACTAGTTGACTGTGTGAACTGTGTGAACTAGTTGACTGTGTGAACTAGTTGACTGTGTGAACTAGTTGAATGTGTGAACTAGTTGAATGTGTGAACTGTGTGAACTAGTTGACTGTGTGAACTAGTTGACTGTGTGAACTCGTTGACTGTGTGAACTAGTTGAATGTGTGAACTAGTTGAATGTGTGAACTGTGTGAACTAGTTGACTGTGTGAACTCGTTGACTGTGTGAACTAGTTGACTGTGTGAACTAGTTGAATGTGTGAACTAGTTGACTGTGTGAACTGTGTGAACTAGTTGACTGTGTGAACTAGCTTACAGTGTGTCAGTATATCTCCGTGCTTTGATGTGGTTCATCAATTACAGAGTGTGATAAACCCAGAGTCAGTGAACTGTCGTCAGTCTGTTCAGAGGAAACCTGACTTTCACTCTCCTTCTTCTTCTTCTTCTTCAGTTTCAGCTCTTTAACCTGTCTGTTGTCTTTCTTCTTCGTGGCCTTTCAGGAGGACAGTGAGCGGTATTCTCGCCACTCACGGAGACACGCTTCGGTCTGTATCTCTGTCTGTCTTTACTTCTTCCACTGCACGTCTTCCTTTTTCTTTCTTTACACTTCCTGTCCAGTCTCTGTTGCTTCCTGTCCACACACACTTCTATATCTGAGCAGTTGAATAAGTGGCCGCGGGTCAAAGTGTCTCCAGCAGTGAAAGTCCTGTCGATTGGTGCTTTGGAGCTGAAGACACTTCTCAGCGTCTGCTGTTGTTAAACTCTCTGTGTTTTTGCAGATGTCAGATGATGAAGAGAGGATGTCTGTGGGCAGCCGAGGCAGCTTCAGGGTGAGTCTCATCAACACGTGAAGTCGCCCGCTCATTAACAGCCGCTCTCACTCTGCTCGGCTGGATGATTGCAACAGAAAGAAAAACTCGAGAAATGAATTTTACCTGAACTGTGACATGATAAGTCACATGATGCCTGATTCCAGATCAGTGATCAGCCTCATAACTGATCAATTACACACATCAATCAAGACTTAGTCCAAGTAAGAGTGAACACACAGCAGGTCATCAGACAGCACCTGATCGATAATCAATAACAGCTGCAGGTCACATGACTGATCCTGCTGACAGCTTCCTGAGAACAACTGAAGATAAAAGACAGAAAAGTCTGAATTTAAATCTCCACAAACATCGAACACTCGTCTGCTCCAGTTTCTGTTCCGTTTTACATCGAACGGACACAAACTGTAAAATGTCAATACAATTAATCACTTAAATGTTGGAGAGAAGAAGAAACCAATTCAAAGCACTCACGTATTTTCTCTTCCCCTTGAATCAAAGCGTATTATTTTAGCTGAAGTCTCTGCAGAAACACTGATGCCTGAACAGGAAGTGGAAACTCTGTAGCTTCGTGTCCAGACGCTGTTTCTCTGAAACTGAACGGGGCAGTTTTATGAGTGAAGTCTGCTCTGTTCTTCTTGTCTGCAGACCTCAGTGCTGTTTACTGAAGCTCCTCGCTCTCTCAGCCACAGGGTCGGTGTCTGACATCACTTCCTGTTTGTTGACAGTGTCTGTGGGCAGTAGAAGTCGATCATGAAGTAGATGGATGGAGTGAAGTGCAGTAGACGTGTTAATGAGTTCATGAATGGAAGAACAACCTGAAGGAATCCGTCAATACAGATCATCATTGATCGATTCATTCACGTCGTTCAGACCTCGGCAGCTGTTTGACCTTTTCAGAAAGTGATTGATTTCCTGATTGATTAACATGAGTGTTTTCCTTGGTCTGGTTTATAAAATGTTAGAAAATAATCAGGTGACTCTGATTCGCATCAGCTGTTAACTCTTTTCCTTCCTTTCTTTCTCTCCCTTTCCTCCTTCCTTCCTTCCTTCCTTCCTTCCTTCCTTCCTCGCCCCCCCCAGCCTTCAGACTACAGTGGCTTTCTGGGCTCCAGCTCTCGAGCCTCCTCCAGGGCCAGTTCAGCTCGTGCGAGCCCAGTGGTGAGCTCTCGTCTCTGGGTGTCAGTCTCATCGTCTCTGTCCTGCTTCTCTTCTTTCACTCTGTCGTTCTGATCACATTTTTCAACATGCGACTGATCGATAACTCCTCACCGACATCCACGTTAGTCCAGAGTCTAGCTCCACCTGGTGGCCATGTTGTCCACCTGCAGTTTCAGTCAGTCGGGTTTTTATGAAGCCGTTAAAGCCAGTAAAGCGAGCTCATCAACAGACAGCAATAATCAGCCAATAATCAATCCCATCAGCCAACAGCTGTGTGTTTGTGTGTTCAGGTGGAGGAGAGACCTGACAGAGACTTCCTGGATAAAGTAAGTTCATTCTGTTTTATATGAAAACGTCACATTTGATTCTGAAAGAGAATTGAATTTTGTTGTACTTTAGTTTTCATCCACATTCAGTCTGAATAATCTGGTGTTTGGAAACTTACTTATTAAACTTATTTTTGTACATAGGTTCAGTCATTTTCTTAATTTCACTGTAAGTTAAATTGAATTTTAGTGAACTGCGTTAACAAAAATTGAAGTTCATTATCTTTTTTTGTGTGTAAACAAGTTGAGTTGGTTTTCTAAAATGTTTAAAGTCAGTTTGTTTCCTTTGAAACCCGAACATGAGAGCGATGTGGTGAAGATGTTTGTCCTCCTCTTCCTCAGGGTTCGAGGACGGCGTCCACTCTCTCCGCCGCCACGCTCGCCTCTCTGGGCGGAGCTTCCTCTCGCAGAGGAAGCTGTGACACGTCGTTCTCCGTGGAGACGGAGGCGTCGATCAGAGACATGAAGGTCAATACGATGTGATCATGATATAACAGTTGGCACTTTCTAATAATCGGGGTTTTTTATTGTTGTTTTTTCAGACAAATCCAATGAAAAGAAAAGATAGTGAAAATAATAACTGTAATATTCACATCTTCCTGGTTGTGTGATAGATTAAATGGAATAACTCTAAGTAGTAAAATGGATGAATTCATTCTGATATGACTGTGCAGGACGCTCTGGCGGAGGCGGAGGAGAAGTTCCGTAAAGCCATGGTTTCCAACGCTCAGCTTCACAACGACAAGTCCACTCTGATGTATCAGGTGGAAACGCTGAAGGAGGAACTGAGCGACATGGAGGAGCTGCTGTGGGAGTCACGACGACACTGTGACGACAGCGGGAAGGTCAGAGGTCACAGGAATCTGTGAGCAGTATTAACAGAGCTGAGACTGAAGCTGAGAATTGTTAACCCCTGCTTGTGTTTCAGGAGTTGGAGCGCGAGCGTCAGGCTCACAGCGTCCTTCAGTTCCAGTTCAAAGAGATGAAAGAAACTCTGAGGCAGACTGAAGAGCTGCTGACGGTCAGTCACTGAACACAGCCGCTCACATCACACGTGCAGTGTTTCGCTGTTATTCATTCAGCCAGGAACCGTGACCACTTGGATTTTGGAACAAATGTCACAAGTCTGTCCTCCCTGAAACTGTCTTCTTTGTCTTCTTTGTTTTCCGTCCTGACTTTTGTGTTGTTGGCGCTAAAACACTCTGCAGCTCTTTGTTCCTGCTTTTTACTTCCTGCTGCTGGTTTTTGGGGGTTTTTCCAAATATTTGAAGACAATATAAATATATCGCCTGTTTCTTCGCCCTCTTCCACAGATAGAAATTAACCAGTCAGCATAAATCACAAACAATATCAGAAACAATCATTCTTCCAGAAATCATCTAAATCACAATCGTCTCGTTGAATGTGTAAATGAACGTGGAGTTAAAAGTCTCCTCATTGTGTTCGATTTTCATCACTTATCTTTCTGTGTTTGAACTCCAGATGTTCCAAAATCTTCCGGCCTTAGTTAAAGGTTCAGTTCACCCACAAACGTGATCTTCTTCTTCTGTCTGCTCAGTTTAGTTTGTGTCGTAGTTCAGCTTTAGTTTCAAACACTGAAAAAGGTGAACTGATCCTTTAATGCAGCTCATACTAACACTCTCTGACTGCTCTTCATCTTCCTGCACACTTTTCCTGTTTTACCTCTTTCTGTCCTTCCCTCCCTCCTTCCCTCCTTCCCTCCTTCCTTCAGGAGGTGTCTGACCTTCGGCAGAAGAGCAGCACTTATTGTCAGGAGGTTTCTGACCTGCAGGAAGTTCTGCAGTGGAAAGAGAAGAAGATGGCGGTACGACACAGTTCGAGTCAGAGGGTTGTCTCTCCCACTTTCACCCTCACATCAGACAGCTTTTCGAGCTGATCTGGAACCTGGTTGGACCTGAGCTGTTTGACAAACCAGCGAGTTTCAGATATACGTCATTAGACAGAACGACTCCGTTTATTCTGATTCAAACTTTTTCAAACTAAAATCTCTCTATATGACTGTGAATCATACATGTAGATAATTGATATATAAATTACATAGATATTCATGAAGTCAAGTCGTCTTCTTCTTCTTCTAAGGAATGTTTCTAAAACTTCCTGCCTGTGTGAAAATATTGAAATATTTCCTGTTTCACTTCTCTGCTGCTTCTCCTTCACTGCCTCCTCCTTTCCTCTCCTCCTCCTCCTCCTCCTCTCAGGCCTTAGAGAGGGAGAGAGAAATCTCCCACATCGTTCGGATCGAACGTGATCGGCTCAGAGATGAGGTGGTCCGACTCAGAGATTTACTGAAGGTATTCAGCAGAGGAAGTGGAACCTGTGTGATGTCACCAAACATCTTCAGCGTCATTCATCCATCACCTGAATATTCATGAACACAATCAGGAGAAGAATTTTCTCACAGCTGCTAAAGTCGAAATTGGTTCTTGAAAAGTTGAAACTCTGCTTTTGTAACGTTACAGTTAGTTCTTTTAAAATTACAACTTAATCTTGGAAAAGTTAAGAACTTGCTAACTTTTTTAAATGTTGAAATTTCACCTTTTTTGTGTTTTTCTAATTTTCATCTCTTTTATTATCTAATTTATTAATGTGAAATTGCAACTTTAGCTGGTAAAATGATTCTTTTTGACTGATCTTTAACGAAGGTACTGAAGAGAGACGAGGTCTCTGTCTCCACCTGTGTGATGTCACTCCTCCATCACCTGAATATGTCTGAAAACATTCATCTCTTTCTGTTATTCTCTCAAGTTTGTGCTTTTAAATGTGGCAATATTTTCATGTTCAGAGTACAAGAAGATGTTTGACCTGTTTGACTAATAAGTCCAGGATATGAACATTTCAACCTCAGAATCTCAAAAGCTCTCAGATTTTAGATGAAACTTGATCATTTCAGTTTCCAACCACATCAGAGAAAACCCTCACATTGATGGAGAGGATTTATTATTCATGACACGATGGTTTTGTCCCGAACAGAAACACGGAGTCGTCGTCTCTCCCGAGCTGTCCACCAATGGGGAGACGGGACGGGGCGAGGATGAGGACGGTGTCGGCGCCGAATCTGCTCAGGAGCCTCATGGTGGCAGAGAGAGCGTGCTCGGTAAGAATGAGCTCAACCTGTTCGACACCAACAGCTGAAGCTGTTCCAAAGTGAGACATCCCCCAGTTTTATGCTGACAGTTCTTAACAGTGATTTATAATCAGGCCGTGTTTCAAACTCGTTGTGTGTTCAGGAGACTGAGACCGAGTTTAGTCATTGATCAAAGGCATCTGGAATTATGAGCAATATGTTATAGACCACACCCACTTTTATGACAGAACTTGGTCACAGAGCGTGAACTCACATGAAGTACACGGTTTGGTTTTTTGTGAGAATCTCTGCCTTTTGCAGCCTTTTGGTTGATGACAGCCATGTTTTTTGACTGATCTTGCTCATTTAAAACAAATTTGTATCTCACCTATTTTGAAGTTGACAGAGTCAAAGTCATAAAAGTAGATGTCAGATTTTTTCAGTTTATCCAGAAGGATTTTTTTGAAGTAAAATCATAAAGTGGCAAGTCATTTGTTTTTGCTAACGTTTGATGTACTTTTCAGAGATATAATCAAAACCGACAGGAATTAGTATCATTGCCCTTTAAATAATGAATCAACTTCATTTTAAAGTAAATTTACAAACGTGTTCGTGTCACTTTGGAACAAAATGCATCTTGTTCATGTTTGAAGGTTTGAATGTGCCTTGATAACTGCATGCCACTCGCTTCTCTGATGAGAACATTTGATGACTTCAGTCAACCACGTGTCTTGTTTAGGCTGGATGTCTGAAAATTCAGCATCCGCCTTCTAACACATCAGCATCGTCCTGCACAAGAGTCAAACAAGAAGTCGCCTTTAATTCTTCTGTGATCAAGATGTTGATGAATCTCGAGTCCGTTCGGGTTAATTCCCAACATCTTTACCCTTAATTCTCTGTCTTTTACATATTGAAGCAGTCAACTGTGCGCGGTCCTCCAATGTCTCCTTCATGATCTTTCAGGGACAGTACAGGCGCAGCAGCCAGCAGAGGGCAGTAAACTCCCGCAGGACGACATGACGTTCAGCCGCTGTAGGATTTACAAACCTTCCCAGTCACTGAACTTCGATTCCGCCAGTGAACGAACCAAAACAGACACATTCAAACCAGTGAAGAGTTTAGCTAAACAGGTCAGATACAGACAAGACAGAACTGAAAAACTTCCAGGCAGAAACAAGGCAGCAAGGAAACTACCAAGAAACAGCAGAAGTGAAAAGCAGCCAACCAAGAAATTTCAAATTAGACAGAATGAAAATTCTTTGTTTAGACATGAAGGAATTAAATCATCTGCAGCGTCAAACGAGGGTGTCCTTGTGACAGAAATGGAGCGCTCCTTTGATGACCAAATCTGCATAATTCAAATGAATCATGGAGGAACTCAACTCTTAGTCCATCAACCTGAAAGTCAGGAAAAATGTGTAGACTTGGCTTCAGCTGTTCGCAAATCAAGACTCCTTCCACCTCGACCTGCAAAAGACATCATCCTGGACAAGAAGGCAACAATAGTGTCGAGTATCATTGCTGCTGGCAGAGAAAGTTTTCTGACTCAAGAGGAACAAAAACTAGATGTTGCAGTTGTGATGGGAAATGAGACTCCATCTTCTGACAGGGATGTTGCACGAAAGTGTTTGTCTGCTGTTGATCATGTTTTCGAGCATGGAGAGAAAGATGGAAACGATGATGAGGAGGCCTTAAAGAATGAGGGTAAATTACGCTGCTGTGGTGCATCTGAAAGTCCAAGCTTTGAAACCACACTGAAACCATCAGAGCCTGATGCATTTCTACCGGCAGAGGAGGAAATGATTGGGGAAACGTGGGATGAGAAACTTGAGAAATCCAGGACTTGTGAAGAGGAACCGGTTAATGTTGAAGACAACTCCTCTGAACATGTTGAACATAACAACCAGACAAAAACACCAAGGGCATCAACTCTGTCCCCATTTCTCCCACTTGAGATGTTGAAGGACTGGAGTGGTTTCAAAGAGACGATTCAAAGTATGATGAGAGGGTTTGTTGAAAATCCAGGCTTTGCAGCTGAAATTGCAAGAATTTTTCCAGATTTTTCTCTCAATCAGTGGATTTCAGATTTCGAGAAGATGCTTAAGAACATTGCAGAAAACGAGTCAGATCAGTTTCCTGAGGAAAAGCCTGGGGCCAATTCTGTTGACATAGAAGAAGAACGGCAAAGTCAGAGCGATGCAGTGGTGACAAGCTGCTCTGAGGGATTTGTTTTTGTTGAGTCTTATTTTGCTGAACCTGTACAAACCCAAATGGTGGAGTCTGGTTCAGAACAGGGTTCAGTAGACTCACCAAGAAATCACGTAGCGGAAGTCGTCACTGAAACAAAAGAACAAAGAGAGATTGTTGAGAGAAATGGAAGCTGCCTTGTTCTTCCTGTTGAGGACGTTGTTGAGACACAGTTCAAAAGGCTTCAAACATTATCAACAAACTCTCATGTTGGTCAAAGTTCAAAGGTCAGAAGACTCATAGAAATAACTGCAGATGAAATCAAGGCGATGGCTGTTCCAGAATTGCTGTCGATGAGCCTACAAGAAGGGCGAATTGTCGAGGATCAACATATTGACGAGTCGACGGGATCCGCTGCTGAGCGTCTGGAAGAGCCGTCAGTTGGAGACGTGGACAGCTGCGAGGAAGTTCAGGAGGCAGCGCAGCAACCAGCGACGCAACAACAACGCCAACCAGTGCCGGAGGGTGTGGTTGAAGATTTAAAAGTCATTTCAGCAGCAGCAGGAAGGAAAGGATTCATTGTGAACAGCAGGGAAAACAAACATAAGCCTGAATGCAAGCTTTCCTAATTTAACAAGAAGGAACTGAAATCTGATCTTTGAAACATCGCAAATGTACTGCGGTCACATCTGGAGCCTGTGAATGAGGTCATCAGTAAATTTGGTTGCACTCGTTGATACTTTAAAGGAATAGTCTGACGTTTAGGGAAAGCAGTGGGGAACAGTCAGCCCGGCTCAAAGTCCGCTGATCAGAATGTTGTATTTGGTTTGTTTAAAAAGAATAAGACAGAAATGCTTTGCTTCACGGAGAGTTATGTGCCGACTAGTTTCAAACAGGACAAAACATTTTGCTCAACTTTTTATCCGTGTCTTTCAGAATGTTTTTAATGAAGTCACCAGTTTCAAGTTCTATAAGTTTAATAAAGTCAAGTTCTCTGGTTTCTGCTGATTTTGCACTGTTTCACAATCTTTTAAGCTTTTTTAACCTCAGTTGAGACCATTAATGCCAAAAGAAATAAAAACACACCTACACAGAATTTTTGTGCTCTGTGTGAAAGTACTGCTGACAAAAACAACAGTTTGAAAAAATAGATGTAGATAAAATAGACTTTGATACGTGAGTGCATGAAAAAACGGCCCAGTCAAAGATTTGAGGCCACGAACCACAGTCTGAAGACTGTTTCCGTCTGCGTGTGTTCAGTGTTTGAAATCTCACTTTGTCTGAGCAAGTTCATGTCGGAACGTCGAGCCAACACATCAAATGATCTCTAAATAAATTGATTGTAAATTCTAGTTTCTGGATTGTTTCTTTCTTTGATTGAGTTTGTTTTTAGCAGCATGTGAGTCAGCGTCACTTTGCAGGGGTAAGAAACTGCTTTCATTTTCTTAAGAACTGCCTTGTATATTTATTGAATGAATAATTTGATTTCTGTTGTGATTTCCTCTCTATAATTTCATTTCTATATTGATTATTTGATTTATTCTGATTATGGAAAACTATAATTTGGTCCATAATTATTTGGGGAAAATGGGTGAAAATCTTGTTGAGTGTTTGAGATGAAGCCACTGAATAATGCTTCAGTCAGATTTGCCTTTATACCGGGTTAACTCTGCTTGTATTATTTGTGTGTGTTTACCAGTTGAAATTGTTCACCAGCGGAGAGACAGACCCCAAAAAACTTTTTTTCTCATGTCCACCTTGAGTTCCAGCTAATATAAAGCTGTGTTTCCTGTTGTGTCGCAGAACTTCGGCTGAAGAAACTGTTTGAAGAAAGAGAGAGTTTACACGACCAGGTGAGCGGAAAACCCCGAACATTGATCACCTAGATGTGTGACCTGAGATGTTTGCTTTTGTTCCACAGACTCAGAATGTCCATGGAAGACATTTATTCAAGCCGGAATCTGTCGGATGAATGATCTTTGTGAATGTTCATCTTGGGTGTGCAGGTGAGGCTCCTGAGGTCTCAGCTGGATCAGAGGCAGAAGAACGGGACAGACGGAGTCCAGAATCCAGAGGGGGACGGTCTGGAGAACGGGATGGACTCTCATCTTCTGGAGCTGCAGAGTACGTCTCTTCTTCTTCATCATGTTTGTTTCTGTCATCTTCAGCTTCTTGTCTTCGTCCTCACCTGCATCTTTGTTCTTTTTCACTCTCTTCCTCCTCTTTTTTTCTTTGGTCTTCAACTTCATTTTCATCTCATCTGTTGTTCTCTTCAGTGCTTCGTCTGCATCTTCTCATCCTCACATTCATCTCACCGGTCTGATTTTTGACATTTTCCTGATACGGTTGTATTTTCCTCAGGAGATACCAACAGACAGACGAGTGAGCTCAAGTTCAAACTGGTGAAATCTGAGCAGGAAGTCACCACTCTGGAACAAAATGTAAGTGTCAACATGTTCATCATTTTTATGTTTAGACATCTGCAAAGCATCGTGATAATATATCAGAGAGATTATATCAGAAACACCAACCAGTGTTGTTCATTTCAGCATCAAAGGATTGAAGACAGTCAAACAAGAAGGATACAACAGACAGAGGTTGATAAAACAAGTGTCGCTGTCTTCTTCAGCGCATCAGGGGTTTTCCTTCTTTTCTCAGGTGATCCGACTGGAAGGTCAGGTGACTCGATACAAGTCGGCGGCAGAAAACGCAGAGAAGATCGAAGACGAGCTGAAAGTGGAGAAGAGGAAACTGCAGAGAGAGGTGAGGTCGTCAGGGAGGCGCTTCATTTCTGTTCCTGTGTTTAGATTTTCTGACTTCTTTTTTATTTCGTTTTTAATGTGTTTTGCTGTATTTTTTTATCTTATTTTTTAAATGTTTCGCTTTTTCCCCAATAAACAGAAGGTGAATAAAATGTTTATTAACTTTTTAAATTTAGAACATTAGAACATAACTATCATCCAGAAGAGCAGCTATGTGTTTTCTATATATGTAAACGAAGAATGACAGTTTGATTCTTTTGTTCTTTGACTTTCAGACACGTTGATGTTTATTCTTGTCCGTCCTGTTCTTCTTCGTGGATGTGAACAGATGTGTAGTGTATTTATGTGATGTTTCTCCGCCTGCCTGCAGCTCCGCTCGGCTCTGGACCGGATCGACGAGCTGGAGGCCAGTAACGGCCACCTCTCCAAACGTCTGGAGAAGATGAAGGCCAACCGGAACGCCCTGCTGGCCCAGCAGTGACGCCGCGTCCTGGGACAGATCCTCCTCCAACCGGTCTGGAGGACAGACAGTCCAGATCCCTCAGTGAACTGTTCGTGCCATGTTTTCATCTCCAGCCTGACGACAGACAGACAGACAGACAGACAGTCAGTGCTTGTTTATTCTCTGCATGCAGCACCGGGTGGGTGGAGTCCACTGAGCTGAAAACAAACCAAAAACACAGAAACGACAATCCATCAACCGACCGATCAATCGATCGATCATGGCCACGCTCAAACAGTCACATGTGTAATGTAGCTCTATGATCCCGGTGCCATGTCCACAGCTGATGTCCACAGTGACTCTTCGTGGGTGGAGTTTATCACACAGTCCAAAAGTCTTTGGCCTCAACAAGTCATTCTCTCTGAAGATGTCTTTTTTAAATGTTTTATTTAAAATGATTGTGGTTATTTTTGTCCTCAAAGGAAAACTGAACTGAACTGAACTGAACGGCTGCAAAAATTGGAAAATATGAAAACAACAACAAAACCTGCAGCAAAACAAAGACACAAACAAAAATTTGTTTTCCAAAGAACTCAGAAATCCAAATAGACTGGATCAGGTCCAAGTGCTCGAGTCAGTGTGAAACGACAGAAAATCTGAAGCAATAAAGCGAATTTAGCAGTTTGAGGGTCAAATCTTCTTTATTTATGGAACAAAATAACTTGAATATTAACGGGAAGATTTCGCTAAACTTTCCCACTGACACTCAGCCGCCTCCGTATCAACTTTAACGTTTCAAAGATTTAATACTTGATCTTGTTGTGATGTGATAAACTCCACCCGCCTGGCGCTCCAAGTACATTAAAATAAACACTACATCTGCCTCATCAACATTCAGCTGCTCCGTCTGTGTGAAGTATGGCGCTACCTCTCCTCTGACACTCGGGGGCGCCGTTTCCCTCAAAGACTCAACTGCAACAGAGAGGCTGTGATAACTCGGATCAGACCGGGTCAAAGTGGACCACACTGGGGTCTTTTAACTTTATTTTGGTTCGTGGTGTTTCCTCCTTTTTTATGTTTTCTTGTTGAAAAGCACTCGTGTTTGTCTTGTTTTTAGTCTGTTTTTGTTTTCCGTTCGGGGGGCTGGATGTTGAGAACTGATAAAAACTGTAGATGTGACTGTAGATCAGTTTAAAGCATTTAAAGGCATCAACTTTCTGCTTCATGAAGAACAATAATGCAACACAAGACAACTTGTGCTGTAAAGCCTCAAAGAAAAGAACAAAAGTAAACAAAAGTAGCTCATGCAAACTTCTATTTAGCACAAAAAGTGTTCTTACAGAAGCGTAGCGGTAGAAGAGTTCCACCAGCATCCAGCCCCACCCAGGATGTTTTTAGGATGTGTTCAGGTACCTGAAGAGGGCGTGGCCATGTGTGCTCATGTATTTATGGAACAGGTGGAAACACACCTGGCACACCTGAATCAGGAATATTCCACATGATCTCATGTCTTCAGGTTTACTTTTGAGACTTGGCACTCGGGATGTAAAATCACCAGCTTGTAAATGTCTGAATTCATGTCTGTAATGAATCTTCGCTGAACGAATGAATGAACATATGAAGAGTTTGGTTCCAAAACAACATATTGATCCTGTAAAATACTTTGTGGAAAGGGAAACACAAATTCTGTTCAGTGCATCAACGTCTAACAGCGTCTGAAAGCACCTTCCACCTCGATGCTCATCAACCCACGAAGACGTCAGTGAGACGTCACATGTCCTCTTTGGACTGACGACTTCAACCTGAGGCGACGTGAACAGAACGGCTGCAGCTGTTGCTGGTGTGTGTTACCTCTCGTCCATTCGTTCAACAGCTAACAGCGGCCGTCTGAAGTTTTGGTTTGGTCAGGGACGGCTCCGAGTCTCTTGCTGAGTCTGGTCTTTTGGACAGTCGACCTGCACGTACAGTTTCACTGCTCCTTCCTGAACGTTTTGGCCACTTAGTTTTCTATTGTTGACACCATGAGTGCCAGCCAGGGTGGTGTGTGACAGGCTGAATGCCTCTGAGCGACCGCGGCTCGGTGACCACGACGCCGATATCAGGGGCCGGATCAGTAGGTTGTAGGTCATCGTGGGTCCTCGGCCTCTCAGAAGATCCGACAGCTGAGTGTGTTGTCTCTCATGGAAGGTGTTTGCAGTGAGTGAAGGTTTGCTGTTGGAATTTCATTTCATTTTTGGAATCAAACTCTTCATAAATGGAAACTCTCATTTGATTAATGTCTTGCAATAACACTTTTGTTCTTGAATGTAAGAGTCGCTGGTGAGCAGCGCTGCAAACTTTCACAAACATACATCAACAACAACATCAATATCATCAAGTTCTTCATCTTCAGGTGGACGAGAACTGAACCATCATCGCTGCTGAGGGGAAACAAAGCTTCTTTATTTTCCTCCCCGTTACAGACGTTTGGGTGAGTTGTTTACAGAGTGTGTTTGACTTCGGTCAGGTTTCAGCACTGCAATATTTCCATCGGTCTGAGGCCTGAAGTGTGTGAACTTTCATGTGATTGGGGGATAACTTTAATGTATTCTGTTGAGTCCTATTGATTAGGATGTGGGATATCAGTATATATCAGTATATCAACATGAAGCGATGCTTGTAGCAGCTCAGTGGGGTTTTATTGATCAGCGTGACGGGTGTTAAAGGTGTTTGAGGAGCACGATAATAAACTCATGCAACATCTCACTTCTACTGTTTATGTTCGATGTGAAGACGAAGTGGGTCGAACATCACTTTGATCATTTTCTCTGATTGTGCCAACGTTTGCTGTTTGATTATTGATCCATTCAAAAGAAAAAAGTCCTGTCAAGGATACATTTCACTGGTTGTTCATTGTTCATAAGAGTCGATAGGCTCTTTAGGAAGAAGAAACAAAAACCTGAAAACAGGTTTATTGAAACTCCTTTCAGGTCCCTGTCAAGGCCTGATGGGAGCTGTAGTTGTAAGCTAACAAAATACATGTTTTATCTTAAATGTCATGCTGTTAGTTTTCTGTCTGTTCATCATCAGATACAAATTCATTTCAGAATATCAGTCGAAAAGGACAGACATGTTTGAGGATCCGATCAGGTCCAGCACATTTTCAGTCCTCTCTCTTTAAAACTGAGTGTATGCTCGTCAGGTCTGGTCGGTTTTCCCACGAGTCTGTCTGGGATCAGGTCCAACATTTAGACGTCCAGTTAAACCCTCGCTGGTTCTTTACCGATTGAAAGTTTTCTCTCTCGGTGGCTGAAGAGCTTCATTCTCACTCTGAGGCTCAGATTTACGATCTGAGCAACGTGACCTGAATGCTGCACGATCCTCACACACACACATCAGTAGTTGTCATGGTAATGGTCATGCGTGTTGTTTCACTGAGGCACCCAATCAGAATGCAGCTGACCCCCCAGCAGAGAATTAAAGGAAACTTAAACTTCCTCAGTAAACCAATGGAGCGGCTCAAATCCCAGTACAGCAGACTGTGGTCGTACTGGGATCTTCCCAGTTTGGTGTGTGATACGAAGCAGGGGATTCTGGGACGATGACCCGCTGACTCGGCTGATCCTACAGGAAGGAAAATTAATGAAATCTGATGTCAGGACGAGCTGTTGAACTCCTGCAGTCAGCAGGAAGGGAACGCTGGCCCACAAGCTCTTCACACCTGTGACAGGTAACGCCAAGCAGCTGTCAATCAAACCCAGAAATACAGAATCATTTTGAGACTTTGTCAAGAATTTAAAGAAGGAGTTCATGGCAACAACAATAATAATTATCAATAGTTATTTATTTTAAAAAGCAAATCCAGCATTTAATGTGTATTGTAATTTTTGTATTTCCAATTTAATTGTATCATATTATTTTAGGTAACACAATGAAGGAAGGACGTGTGTTGTGTTGTTGTCACAGTCGAGGGCTGAATCCTGAACTCTGTGCGACTGTTAATAAAGAGAAGCTCGTTAATATTCAGAGGGTTGGACACAATAACAGGAACAGCAGCGAGTTACTACTGAGTCGTTATTTCTCTTCTCTCCGTCTTTTCTGTTCACCTTTTCATCAGTAAGTCGTGTTTCAGCCTAAACTGCGAATTACTTTTTATGGTGTGTGTGTCAGGAAGGAAAGAAGGAAGCAGAGAAGAAAATGAAGTAGGAAGGAAAGTAGGAAAGGACAGAATAGGTAGGAAGGAAGGACAAAAAGGAGGAAGGATGGAAATGAGGAAGAACTGAATGAATTTACTCAGAACTTTTATTTTCATGACAGAAGTAATGAAACAGTGTGGAAATACTCTGTACACAATGTTACCTCAGAATCGTACTGAAGTCCAAAAGTTGAGCAAATGTACTTAGTTACTCTGGTGACGACAGTGCAGAAGGTGAACTGAAACGAGATCTTCAGGCTGCTCACACCGTCCTTCCTTCCTCCCTTCCTTCCTTCCTTCAATCAGTAATGGAGGTTTAATTCTTAACATTTCATCTCTTTGCCTTTGATTATTTGGTTCATTTCTGTTTAGAGGAAGGAGGGAAGTTCGATACTAACTAATGAATCCAGTTCTCCTGGTCTGACCTCTGACCTCCCAGGATGAAGCCACACAGGAAGCGGCTGCTGGTGGTCCTGCTGGCCTGGATACTCCTCTTCCTGTCCCTGCTCTGTCACTTCCTGGACCTCAGATCCTCACCGCTGCCTCGGTCCAGATCTGCCGCAGAGTCCGGTCTCACCAGGACCGAAACCCGCCGCCTGGCCTCTGTTCAGGGGGGGTCCCTGAGACCTGCTGGGGTCTCAGAGAAGGACTGGAGGAGAAGGAGGACTGACTTTAGGTCCAGATCCGAGGACTACTACAGGTCCAGATCTTTGGAGATCCTGCAGAGACTATGGAGCGGGAACCTGACAGTGGGGATGCTGAGTCCTCGTCTCCAGAAGGTCCTGAAAGTCCAGCTGAGCTCTAACAGGCACCAGGTGACGTACCGGGGCCCGAGGGGGGGCCGCAGGTCTGGTATGCAGCTGTACTGTGAGTTGAAGAGGAGGACCAGGATCCGGACCGTGGACGGGACAGAGGAGCCGTTCTCCGGTCTGGGTTGGGCCCAGCTGGTGCCTTCGCTGCCCCTGCAGGAGCTCCGGACGTCTCAGTATCAGAGCTGTGCCGTGGTGACGTCAGCCGGAGCCGTCCTCAACTCGTCGCTGGGGAGGGAGATCGGTGAGTCCACACACAGGACCGAGGGGTCCGACCTCAACAGAGCCAGACTCTCATTTAGTCTTCAAACATGGAGGAAGGTTCTCCACAGTGCAGGAGCAGCCTATGACTCATCATTGATCGAGAAAATAAGAACAAGCCCAGGTTTGTTTTCAGCTCTGGAGCCAGACTGACCGAGAGTCACGGCTCTGCTGAGTCATGTGTTCCTTTAAGCCTCAGTCGTAACGACTTCATGAACTTTATTAATATTAGAGACAAAATTCATCACCTAGACGTAAGGAGACATAATGACCTTTAGTGACCCTGCCAGGTGAGTTCAGGTGTAGTTTGTTTTTTAAGCAGCAGAGGGAGTCGTTTGATGTCTTTAAACTGTATCTCTGATGTTGGAGTCAGATTCCCATGATGCAGTTCTTCGCTTCAACGCTGCTCCCACTAAAGGCTTCGAGAGAGATGTTGGGACCAAGACCACCATCCGCATCATCAACTCCCAGGTACAGACTCCGCCCACTGTCCTCACCTGTGGCTCACCTGCAGGTTATCCTTGTCTTTCTCTATCTTCTCGATCTCTCACACTGGTTCTTCGTCCTCTTCAGATCGTGGCTCGACCCAAACACCAGTTCAACAGCAGCTCGTTGTATGAGGACGTGACTCTGCTGGTCTGGGATCCGGCTCCGTACTCCTCCAACCTGACCCAGGTCCACCATTCTGTCCTCTTAGAACTGAGGTTTAGATGCCATCATGGAAACTAAACTAGCTCTGCTCTGATTGGCTGAAGTCAGTCAGCATCGCTCAGATCAGCTGACAGGAAGTAGAGCTGCAGACTCACCTGATTCATGTCCACTGGTTCTCTCCACACGTTATCGTGTCCAAACTGCGCTGACCAAGGGAGCTGCAGCTAATGATTCTTTACGTTATTGATTAGCGTGACTATCACTTTCCCAAGAAAACAATTCATTGTTTGTGTCTGAAATGTTGCAGCTTCCTTCCTTCAGGAATTATACACATGATAAATATGAAACATTGAGTTGGATCAGAAAACATGTTTCTCTTCAGTGGTTCCTGGAGCCGGACTTCGATCTGTTCTCGGCCTACGTCGAGCGTCGTCGCCTCCGACCCGAGCAGCCGTTTTACATCCTCCATCCAGAATTCATCTGGAGTCTGTGGGACCTGATCCAGGACAACACCGAGGACCAGATCCAGCCGAACCCGCCCTCGTCAGGCTTCACAGGTTCCAGCTACACTTCTCTCACAACCGCTACACAAAATACACAATAAACTGAATTCAAATAAAGTCCAATGTTCATTCTGACACTTATCAATTCCTTTTTAATTATTGTTTGAAGTTCAATTTTAACTAGAAAACACAACAAATACAACTTAGAATATTAATAGTAAAATGCAAATTCAATTTCAACACTATGTAAATAACATCATTTTTTAATATCTTTATGAATGACCATACTTTATTAAGACGTTAACATTTTTACAACAAACCAGAGAGCATAGAAAAATATTCACATTTTGTTCAGGAACACAAACAATTCGTTCTATATATGTGATAAACGAGAAAGTTTGAATTTCTCAGCTGGTTTATGAATGAAACATTTTAAATGAGTCGGTTCTGTAATAAAGTGCAGCTGATGTTGGATGGTCACTTTATTTTAACCTCCTCTGTTTAGTTAGGCTGACTGACTGGACAGCACACAGAGATTCAGGATCAATGAAGGTTTGAGGAGGAGGTCTGAGGAGGAGGTCTGAGGAGGTTTGAGGAGGAGGTCTGAGGAGGAGGTTTGAGGAGGTTTGAGGAGGAGGTCTGAGGAGGTTTTAGGAGAAGGTCTGAAGAGGAGGTTTGAGGAGGAGTTCTGAGGAGGTTTTAGGAGGAGGTTTCAGGAGGAGTTCTGAGGAGGTTTTAGGAGGAGGTTTGAGGAGGAGGTTTCAGGAGGTTTGAGGAGGAGGTTTCAGGAGGAAGTCTGAGGAGGTTTTAGGAGAAAGTCTGAAGAGGAGGTTTCAGGAGGAGTTCTGAGGAGGTTTTAGGAGGAGGTTTGAGGAGGAGGTCTGAGGAGGTCTGAGGAGGAGGTTTCAGGAGGAGTTCTGAGGAGGTTTTAGGAGGAGGTTTGAGGAGAAGGTCTGAGGAGGTTTGAGGAGGAGTTCTGAGGAGGTTTTAGGAGAAAGTCTGAGGAGGAGGTTTCAGGAGGAGTTCTGAGGAGGTTTTAGGAGGAGGTTTGAGGAGAAGGTCTGAGGAGGTTTGAGGAGGAGGTTTCAGGAGGAGTTCTGAGGAGGTTTTAGGAGGAGGTCTGAGGAGGAGGTTTCAGGAGGAGGTCTCTGGTGGTTGGGCAGCCTCAGATTTGTCGGACGTGGCGGCACTGGCTCCCTCCATGACGGGCGAACCGGGTCCGGTGGGCGGACTCGGACCAGCGCCGGCGGGTCCAGTAAGGGGACTCTGGGGTCTCGGGCTGCTGTCACACGCTCGGCGGTCGAGCCGGACCACGGTGGTCTTGGAGGGCACGGAGGAGTGTCCGTTCTTCGTCAGCTGGTGTTTACAGTGGAACAGGATCAGGAAGCAGCGGTAGAACTGAGGAACAAACACACATCAATAATCAATGAAACATGATCATCGATAACCAGTCAACTGTTCGGTTTCAGAGAGGGACAAGGATCAGGACAACGGTCCGTTCCTGTTTCTGCTTTCTCTGGTTGATATGAATTTATCTTACGTCATTTTTTCATTTATATATTTTAACCGATTCTGACTGAAACTGGATTTTGCGGTTCCGTGTTCCGGTCTGTGTTTCAGGGATCCTGCTGATGATGTCGCTGTGTCGTGAGGTCAGCGTGTACGAGTTCATCCCGTCTGTCCGTCGGACCGACCTGTGCCACTACTACGAGCGATACCGCGACGCCGCCTGCACGCTGGGAGCGTATCACCCTCTGCTGTACGAGAAGCTGCTGATCCAGAGGATCGGCCGGGGCCGTCGAGACCAGCTGAGGACCAAGGGCAAGGTCACGCTGAGGGGGTTCAGTACGGTGCAGTGTGGCCACGGCCCGGGTCGGACACACTGAAGGGGGCGCTGTGGTCCTGCTGATTTTCCTCTCAGAGATTTGGTCTGTGAACGTCCCTCATGCTGCCTTCAGGAGCTGCTTGAACTTTTAATCAAACAAAGTCAGTTTCCATCCAAATTAGTTCAAATTTTAACTGAATTTACAGAAAATCCTTCAAATTTTCAGAAAGATTTTGTGAGTTTTCTCTCGTATTTGTGACTTACTGCATCATAATTTTCACCAATGTCTTACTTTTCATGAAGTTTCTGGAAAGTTGAGATTAATTAATGCAAACTAGTTATAATTATAGTAGGTTAAAATTCTAATTTTTACTTAAGGCACAGATTCTCGAAATGACACCAAAATGATGATGCGAGTTTGTAGAACGACATTATGTCACCTGCTGTATTTATATCACGCGTGAACGAAACTGAAGGGATCTTTGTGAGTTCATTATTCTTTACTCATTTAACGAGCTTGCTTTCTCACACTGACTCCACTGTTGGACGGTTATTTTTGTCCTCAGCTGCTGTCTGAGGAAGAACAGGAATCTGGTTTGTGTCTCTCTGTGAAACCAGTCAGCTGTGACAGAAACCAGCGACAGTTGGACCAGCAGGCGCCTGCGTGAATGTGCCGCTTCTAAAAGATTTGAAACGCTGCCAAAATGTGTTCTGGACGAGACAAAGGTTTGAGCCTCTGAAACGATGGTAGGTGTTAAAAAATTAAACATGGAAGTCTCGGAAATCCATCTGAGTTTTAGTTTGCTGTAAAAAGGTGTTCAATAAAAATAATAATCATAAACAGAAATGTTTTTATTTTTTATTTCTCCATTAAAGAAGATGCTACTCGACTGAAATGGGTCAAAGTCTGGTCCTGTAAGTTCAAAATCAAACTGTTTTCTACTTCAGCTAAATCAACATTTGTAGCATGTGTGTGTCTGACTTCACCTGTCCAACATGTTTACATTAACATATACATTAGCTAGCCAGGCTAATGAATTAGCTTCACACCAGAACTGAGGTCAGGGTCTGACAAAGTAAGAGAACAAGAACACTCATTAGCCAAATAATCAAACAACCATCAAAACTTGTTTAACATTGTTCAAGTAATTCTTCTGTTTTTTCTTTTGAGGAAGTTATTTATAAAATTCAAAATGATTCAGACTCCTAAAACAAAGTTGGAGGGGTTTTTTGGCAACACTGTTAATATTTAATTCTAGATCATTTTACTGTGCATCGGTTCGTCCATTAAAGCTTTCTGGACAAAAGTTACTTTTGTTTTTCTGTGCACCTGTCACTCACCTGTTTGTTCATGAGGATGTAGATGACGGGGTTGATGACGGTGCTGCTCTTGGCGAGGATCGACGGGACGATGCTGGTGACGGGGCCGATGGCTCCCGGCCGGCCGAAGGTAGCCATCATGGCGACGACGCCGTACGGCATCCAGCAGAGCAGGTAACACACCACCGTGGTGATGACCATGAACAGGATGTGAAACTCTCTGCGACGAGCCACCGTGCGTCTGATACGACCCACCTGAAAGACAAAACGCAGGTGAGACGCAACTCATCTCAAACAAGCCTCATGTGAACCACCTGTTGACCACATGACCCACCCGATGACCATGTGACTCACCTGTTGACCATATGACCCGCCCGATGACCATGTGACTCACCTGTTGACCATATGACCCGCCCGATGACCATGTGACTCACCTGTTGACCATACGACCCGCCCGATGACCATGTGACTCACCTGTTGACCATATGACCCACCTGATGACCATGTGACTCACCTGTTGACCACATGACCCGCCCGATGACCATGTGACTCACCTGTTGACCATATGACCCACCTGATGACCATGTGACTCACCTGTTGACCACATGACCCGCCCGATGACCATGTGACTCACCTGTTTGACGGCGTACAGCAGGCGGCTGTAGCAGTAGACCATGATGAGGACGGGGAGGCCGAGACAGAAGACGAACAGACAGATGATGTATGAATGAGAACCGGAAGATTTCTGGGTCCAGGTAACCGAGCAGCTGGTCCCGGCCCCCTCCAGACCATAACTGCTCCAGCCCAGCAGGGGGGGCACCGTCCACACCAGAGAATACAGCCATGACCCCCCCACCGCCAGCAGGGGCCTCCTGTAGTCTGGGGCACGCTTGTTGTACACCATCAGGGTGCTGTATCGGTCGTAGGACAGGACGGCCAGAGACACCAGAGACACGATGCCTGGTGGACACAATAACAGGAAGACGAGTTGGACTGAACGTCCACAAAACCACCTGAAACAGCTGAAGAGGCAGATTTAACTTCATTAACAAAACTGATGAAATAAGTTTGTCCACAACTTTTTTTCCATGAGGAAATAATGACTCAGTGTCCAGATTTGAAAGAAACATCATTGTCATGGTTTTGGTTTTAGTCCTGCTGTTTCCTGTTTTCTGTCTGAACAGTCTTTGTTCAGGTGTCGGTTTACTGTCCTGCCTTTGTGATGGCTGCTTAGTTTCCCCTGTCCCTCAGTGTCGTTCCCTCCTGGGGGATTTAGTTCCCGTCTTTCTTTGTATGTTTGTGTTGGTCCTTGTGAGTTTTAGGGTTCGTGCTTAGCTTCCCTGGACTTCGTCTGTTTATGCTTTGGATCTCTGCCTGCTGTCAGACCTCGTTCTGGTTTTTGATCAGTCAGTCTTTTTGTGGTTCATTGATATTTTATGTGATTGATCTGCCTCCAATGTTCCTGCAACACATTTGGAATTTGACCATAAAAACTTCAATGGGACGCAGACATCGACATTCATCAACCGAAATCCTGCTTTTTCTTCACGTTTCCAGCAGACTGATCACCTGTGACCCAAATCTCACCGCTCCCATCATTACAGAGCTGCTGAGGTTCTGGATGTGGGTTCGATCTGCTTCAGCAGCTCTGAGGGATCGGCACAGAACAAAAAAGAAGTCCAGACTGAGACTAAACTGAATCCAGACTGAGTCCGGACTGAGACTAAACTGAGTCCAGACTGAGACTAAACTGAGTCCAGACTGAGACTAAACCGAGACCAGACTGAGACCAGACTGGGACCAGACTGAGTCCAGACTGAGACCAGACTGGGACCAGACTGAGTCCGGACTGAGACCAGACTAAGACCAGACTGAGTCCGGACTGGGACCAGACTGAGTCCGGGCTGAGTCCAGACTAAGACCAGACCAGGTCTTGTCTGAGTCCAACTGAACTCCATTCAAACACGTTGACATTTAAGTCTTCAGCAGAGTTTGTACACGTCATCACACGTCATCAACACTTTGAGCTGAATTTAACAATATTTCCGGTGTGTAAATAAAAACTTTTCACATTCAGACAAAGTTCAGTCACGTCCCCAAACGGTGACGTCACCAGGTCAGGTCACCTGCGCTCACCCAGGCACGAATTGATGAAGCCGTACCACGCGCAGCCGCGGCGGCCGAACAGCCAGCGACTGCGCAGGCTCGAGGCGAAGCTGAGCGTCGTGCCGCACGCGCACACCAGCAGGTCGCTGACGCTGATGTTGAGCAGCAGCATGTTGACCGGGGTCCGCAGGGACCGGAAGCGGCAGAACAGGACCAGGACCAGCAGGTTGTTGACGAACCCCAGCACCATGATAGAGCCCAGACACAGCGACACCACGCGGTGGCCGCCGCGCGACAGCCGCTCGTCCGGCGCGTCGCTCCAGTGCCGCTCCAGGTGTGACGTCAGGTTGGCGTCGGAAAACATGTCCAGGTGTCCGGAGGAGCTCGGGTCAGACCGGAAGAAGAGTCAGAGTCCGCGAGACGCGTCCTGCCGCGCCGCGTCGCCGCTCCGTGCGCCCGCTGTCGCTCGCGTCATCCTCCGCCGGAGCGGCACCGCGCCGCGCGCACGGAACACCGAAGAGATCGATAAGTAATATCGATGAGAGAACCAATAAGAGGTTCAATAACAGAGTCAATAGAACAACCAATAAAAATATCAATAGAAGAATCAAAATGTCAATAAGAGAATCGATAACTCTGCTTCGACTCTTAAGTGATCAGTCTCGCGCTTCAGTCACTTTCTGAGTCTCTGCTCAGTGACGCTCCGCTTTAAATACGGACTGAGCACGTGACCAAATCTGAACCAGACCAGGTTTTCAGATCCGATTCAGAAGAGACCGGCACAGACCAGCGGGCAGACCACGCTGTGTGTCCTCTGTAGTCCTGGTCTGAATTTCTGTCACTGTGAAAATCCAAGTGAGTAAAAGATGATTTGATTTCTAAAAAAACAGAAAGATGAAACTTTTATTTATTTTAATCAAAATTACTTTTTGTTTCCATTTTTACAGTTTTAAAATAAACAAAACTCCACCTGAAAAACTGCATTTCTGCAGCAAAGAGATCCACATGAAGTTCTTTATCCACACATTTCATTTAGATCCAAACTCTTTCATGCTTTATGTATAATTTTTCTGCTTTTCAGAGATTCATAAAATCATATCTGAGATGTTTTCTGGAGCAGAAATGTGACCACAGAGCTGAAAACACAAGCAAGCATCATTAAAATCTCTTTGGTCTGAAGTGAAAATAAACTAATGAACACAGCTGAGTTTGTGGCTGAGTTATTCATCAGCCCCATGATGAGCAGCCCCGGTGCATGATGGGAGTGTCTGCAGCTCTGTGGCCTTGAATTGGAAACAGGTGGAGCAGAAAGTGAATGAATGTAAACCTGCTGATCTGAGGCCTGGTTTCGCTCTTTAAAAGGTTCATCTGACTAAAAAGAAAATCAGGGTAAATTATGACTGAATTTTCTTTCATTAGGACAAGTTTTTACTTTTTAACCTCTTATAGAGAAAAATACATGAAACAGATGTTAGAGATCCTAAAACGTCCATGAGATTCACGTCCATTTTTTTTTGTATTTCAGCTTTGTGAGACACTGAAATGACTGTATTTTGTTCCACTGTTAGAAAAAAGCCATGATTTCGGGGAAAAAGTTATTTTCAGAAACAAGTCGGAATATTTCAACAGAAAACGTAATTTTAGCAAAAAGTGACAACTTCTAAGGATTAAATGATCATTTTAAAATTCTAAATATTTCAAGAAAAAAAGTAATTTTACTATATAAAATTATACATTTGTGAGAAAAAAAGTTGTAATATAAAGAAATAAGTTGCTGTTTTGATGTAAAAGTTGTAATATTTCTAATAAACAGTTATAATACTAATAGAAAAATGTATTTCTAGAACAAAGTCATGATACTGACACAGAATAAATGAAGTCATTTTTGGAGAAACAGGTGTTGCTGCTCGTCGCCTTTGTGCCTCAACTTCCTGATCACCTGACCGGCAGGTAACGACACCTGTCTGACACACACCTGATATGCTGTTACTCTGATAGTGGACAGGAAGCTGTGAATATGAGACGTCTCACCTGAGGACAGACACACCTGTTTGCGTCCTGATGACCTTCTTATCTCTGTGTTTCATGTCTGTGACTCAGTTTGAGAAGAAGGAGGCAGAGTTCTGACTCTGATTCTCCTCCTGCTGTGTCTTTGTCTCCCTTCACCTCTCACGGTTTCTGTTCAACTGTAAGAGAAGAAGCTCTGGGTTAATTCAGAGGGAAGCTCTCAGACGTATCTGTGGTGGATGTGGACTCAGAGGAGGAGAAGCAGCTCCATCTGGAGACCACAGCTGTCGGCACCTCCGGCCTCTGGCCCCCTCAGTCCTGCACAGACGCCAAAAACAAGGGTCCACAACAACAACGTACAGATTCAAGTCCTGCAAGTATTACTCTAAAATATACAATATATAGTTCAATTACTGCAGTATATGTGTGTACTAATACACCTAATCAATGTTACTGTGCAGCTCAGTGTTTTTAAGCTGTGTGTGTGTGTGTGTGTGTGTGTGTGTGTGTGTGTGTGTGTGTGTGTGTGTTTCCTCCTGCTGAGCTGCTCTGGAGGCAAAAATAAAAATAATCTCATTGGTCGAGTTAGTGTGAAAACAAAAAACATGTTTTAATGCCAGGAGCTGTTCACACACACACACACACACACACCTTAAAAACACTGAGCTGCACACACACATTGTGACTTATAAATCTGTACATTTGTTTCCACTTTCACTTGATTTTTGTAATTTTGTCTGAAGAATAATCCTCCTCCTCCTCCTCCTCCTCTCTGGAACCCAGTCCTACACAGACCCAAGGACGCGAGGACGGGGTCTGAAATGGACTTGAGGTGATCGGTAACAGTCAGAGCCAATCCAAAATCTGAAATGAACCCCAAGACCGTAAAGCAAATCCACAATGGACCCCGTGATGGTCAGAGCCAACCTGAACTGGACCTGAAGACAGAAGCATGTGTTGGTTTGCTCTGGATCGTGTTTCTTCTTCCTGTGTCTTTGTGTCTAATAATAAGAGACCGTGTTGAGTTTCAGTGCGTTATTGAATCTTTGGGTCCTGTAGCCCCAGTGACATCACAAAAAGTCAAAACCTAAAAGTCAAACCACAGGGTTCATGAGCGTCTCCTCGTCAGACGAGCATCAGGTTTTTATTTTTCGTGTTTTGCCCTGAAGACAAACTGACAGCTGTGACCTGATCCAGATGTTTGTCTGAAGAGGACATGAAGGCTTCAGCCTCGGGAGGTTTCAGACATTCAGAGCTTCCAAAACACAGCAGAGGACGAATCACATCCACTAATAGACTAATAATTTCCAGCCAGCATCAGTGGAAGAGGAGAATCATAAAAGCAAACGTTCTTCGTCATTTGAGGAGGGGGGGCATTTAATGAACTGTCATTTAGTGCTCTGTAAATAACGCTGTCCACTTTTTGACCAACACAACAAGAAGCACAATATTAGAGTGGATTTTCAGAATAAAAGCTGTAGTCACAGTGAGTGTGAAGGTCAGACTGACTGCAGCCTCCCTCAGGCTTCTCTTCATCATCATCATCATCATCATCATCATCATCATCAGCTGATCTAAATACAGATGTTGCATCTGTCTGCCAGCTGAGGCGTTGCTCGTCACATCAGTCTCAACGGGAAGTGTGAAACCCTGAAGTGTGATGTTCCTGCAGGCTGATCTGAGAACAGCTCTGTCTTTCACTCGACTTTGACCCCCTCTCGATGTTTGTAACAGACGCTATCAGAAACACAGAAGAAGAAATGCAGTGTCTTGTGTTTGTGCTGCAACTGCTGCAGGTTTTTTCTCCTGCTGAACAGAAAAATCCAGTTCGTTAAAATGGATCTGAAAACAACATGGATCTGTCGGATGGTGCTTTTACTGCAGCTTAAATTCTTGGATCAGTGGGACAGTTTATTATATAATGTGTTGTGTGTATATATGAGGTTGGTCCTTAATAATAAACTGTATATTTGTACATTTGAGCCACGTTCCCTCAGCTGCTCTTACAGCTCAAAATATTAACTTTCACCCAGAGATAAATGATAATTTCATTCTTTCTTTGCTTCTGATTTCTGTGATAGTTCCTCTTCTCTCTCTGAGGTGTTCAGCCGGCTGCTATAAGATAAATATTTATATATTTGTACATATTTATATATTTACTGTTTACTTGCTTGTTGTCAGTAGTTCAGCCTGAGTCGTCTCACTGTCACGAGAACAAGAGTATTTCTGCGACACTTTCTGCACTGTATGAAGGGTTCAATATATTTATTGATGTTTTGTTATTAATGATCAGTCTGTCTGAAGATCAGCTGTTTCCCAGCAGGAAGTTTTAATTTGTCTCTGGTGTGATTTTTTTCCCTGCAGCCAAACTGAGTCTCTTCTTGTCTCCTCATGTCTTCTTCTTTCACTTGAACTCTTCCTGTAAGAGATGGAGTTCAACACAGGTTTTCTTCTGTTTCACTATTGACATTTATTTAACCACACCTCTAATTAAGTACCACGATGTAACGGTGTAGATAAATAATTCGTTTGCGTTTGTTAACGTCCTGTTAAACAACCATAGTTTTAGCATGTGTTTTATTTTGAAAATCCACAGCGGATGTGTGTATCGTACTAAACGCGGTGCATGTTGGGTATCTGTCAGTGGCGAACGAGTTCGTGCTGTGGGTAAGTGAATGCTGGGCCGTTTAGAGTCTCATGACTTAGTAAAGAAGAAAAGAAAAGATTGTTGATTTACGACTCAATGAACGAGTAGCGTTTTAGCTTAGCTGCTAGCGGCGCCGAGTGTCTGAACTGTGACCTGCGCGAACGCTAACAGGGAATTTTCCTTTGTAGTCGGAGCGGGAACCGACGTTTCTCCAACTTGCCATTTGTTCTGCACAGCTGTGGTTATGTGTTTGTCCCAGGTGTTGCAGGTATGTTCATTTTGAGCTGCTATATTTCATTCAACTGTGTTTCGATAGTTCGTGTGTTTCAGATGTAGGTGCTATATTTCGTTGTCACCACAAGGTGGCGGCATAGTCTGTAATTTGCTTTTGCCAGTGCAAGAGATGGGCTTCGATGGCCTGATTCTGTGGTTGTGTGTTTGTCCCAGGTGTTGCAGAATGAACCGGCCCGAGTGATCCATTCGACCTGACTCCTGTGAAGTGTGCTGAGATGGCAGACAGAGCAATATAGAGGTCACATGGGCCTGGAGATAGAAGTTTGCTCACTTAATTTTGAAAATCAATGTCTAATATAGTTGTATCTGTAGTGACAAAAAAACAAATGAATGAAAATGCTCTGAAGTGTGTGAAGTGTGGTATTCAGTAATCAGGCTGTAAGTAGACTACCTCGGGGTTTTGTCACTCCTTTTGGATTTGAGGAAAAAAATTAACCAACAGGGTATTGTCGTTTAATTTCTTCATGTTAAAGCAGGACTCTTTAAATCCTCCCTCTCTGGGGTCATTTTGAAAACCCAGCATCCTGAGCAGCTGCATCACTGTCTGGTTTGGAGGCTGCACCATCTGCAGCAGTTAGTGAGGACAGCTGAGAAGATCATCTGGAGGAACGTTGTTTCGTTTTCACTGTGAACGAAAACATCGCCTGCAAGTTCGACGCTCAGGTGAAACAAACACTGTTTCAACATCTGATTCTGTTTTTATTGAACAATGTCAAATCCAACATGAAGGCAGAACAGGAAGATCAGTCCTGAGAATCAACCTGAAAAACTGGAGTGAATCAAAAAGACAGTTATATTCACCAAACTGAAAATGACTCGTCTGGTAATTATTCCTTGTGCATGTTGTAATTCATTTCTTTATCAGATAATTTCAAGATCCTCACAATTCTAAAAAAAACTCGTAAGTACAAGATGCTTCAGTATAATGAAGAAAACCCTGACATAATTATCAGATCTGAAACCAGACTGGGCGTCCATCTGCCACAACCGGTTAGGTTGACTTAGAAATAGAGAGGGAGGATGAACTGGGAAAAATAAATACTTGAAGACATTGTGATTTGACTGAAGTAACGTACATACAGTATGAACAGTTTAATAATCAATGGCCCATGTTTTACACATAATGAGAAATCAATGCAGGACCAGAAGTGTTTTAATGAATTAGAAATAAGTCATTTCATTTATAAATCACATTTATAAGTGGCATAAAATACGCCTGTATCACACTTTTGAACCTGATCACTGCTGAGCCATGACTTGACCTCAGTACTTCAATCCCGCTCAACGAGTATCTCTGCAGCTTCATTTACTTTCACTGCTCTCACCAGCACACTTGTGTTTTTTGATATGAGCGTGCCGAGTGAATCTTTTATCACAAATACTGCAACTAAATGGTTTCTCCCCCGTGTGAACAGTCATGTGTCGTCTGAGATTTGTCTTTTGTGCAAATCGTTTACCACAAATGGAACAATTGAATGGTTTTTCCTCTGTGTGGACAGTCAAGTGTTGTGTCAGATTTCCATGTTGTGCAAATCTCTTACCACAAACTGAACAACTAAACGGTTTCTCCCCAGTGTGCATTCTAATGTGTTTGGACAAAGTGCCTCTGTTTCCGAAACTGACTTTACAAACTGAGCAGGTGAAAGGTTTTTCTCCTGTGTGAACTCTTAAGTGGGAGTTCAAAGTTGAGCTTATTGTGAATCTTCTACCACAGACAGAGCAACTGAATGGTTTCTCTCCTGTGTGGATTCTCATGTGTCTCACAACATTTCCTCTCCGTTGAAATTTTTTTTTACAAACTGAGCAGCTGAAACGTTTTCCTTCTGAATGAAGTCTCATATGAGTTGTTAAAGATTTCTTCCTGTGGTATCTTTTACCACAAACTGAGCAACTAAATGAAGTCCCTCCTGTTTGGCTTCCATTGTGTTTCTGCCCCTTGTGGCCAAAGCTTGTAGCACATTCTTTCTGCAGAGGGTCTGAACCTGACTGAGGCTCCCTGGTCTCCTCCCAGTCACAACTGTCATCAGTCTCAGGTTCAGAGGAGTCTGAAGTCTTGTCCTCAGGATCTGCTTGTAAACCAGTATCTGGATCAGAGTTCCTGGCCGGTTCTGATCCTCCGCACTCGTCTCCATCAGCTTCTGTTTTCACCTGTTCACTTTGTCTCCGATGAAGCCATGAGGACGGAGGTTTCTCTTCGTCCTCGTCTTCGCTCTTCACAGCCACAGGAGTGAACGTGAACTTGGTGCTATGAGCCTCCTCCAGGCCTGGAAGCTGCTCTCCCTCCTGACTGCTCCACAGCTCCTCCTGTTCCTCTTTAATGTGTGGCAGCTGTGGTGGCTCCTCCTGGTCCAGACTGGGGCTCCTCTGCTGCTGCTCCGGGGGAAGCTCTTCTTTACTCAGCAGCAGCAGCTGGACGTCTGTGGACAACAAAGAAACACACACACACACACACACAGCACGACTTTCTTACAACCCTGAGTCCAAAACAGTTGTGACACTGTAAAAACATCAATAAATGTAATGTTTGACTTCATCGACTTTACTAACTTTTGAATGTGTTTATATATACGCTGTATTTCCTCAGTGTGTATTGGTACTTGTACTGCAGTATTTCCTCAGTGTGTATTGGTACTTGTACTGCAGTATTTCCTCAGTGTGTATTGGTATTTGTACTAGTGAATGTGACTTCTTGTTGCATCAGTTTAAAGGCAGGAGTAAAGAGTCCAGACCTGCTGTGTGTAACCGGACTTGAGGCTTGAAAACAGCGTCCAGTAGTTTGTGAGACATTTGGACAAAGTGGCAGCAGCTTTTCCTCCAGACTCAGTCCGTTAAAAACACTTTGCTCCCTCTGATGTTCATCGCTCAGATCAACGTTGGCCTCCGTCTGTCTGCAGCTAGCAGGCTACGTTAGCTTCGTTAGCTTCACAGCAGGAGCTCATTGACATGTTGAAGATGTTCGCGTGAAGGAAACAGCGCAGAGTCTGTCCACACAGCTCCATGTGGACATTTGGACACTTTGACTCCGGGGACAAACGCAGGTTTTAGCATGTTAGCCACATCCACTTCCTTCCGGTAAGCTCGCTCTTGATCAGAGTTAGGACGGTGACGTCACGACCCGCCCTCTGCTCTCATTGGCCGCTTACACACTCCGGGGCAGCAGGTGGCGACACATTTAATGTTGCTCATAATAGTCCGACAGTTAAACCTCCTGTTAGCCAACAATGCTACAGGAAGTTAGCCTCGCCGCTAGCAGGAAACAGACGGAACTCGGCCTCACAGTTGTGTCGGAGCAGCTTCGACAGAGACCAAAGTGGATTTTTGAAAATGTCTAAAGTCCAAACGCTGAGAGCTTTTGTGAAGCAGCGACTGACTTTGGCAGCTGAGGAGATATTTGAGGTGTTTGAAAGAACGATAGCAGAGTACGAGGAGGAACTTTGTCGACAACGAAAACTACTGGACGCTGTTTTCAAGCCTGAAGTCCGGTTACACACAGCAGGTCTGGACTCTCTCTGCTTCTTCTGCCTTTAAGCTGATGAGGAACCAGCTGCCACGAAAACAAGCTCTTTGTTGTCTTTTGTCCAACAGACATAGTGAATCAGTGCAATCTGAAAAGTTCAGCTTCCTCCAACAAGAAATGAACATGAGGCAGGTAAAACGAGAATCAAAGACATTAAACACTAGAACAGACATGAAAGTCAATCAAATCCTGTTTCAGAGGTCAAAGTGTCTGATTATTGGTCAAGAAGACAGATAACCGAAATTTGGAACTGATAGAAAAAACTGCAATACAAATGAAAACCAGTGGTGGAAGTAATTAAGTACATTTACTCAGTTACTGATGTACTTAAGTACAGTTTTGAAGTACTCGTATCTGAGTTTCATTTTATGCTTCTTTATGCCTCAATATATTTTAGATTTTTTTTCTCCACTCCATTGATTTGATAAGATTCAGATGATTAAAAAACAAAATGTAAACCAACTAACACATTATGATGTAATGATATAGATGAAACTGAGCTCCATCTTTACCAGCTGCAACATGACAGTAATGAACACATGAACGCATCAATAATGTGAATAGTAATATATATTATTCTCAAATTGGCCCTTCTGCACTTTTATCTTAGATATTTTAAATATATTTAGATGCTACTACTCTTGTACTCTTGTACTCACTTACATTTACTTAAGTAAAAGATCTGCATACTTTACACGTTTCATGAAGAGCTGTCAAAGAGAACTTTTCAACATTATCTTTAAAAAAGTGCAGAGATCTCCCAGCAGCATTTCTTATAAAGTGAACTGAACATTTAAATAAACAAAGTGGCTCCCAGAGTTTTATAAATGAAGGTCAAATCAAAGTTTTAAAGGTTAGTCGTGTCAGTCCAGCAGTAGCAGGTCGTGGTGCAGAAAGCAGAGTTACTCAGCAGCTCTTCAATGAGACGACTTCTGTCCTTCCTTTAAACTGCAGAGACACCACTGAAGACGCTCTCTGAATGGACGAGGGGCGTTATACTTGACTGTGCATCGCTGCAACAAAGTGCTTTATTCAGGGACTGGGGTGGATGAGCAGCTGATTTAAAGTCGCCTCTGTCGCCTTCACTGAGTGAAATCCTGCAGGCTGAGACTTCAGAATTTTGCTCTGGTGTCACTGGGAAACTGGACAAGCTGCTCATCACAGAAACAGATGATTAGATTGTGATGGTTATTGAAGAACAGTAATATCTGCTGCTTCACTTCGAGCTGTCTGTCACAGCAGCCTTCAGTGTCGATAGGCTGTTACTCCTGACGTGTAACCAATCAGATGTTGCTGTGGGCGGGACATTGAGCCAAAGCAGAGCAGTTTGATTCAATTATTTTATCGGCAATCGGATTAAATGACGATTCCAATAATTAAAAAATGCTGAATATTGGATCCAACAATCGATGCAGTGGATAATCAGTCGACCTCTACAGTGGTCATAAAATGACTGAGCTGTAATGTAGAAGGTTGTGCAGTAATGTAGTGGGTATATGCTGAAGCAGAACACCTTGTAAACAGGTAGTAATAGAAATGTGTATGTACAGACATGTAAACAGGCTGTGATGGTACTGTTGTCTCATTGATGATGATGAGGACGCATCCTCCTCCGTCACTTCCTGTTGAAAAAAGGCACATTTCTCACTTTTGAAGTACATTAGACTATGAAGACATTTTTGTTCAGGAGGTGGTTTTATTTCCACTGAGGATCAGTGTGTAAATGCACACTTAGTATGATTAACCTTCGTTCTTTCAACTTTAGCTTGACTGACACCAGGTCAAACACATAACTCCAGCTCTCTGAAGCCTGTGTGTGTGTGTGTGTGTTTTTTGTTGTCCACAGACGTCCAGCTGCTGCTGCTGAGTAAAGAAGAGCTTCCCCCGGAGCAGCAGCAGAGGAGCCCCAGTCTGGACCAGGAGGAGCCACCACAGCTGCCACACATTAAAGAGGAACAGGAGGAGCTGTGGAGCAGTCAGGAGGGAGAGCAGCTTCCAGGCCTGGAGGAGGCTCATAGCACCAAGTTCACGTTCACTCCTGTGGCTGTGAAGAGCGAAGACGAGGACGAAGAGAAACCTCCGTCCTCACGGCTTCATCGGAGACAAAGTGAACGGGTGAAAACAGAAGCTGATGGAGACGAGTGCGGAGGATCAGAACCGGCCAGGAACTCTGATCCAGATACTGGTTTACAAGCAGATCCTGAGGACAAGACTTCAGACTCCTCTGAACCTGAGACAAAAGTCGGTGATGATTGTAAGAGTAACAGTGAACCTCAGTCAGGTTTAAATGCTCTAAAAAATAACAGTGGTGGTGAGAAATCATTCAGCTGCTCTGAATGTGGTAAACGATTCAGCCAAAACTCAAATCTGAAGACACACATGAGAATCCACACAGGAGAGAAACCCTACAGCTGCTCAGTTTGTTGTAAAAGATTTATACAAAAAGTAAATCTGACCAACCACATGGCACTGCACACGGGGGAGAAACGATACAGCTGCAGTATTTGTGACAAACGATTCACTTGGCATTATCAGCTCAAAAACCATCAGTGTGCTTTTCATCAGTGCTCACAGCTTCATCAAACACAAACTGAAGAGAACAAAGATGCAGAGCATTTGAAAACAGAAGTTGAAGGAGACGACTGTGGAGGATCAGAACCGGCCAGGAACTTTGATCCAGATACCCTTTCTCAACCAGATACTCATGACAAGACTTCAGACTCTGAAGGTGACACTGATGACAGACGGGACACAACCAGGGAACCTCAGTCAGGTTTAAACCATCTGCAAAAAGCATGTGCGACAAGCTTTGGCCACAAGGGGCATCAGCAGAAATACAATGGATCACAAGCAGGGGTGACATTTAGTTGCTCAGTTTGTGGTAAAAGATACCACAGGAAGAATTCCTTAGCAACTCATATGAGACTTCATTCAGAAGAAAAACATTTCAGCTGCTCATTTTGTAAAAGAACTTTTCAGTGGAGAGTTCATGTTGTGAGGCACATGAGAATCCACACAGGAGAGAAACCCTTCAGTTGTTCTGTCTGTGGTCGAAGATTTGCACGAAGCTCAAATTTGACTTCACACTTAAGAGTTCACACAGGAGAAAAACCTTTCACCTGCTCAGTTTGTAAAGCAAGTTTCAGTCGCAGACACAATTTGTCCAAACACATGAGAATCCACACTGGGGAGAAACCGTTTGGCTGCTCAGTCTGTGGTAAAGAATTTGCACGAAAGGAACATCTGAGAGGACACTTGGTTGTCCACACACAGGCGAAACCATTAAGTTGTGTTGGTGATTAAAAGATTCACACATCTCAGTCATATGAAAAAACACAAGCAGGTTGTTGGGAGCAATGAAAGTAAATGAAGCTGCAGAGATGCCTGTTGAGCCAGTTTATTGAATTCAATCAGTTTGCTCTCATAGATTGTTCAGACTCTCAGTTGACGTTTAACAGCGGCAATCAGTGGCGGTCTCTGGAACAGAGCGCCGGTCAGCGTCTCCAGTGTACTAAGTTCTGTTACTGTATTTGTGTTACTTTGGTCAAATCCCAAGTTTGCAGACTAACTTTGATGTCACACAGTTCGACAGCTGATGTGCTGGATTGATCCAGTTACCGTTAAAGCAGAGATTCCGATTGTCCAGGACTGTTTCTGCACACAACTCTGATGCCTTCTGTGTGTTGGGAGAGTTGTTGTTTGCTGTCATCATTCTTCACCTGGAATCTTCATCCTGGGACTCGTGTCCACGTTTATTGCAGTGGTTTTGTTGTTTCAATAAACCTCCAAGTGACGACCAAGTCATATCCCTCCGCCCGGCTCTGTGACAACAGGAAGACAGAGTTTTATACAAAAAAGGCTCCGTTTGGAAGATCCTCACTTGATGAGTCTTATATAGATGAGTCACACTGCTGAAGCCTCACATTTGATTAAGCCTCAGATGTATTTTTGAGTCAGCATATTTAGATCGGGTCGTGAAATTAATGAATGCAGGTGGAGTTCGGGGAGCTTTATCTGAGGTCTGTTTTGGAGCGGGTTGAAACTTTTGGAGCTTCTTCTTCAGACTGTCTTCAACCAGCAGCAGCAGTTTATTCATGTGCTTATTTGTAAAATCTCACTGATGAATGTAAAACGACACGTTGCTCACTAAAACTTCATTGATTCAAACCTGTGGCTTAAATGTGTTTTCATTTTTTTTATATTTTTACCGTTAATTTTCTGTTGATTTATGGTATTAATCCATTGTAAGGTTTTTGTAAACTGTTAGAAGTTACTAATGAAAAAAATGTAATGCTTTAATAAGTGTGCTATCATTTGGAAACAAATAGATAATCTGTAACATTAGTTGTACATTTATGATTCAACTGTAAATCATCAGTATGCATAAAGAAAAGTCAAATACCTGCAAATGTTCTCGACACTGAATTTAAAGACGAGCGGTTTCTGGCTTGTTTCATAAGCTTTTCTCATGATGAAAAAAAAGGTTGTCGTCCCACACGTTGATCATGTTCATAAACTCATCTGATTGTATTGACAGTGACGTAATAAACGGATGAATGCTGATGTTCAATAACTCCTGCTGTTACTGGTTTTGATTTTAAACCGTCCACCATGAGTCCAGCAATGTTCGAGTTCTCTTACAAGACCAACAGAGAAAAGACACCGCCCCCTGCAGGCACCTCTCCGTCACTCCGTGTGTGTGTGTGTCAGCTGCTTTCAGCGGACTTTGTGTGAACTTCCGCCTCCTGTTAGCCAACAATGCTACAGGAAGTTAGCCTCGCCGCTAGCAGGAAACAGACGGAACTCGGCCTCACAGTTGTGTCGGAGCAGCTTCGACAGAGACCAAAGTGGATTTTTGAAAATGTCTAAAGTCCAAACGCTGAGAGCTTTTGTGAAGCAGCGACTGACTTTGGCAGCTGAGGAGATATTTGAGGTGTTTGAAAGAACGATAGCAGAGTACGAGGAGGAACTTTGTCGACAACGAAAACTACTGGACGCTGTTTTCAAGCCTGAAGTCCGGTTACACACAGCAGGTCTGGACTCTCTCCGCTTCTTCTGCCTTTAAACTGATGAGGAACCATCTGCCACGAAAACAAGCTCTTTGTTGTTCATATTTTATATGTGACGTCAGGAGGCGCCATTTTGAAAGTTCAGTGAGAAGAAGAAGAGATTTGAAGTTAAACAGACAGTTAGAAGAAGTTTCCCTGTTTGTTATGATGTTTTGAAGGTCTGAGAGGTATTTTTCTTCTTTATCAGTATTTTCTTTTATCTGTAGATTAAGTAAAATGGGAACCCAGTGAATCTAGAAAGTCAGTTTTTCTCTCTTCTTTATTATCTTGTCCAGACAAACCAAACTGTCAATTCAATTGAAGCAGCCAGCAAACAACAGCAGATGATGAGACCACCAACAAAGAACTAAACAGATAAATCAGGTGTCTCATGTAGAAATACAACACACAGGCAGGTTCATCTCTGCGTTAGTTTTATTCAAATACAAGACTTTATTTTTCTTCTGTTGTGACCATGTTCAATTGTACTTATATTGACAGCCCACATTCATGTAAATTCCTTTTTCAACTTCAGCTGTTTCCAGCGGCGTCAGTCTGGTCTTGAGTGTGTGAATCACTGCTGTCTCAACTTTTCAGCAGCAGCTAAAGCTACAGGCATCCACTTATTATCTCTTGTGGTTGATTAGGAAATCCTGACACACCCCGATGATACAAAGATAAGATAAGATATACCTTTATTCATCCCACAGTTAGGAAATTCACAAAGTACGTGGACGGGCTGAATGCCAACTTTTGTCACAGGCACAAATTTTCCATAAAACTTCAGTAACAGCAGGAACACTACTGTACTATAATATATGTATGTATGTTGCTCTCTCCTTCTTATTCTTATTATCAAGACAGACATAAAAAAATAAAATGTAAAGACAAATGCTAAACACACATGCTCACGTGAAACAATGTTCATAAATGACAGCATCACATCAAACCTGGAGTATTTGTAGCAAAATGGCTTCTTCATATTTACAGGCATTGAAACACTTTCATCTTTCCAGCTGAGAGTTTTATTTGAACTCGGGACAAGTGCATTTACATATGCACATCACATGACTCACAGCTGCCTTCATCTCAGTCATTTTATGGCATTACTGCTCTGACAAAATGCAAAGCACACGACATGCTTGTAGTTTGTTTTAGTTTGAATGACTTCTGATTTTATACAAAATGTGCAACATTTCTCCACATTTAAGTCATGGTTGTCAGTCTTTTAAATGTTCAGAGGAAACTCCAGCTCTCTGAAGCCTGTGTGTGTGTGTTTCTTTGTTGTCCACAGACGTCCAGCTGCTGCTGCTGAGTAAAGAAGAGCTTCCCCCGGAGCAGCAGCAGAGGAGCCCCAGTCTGGACCAGGAGGAGCCACCACAGCTGCCACACATTAAAGAGGAACAGGAGGAGCTGTGGAGCAGTCAGGAGGGAGAGCAGCTTCCAGGCCTGGAGGAGGCTCATAGCACCAAGTTCACGTTCACTCCTGTGGCTGTGAAGAACGAAGACGAGGACGAAGAGAAACCTCCGTCCTCGCGGCTTCATCGGAGACAAAGTGAACGGGTGAAAACAGAAGCTGATGGAGACGAGTGCGGAGGATCAGAACCGGCCAGGAACTCTGATCCAGATACTGGTTTACAAGCAGATCCTGAGGACAAGACTTCAGACTCCTCTGAACCTGAGACTGATGACAGATGTGACTGGGAGGAGACCAGGGAGCCTCAGTCAGGTTCAGACCCTCTGCAAAGCAATGGAGTACCTGAAAGTGATATAGAAAGTAATACTGGAGAAACATCGGTTAGTTCCTCTGAATGTGCCACAAGCTTTGGCCACAAGGGACATCTGCAGAAACACATTGTAATCCAAACAGGAGTGACTTCATTTGATTTGTCGGTTTGTGATGAAACACATCCCAGGAAGAACTCTGTAATAGATCATATGAGACTTCATTCAGAACAAAAACGTTTCAGTTGCTCAGTTTGTAAAAAGACTTTTCAACGGAAAGAGCACGTCAGGACACACATGAGAATCCACACAGGGGAGAAACCCTTCAGTTGTTCCTTCTGTGGTAAAGGATTTCCACAAAAGGTCCAAATGAGAGAACACATGAGAATCCACACAGGAGAGAAACCCTTCAGTTGCTCTGTCTGTGGTAGAGGATTTGCACAAAGCTCAACCTTGACTTCACACTTAAGAGTTCACACAGGAGAAAAACCTTTCACCTGCTCAGTTTGTGAAGCAAGTTTCAGTGGCAGAAGCACTTTGTCCCAGCACATGAGAATTCACACTGGGGAGAAACCGTTTAGTTGCAGTGTTTGTGACAAAAGATTCACACAGCTTGCCCATTTCAGAAAACACAGGTGTGTTGGTGAGAACAGCAGAAATAAATAAGCCACAGAGATGCTTGTTGAGCCAATTTCTTCTGACTGAGAGAAGAACTTGGTTCAACATTGGTCAGTTCAAAACTGTGATACAGACTATAAGTTTGAGATTGATGTCATTAACAGAAGGATGAATGTGAGGAGACACACAGGAGAGACAATGAAACCACAGTGAATCAAACCCACAGAGAAACCTGGTGACTAAAGAGAAGAAGCCCTCCATCCTTCAGAGACATGCTCCACCCTCTGGTTTGAACCTTTATGGAGAAGAATTCATTCTGCAGCAGGATAAAGACCTCAAAGCTCTGCAAGAACCACCTGAGGACTGACAGTGACTGTGCACCCTATGTTGCAGTGTTTGTGATAAAAGATTCATACAACTCGCTCATATCAAAAAACACAAATGTGTTGGTGAGAGCAGTAAAGTAAAGATGCTTGTTGATCAGTCCCACCACACCAGGACTGATGCTCCCAGTAATGGCAACAGGCGGGAATCAAACCAGATGCTGCACCACTGACTCTGCCACCAAGCCCCCTTCACACCTGAACCTTCTCTCAGAGCTCTTTTAAGTTTTCACTTTGGCTGCTGGACTTCAAAATTCACTGAGCCTCATAAGGATTGACGGCACATTGTCCAATCCTTCAAGCAGTTCTTTATCACCATGAGCTCAAATGCAAACAGATCAGTTTATCCTAATGTATAAATAACCCTGATGTTGGCTGATCAGGTCTGGATCACAGTCAGTGCTCCAGTTCATCCCAGTGCTGTTGGATGGTGTTCAGGTCAGCGTCTGTGCAGGCCAGTCGAGTTCTTCCACTCCAAACTGGACCTGAGACAAACAACAAACACACTCACAGTAACATTGGGCTTTTATTGTAACAGGAACCAGAATCCAAAAACAACACATGATGGACAGGAGAACAGAAGGACACAGAAAGTACAAGTCAACAATACAATTTCATGATTGTACAGTTTTTTCAATCTTTAAAGGACTGGGCGTGGAAGAAGTTTACAGTGTAAATGAGAAATTTAACTTATCTTTGTCTTAATTATTTTGAATCATTTTTTGTTCATTGATTAATTTACTGCAATGACTACAATCAGTGAATGTTTCTCTAACAGGAGGAGACTCCCTCCTACAGAGACACGGAAGAACCAGACCAGGTCCAGGACCCAAAGCCGGGATACAGAGGTTCAGTGAACGTGGTGTTGAAGGTGTGGAGGTGGATCAGTTTGTCTGAGGAGACTCTGTAGAAGGACAGAGAGCCGGCAGGACAGTCCACATACACTCCTACTCTGTTTGAGACAGAGGAGGAGGAGGAGATGGATGTTTCTGTGTTATTGTGACAGACATAAGAACCATCATCATCAGAGCAGTTGAGACTCCAGGACTGATGATTCTCTCCAAACCAGCAGTCAGCTCTGTTTCCTTTTCTTCTGATTCCTCTGTAACTCACTGATATTTTAACTCCTCCTCTCCACTCGACCTCCCAGTAACAGCGACCAGTCAGAGCATTTGTACACAGCAGCTGAGGACAGTAGTCAAACCTGTCTGGATGATCAGGATATGACTGATCCTCTGTCACATATGTCACCTTCCTGTTGTTGTCAGACAGTTGGAGGTTTCTGTTCACTGTGTTTGTGTCGATTGTGAGTTCACAGGAATCTGATGGAGAGAAAAAGACACAAAACAGCTGCAGTGATTCATCTGTTCATTTCTTGACAGTTTGAAGATGGTTGAATGTGTCCTGCTTTCTTTTCATGAGTCAAATTCAAACCACACTTACACTTCCTCGGACCTGGTCTCAACCATCGGGCTCCACCTGGCTCCACCCTGAAAGGAGGAGGGGGGTCAGACCAGCACATCCTCTTTCAGCAAGCAAACATGGACATTACATGACTCTCACACACACTTTTTGTTTTTCTGTTCTGAATGCATGTCCACATGTATCACAGTAATAACATGATATTTCATTTCCATGAAAGATTATTTTTGTCTATGTCTCATTGTTTTCAGTTCTTATTAACTCCTATTCAAGTTTCCTACACATGTGTCTATGAGGTGAAATTTAACAAAGACACGTAACCAATTTTTTAAATTGTGGCAACAGTTAAATTCAACATGTCTAATCCAGATTCTATTTCAGATTTACAAAACAGACATAAGGAAGGAGAATTGAATACTGTGTTCGAGGTTGCAAGTATAATAATGTGTAATACAATATGAAAGTTTCTGACTGAGACCAAATATCAAGAACCCTCTGTGGGCTTCCTTATGCCTCCGGGTTTTTGGGCCCACAGAGCATGCTCAGTGGAGTCCTGCTGCACTAATCATGTAAATAGCTGCAGTGATGGTCTGCTTGAAATCAAGAGTTCATTATTACTGAACTTGGAAGTATTGATGACAAGGAACTAAAATCTTCCTGCATGAAGGAAACAGTCCAGTGTTGTCAGGTCAACAAAGAGATCAGTGACTGAACTGAAAAGACCTCCTGAATTTGTGAAAAAAATGTTGAAGAATATTCATGGTTTAGCGGCTGTGAGGCTTTAAAAGTCAGGAGAAATACAGTGTGCTTGTTCATGTTGTGCTGTGGTTCTTATCAGGGAATTCTTGCAAATGGACTCATGTCTACATATCTTCATTTATGTTTGTCAATTTTCCTTTTGTAAAGTAAAAAATTACGGTCACATCCAACTTTTGTGGGGGTTTTTTCCAATCTGTTCTCAAATCCAGTTTTGAACATATGACAAGGCTTTTTCGAAAGTCCCTAGTAAAGTGAAAATAATGAACTAATCTGTTTTAATTTTTCTTTTCATAATATTATTCCTCCTCTATCAGACTGATGCTCTGTGGCTGCAGCAGGTCTCTTCATACCTGAGAGTGTCCAGGGTCCAGTGTGGATCCTCCAGTCCAGCAGACAGCAGCTTCACTCCTGAGTCTCCTGGATGGTTGTAGCTCAGGTCCAGCTCTCTCAGATGGGAGGGGTTGGAGCTCAGAGCTGAGGCCAGAGAAGCAAAGCCTTCCTCTGTGATCAGACAACCTGACAGCCTGCAAACACACACAGCAACACACACGGTGGATCATCTGAGATTATAGTTTGGGGAAATATTGTATCTCAAGTGTTTCAAGACAAACTAATTTGATCTGACCTGAGAGTTTCCAGTTTCCAATTTGGACTCTCCAGTCCAACAGACAACAGCTTCACTCCTGAATCCTGCAGGTCGTTGTTACTCAGGTCCAGGTCTCTCAGACTAGAGGACTCAGAGCTGAGAACTGAGGACAGAACTTCACAGCTTCTCTCTGAGAGGTTACAGCCACTCAGTCTGGGGAGACGGTGATGAAAAAGATGAACAGTTTATTATTACCAAACTAGGAATAAAAAGGCATTTTTGTCTGGGCCCCATTCAGCAGCGTTCAGTCAAATACAGTCATCATGTGTGATGTCCATGACAGTTTCTCTGTGATGCTGATTCCCAGCACATATAAACTTTAACCTGAGTATAGAAAAGATTACATTGAAATATGGTCAGTAATAATCATATTAAGAAAATGCACAGAAATGAACAGAATTATCAAGCAACGGTGATAAAAAAGGTGATAAATACACAATTAGGAAAAATGAACAGACAACTTTATGTAAACCCCCCCACAAAAAAAAAAAAAAAAAAAACAATTACAGTGTTTTGGTCATTTTATATGTGTATCAAGAGGTGAGATCAACTAGCCAATCAGGTAGCAGTCCCGGCTGGTGACGTGACTACGGCGTGTACTTTGACCTGCAGCAGGAAGAGAGCGGCCGCTGTCACGAGCGCTAACACTAGCATTAGCCTGTGAATAAAAAGCTATGGAAGTGATTAAAGTTGGCTGAAGCAACTCCTTAAACGTTCACCTACCTGCATGAGAGGACCAGAGGGACATGTCACCACCGGTTTGAGAGGAATAACCACATTGGTGAGATAACGTTTTATTTCCGAAGCGCTAGCCGCTAATGCTATCAAATACGATTGGCAATGCCATTGACTTATGCTAAATGTGTTAGCCATAGTATTCTGAGCTGGAAACGAAACTTTATGCGCTGCTATACAAAAACGTAGCCGATATATTTTATCCTTGTACATGTGATAAGCACTGAATGCTTATTTCATATGTGATTTTAAGCTCATTCAGCGGTACTTTTGCCGTTGCTTAAATGTTTTGATCATGTGACCCTAAGCCGCCATTTTTAGGCGCGAGGTGTTGGAAACCTGTTCAATTTTTCTGTGAGTGAGTGGGAATATTTTTGTATTACTGTTCACTTTGAATTAGACGTTATTTTAGTAACCATAATTCCCTTAAACTTGAAACAAGCTGTACTTTAGTTGTTAATGGGCTGTTTGCAATGTTTTATTGTTTGAAATTGTTTCTTTAAACAATATAGAGTGAAATAAGTGACTATGACAAACAATGTTTTATCTATTTCTGGTCCATTATTCCAAAATTAGTAGTGTGAATGTGAGTTCTTCCTTCCCCATTACAGGTCAGGTTTTTTGGACCTACCTGGAGTTTGACCGTGGACACTGGAGTCCGAGCTAGACCACTTTTCAATGTTTAATGGCGAGCTACTGCCCAGAGGAGTAAAACAATTGCATGAAGAAGATTGCTGATCTGATTCCGAGGATTTCATCTACACACACATACAATCAACGCACTCCACAGAGCGGTAGGATGAACAATTTCTGCTTCCACAGTGGTGTCAAATTGAACTAGCCGTTGGGATAAGAGTTGGATGAAAATCCACAACAGTGACTGTAGGACTGTAGGAAACTGGGGTGTTTCTTTGAATTTGTGAGTCTTTGGACCAATTTATAAATGTTTTGTTGTTTTATTTTCAATTACCCGGGAAATACTAATTGTGTTTACATTAAATATTATTTTTTCTACTTTTTCTACCTATCTTTTGTTAAATGGAAGAATTCACCCTTCCAAAAGGAGACATTGTGTCTGTGTTGATTCTGGTGTATTGTTTGGTCTCCCTGGGCTCCGGAGTCAATTCTACAATTCTACAATTCTACAATTTTATTTAGCAGACGCTTTTATCCAAAACGACATACATCTGAGAGTTACATTCACACACCAATGGAGCAGCCATCGGGGGCAATTTGCAGTATCTTGCCCAAGGACGCTTCGACACATAGACTACAGGGATGAACGCTCTACCTCCTGAGTTATGATATTAGTAACTTCTGATTATGTGGTCCGATAAGTAACACATTTCACTACCTTTAATATGTTAACTTTTTCAGTAACAAGGGTTACAGTAGACATATAGAAACTGGTGATCCCTCACATTAAAAGGAATCAGCTAAAACAGTTTGGGCACCTTATTTGGATGCCTCCTGGACATCTCCGTGTAGACTAACAGTATCCCAGGCATGTCCAGCTGAAAGGAGACCCAAGGAAAGACCCTGAACACTCCAGAGGAACAACATATTGCACCTGGGAAAGCCTCAGAACATTTCCCCCAGTGTAATGGATGAGAGGGTGGAAAATCCTGACCTGAGGAAAGCTGTTGAAATTGCATAGAAATAAGTGTCACAAATCAGTTATGACAAACAATGACTTAACCTTACCTGAGAATTTCCAGTGTAGAGTGTGGACTCTCCAGTCCAACAGATAGCAGCCTCACTCCTGAATCTTGGAGGTCGTTGTTACTCAGGTCCAGGTCTCTCAGACTAGAGGACTCAGAGCTGAGAACTGAGGACAGAGTTTCACAGCTTCTCTCTGAGAGTTTACAGCCACTCAGTCTGGGGAGACAATATAAAGTTAAAACACAAGGAGTCATTTATTATCCTCTCCTGCTGAGAAGCTGGATGTGCATTTATATTTTTATATATTATTTATATTTGTATATTAATATTTTTAGCAAATGCAAATATCTATGTTCTTACATAGCTTTTTTGGAGACTCTGACCACCGGCATAAGAAACAGAAGAGCCTCCTCTGAAGGACAGTATTTCTTCAGATCAAACACGTCCAGATCTTTTTCTGATGACAGTAAGATGAAGACCAGAGCCGACCATTGAGCAGGAGACAGCTCCTCTCTAGAAAGTCTTCCTGAACTCAGGTACTGTTGGATCTGCTCGATGAGAGAACGATCATTCAGTTCATTCAGACAGTAGAACAGATTGACACTTCTTTCTGGACAGGGGTTCTCCTCAAGTTTCTCCTTGATGTACTCAACTGTTTTCTGGTTGGTCTGTGAGCTACTTCCTGTCCGTGTTAGCAGACTTCGTAGGAGAGTCTGATTGGCCGGCAGTGAAAGTCCCAGCAGGAAGCGGAGGAACAGGTCCAGGTGTCCATTTGGACTCTGTAAGGCCTTGTCCACAGCGCTCCGGTAGAGTTGTGTCTCTGCAGATTTGTCTTTTCTTGTCTCAGAATTCTGGGATGTTGTTTGTTCTTCTGACAGCAGATTGACACCAGAGTTGATGAAAGTCAGATGGACATGAAGAGCAGCCAGAAACTCCTGAACGCTCAGGTGGACGAAGCAGAACACCTTGTCCTGGTACAGTCCTCTCTCCTCTTTGAAGATCTGTGTGAACACTCCTGAGTACCACGAGGCAGCTCTGACATTGATGCCACACTCTGTCAGGTCTGATTCATAGAAGATCAGGTTTCCTTTCTGCAGCTGCTCAAAAGCCAGTTTTCCCAGAGACACAATTATCTTCCTGCTCTCTGGACTCCAGTGTGAATCCGTCACAGCTCCTCCATCAAACTTGACATTCTTCAGTTTGGACTGAACAACCAGGAAGTGGATGTACATCTCAGTCAGGGTCTTGGGCAGAACTGCCCTCTTTCTGGGTTTCAGCACATCCTCCAGGACTGTGGCAGTGATCCAGCAGAAGACGGGGATGTGGCACATGATGTGGAGGCTTCTGGATTTCTTGATGTGGGAGATGATCCTGTTGGCCTGCTCCTTATCTCTGAATCTCTTCCTGAAGTACTCGTCCTTTTGCGGGTCAGTGAACCCTTTGACCTCCGTCACCATGTCCACACACTCAGGAGGGATGTGATTAGCTGCCGCAGGTCGTGTGGTTATCCAGAGGCGAGCAGAGGGAAGCAGATTCCCCCTGATGAGGTTCGTCAGCAGCACATCCACTGAGGTCGACTCTGTGACATCAGTCAGGACCTGGTTGTTGTGGAAGTCCAGAAGAAGTCGACACTCGTCCAGACCATCGATGATGAAAACAACCTGGAACTCTTCAAACCTGCAGATTCCTGCTTCTTTGGTTTCAGGGAAGAAGTGATGAACAAGTTCCACCAAGCTCAACCTTTTCTCTTTCAGCACATTCAGCTCTCTGAACGTGAATGGAAACGTGAACTGTACGTCCTGGTTGGTTTTGTCTTCAGCCCAGTCCAGAGTGAACTTCTGTGTTAGGACTGTTTTCCCGATGCCAGCCACGCCCTTCGTCATCACTGTTCTGATTGGTTCATCTCTTCCAGGTGAGGGTTTAAAGATGTCTTCTTGTCTGATTGTTGTTTCTGTTGTGTACTGTTTCCTGGACACAGTTTCAATCTGTCTGACCTCGTGTTGGTTGTTGACCTCTCCAGTTCCTCCCTCTGTGATGAAGAGCTCTGTGTAGATCTGATTCAGAAGAGTTGGGTTTCCTGCTTTAGCGATCCCCTCAAACAGACACTGGAACTTCTTCTTCAGGTTAGATTTGAGTTTGTGCTGAAACACTTTAGCACGAGGTCCTGAATGAATAGGCAACAAACAATATCAGTAATGAGAGTGATTTAGATAGTAAATGTAGCATTTTCATTTTCCTAAAGAATTCATTTGTGAACATATATTCCTCCATATCTTGAGACATTGGTTTCATGAAGTTTCATATATCCATAGCATGTTAAAACATTCTAAAAATCCTCACTGCTCTGCAGACGGTCGGCCAGCTCCTCCTGCTTCATCCTCCTCAGGAAGAGCTCTGTGATCTTCACAAATGCTAATCTGCTGCTCCTCCTCTCATCGTCATCCTCACCGTCCAACACCTCCTCATCCTCCCTCTGACTCTCGTAGCATTCTGGGTAATCTGAACTCAGAACCTTCTGGATCTTCTTCAGTTCATTCTTCACAAAACTGACAATGTTCTCCTCCAGCAGCTGGAACAGAGTTTTATATGAACGACACAATGGAACTAAAATCATGGAAGCAAACATCAGATCCATGTTGGACACACTGACAACCCGCTGGTCTAAACAGAGCAGAATGAGATTATTGTGAACAGATTAGATGTAAAGTCGTTGTTGTACGTGTACAGACCATAAATATGGAGTCCAGCTGCGTGTGATGCTGCCGGGCAGACGGAGCGCCGGGAACCTCCGAGCTCTCCAGGTCCAGTCTGTGGAGGAATCGTGAAGAATTAGGTCACATCGTGTCTGTCCACACAGAGACAAACACAAGGTGAAGGTCCTCTGAGTGGAAGTGTTGATTACAACAGTTAATCAGATGATTTCCTCTGACATTAAAGAGTTGGTCGTACTGCTGATCCCACTGTGAATCTCACTTCACTGTGTTGGTTCAGCAGCTTGTCTGGTTTAGTCCCTCCAGCTCTTTTTGACCCTCTTATTTAATTGTGTGAACAGTAACACAGAGCTCACACAGGCGAACTGGATGCTACATCTCCAGTGCAAATGAGTAGAGGGTCACGGTAAACATGCAGCAGGTGAAGGAATTAATGCATCAGGAAAACCAAAGAGAAATCCAGAGAACATTGCATCAAGCCAAAGCTAATGGTGATTTTTGACTGAAGTGTCCAACCCTATTTAAACACTGAGAACAACTTACTGTCTGTCTGATGAATGTCTTTGATCAAATGTAATGATAATATCCTTCGACAAGTCAGTTCTTATGGACACACAGCTGGGTCCAGGTTCAGGAGACTCTGGTGTCTGATGGAACCTGACAGTAAACAAACTAATTGAAGCTCACATGTTTTGTAAAAGTCGTCCAACATAAAATACTTTAAAATAGACAGAAATATACTTTGACCGGTCCCTCTTGAGGGACACACTGCTGGCTTCAGGTCCATGTCCAGGTTCAGGTTCAGGTCCAGGTCCAGGTCCAGGTCCAGCAGAGTCTGCTGTGTGCTCCTTCTCTGGCCTTCAAAACAACACACACAGCTTTGAGTGTGAATGATGATGGTGGAGAGATGTGAGCTCTGACATGGAGACGAGTCCTGGACAGTTAGAGATCCTCGTCTCACCTCTGAGCTTCGGTCCAGCTCTCGTGGTCCCCACGCCGACGGGTTTTGGAGGGACGGACTCCCTCCTCTCTGTCCTCACGCCGACTCATGCTGCTGAACTCACGTCCACATCAGCTCACACACACTTTGATCTGGAGAGGAAACACAAATCATTCATCTGCACATCAACTCAAATCATCACTGACATCATTTGTGTTGTAACAACATCAGCTGCTCCTCCACTGACTGGCTGTTATTTCCTCTTTCATATCAGTGTGAGCTGAACGCAGTCAGTCAGCAGTGGGAGGCAGAGCAAGCTGCCATCAGCTGCTGCAGTTCACCCATCAGTCCACTAGGTGGTGTCACGGAGCTGCAGCACACACGATGCACGGAGGAACATTTCCATTGAGTGACACACAGACGGACTGAGATGGACCGATTGGATGTGACACAGTGTCTCCGTCCACAGTGTCCCTGTGGAAAATGACCTGATGCAACAAGCTGCAGCTGATTATTTCAACCAGCAGGTGGCATCAAGACTCCAACATCATCATGTGGCTAATGAATGAAATCAAATGAAGCGACAGAGTCTGTTAGTCAGAACACAACAGGTCAGCTGAACATGCAGCGATGAGACATTTATCTACACACACACACACACACAACTCAACACATGTGGACAATAAGAAGCTTCACTGAAGTAAAAGTACAAATACTCCATTACAAAGTCCTGCATTCAAAGTCCTACTGAAGTGAAAGGAAACGATCAGCTTCTTGTAAAAGTATCAGCTGGAAAAATACTCGTCCTGTGACTGTCAGTGAAGTACAAGTACCTGAAACGTGCACTGAAGTACAGTACTTGAGTAAAAGTACTCACTTTCCAGCCCTGTTGAACAATATGATGATTCAATAGATCCAAAAAGTTCTGAAACAAATCAAGTGTCAATAAAACACTGAAGGATGAAGTGAAGTGAATCTCCTTCATTTATTTCTGTTGATCAAATCCACATTTGAGCAGAAGAAGTGAGTCTAGTTTGTGTTAGAGGAGACAACTGAGACCCCTGTGACCCCCAGACAGCTGTGAGACCCCTGTGACCCCCAGACAGCTGTGAGACCCCTGTGACCCCCAGAGACCCCCTCCAGGAGAACCTGGGCCCTGTGTTCAACTACTGACCCTCAGCTGACTCCACCTGGACTCTGGCTCCGGGTCCACTCCCACATCCAGCAGGACGGAGAAGCTGCTCCTCAGCGACTCAGGTCAAAGTTGTTTTTACTGCAACAGGCTGAAGAAAGAGACGAATAAAAAGTCCTTCAAGAGAAAAACCGAGAACATGTCTGAACAATATCAGCAGGAGCGAAGAAGAACAACTGCGTCACAAGTAGAAAGAAAGAGAAAGTAAACTTCAAACAGGAAGAAGAGGAGAGAGACTGCGTGTGTGTGTTCTGTGCAGCTCTTCTCTCCCTTAAAGCAACAGCAGTCCTCTTCATTGATGGTTATGTGGCGCCCTCTGGTGGCCAATACATTGCACTGCATACTGTCAGTTTCATGAACACAGATGACATGAAGTGTTTTTAAATGATCCAAAGATTTAAATACTGTTGTTACAATATTGTTAATGACTGATATGAACCACACTGACACCAACAGTGATGTGTTCAATTCAAACACTCATGTTTCACATTGATCTGAATGGAACTGGACTGTTAAACTATCACAAACAGACAAAGTAAAGAGGTCATTTTTAGCTCATTTTCAGGTCCATACTTTTATTGGTGTTCGACTGTCTCCACCAGGAGAAACTGTCCTGGAAACTAGAGAGAAACTCAGTCGACACAGCAGCAGAACAAACACAGACGTCCTGCTCGACGGCTAATTCATTCACTGGCTCATTACATACAGAATTTTACATGATGAAAAGTCTGAATACACACCAACACAGAGAAATACACACAGAAATACACACAGACACAACCAGTGTGACAGTGGAGCTGCTGTGAGCAGAATGATGATGAAGAAAGTTCATTGATGAATTTATTACACAGCTGGGTTCAGGTCCAGGTCCATGTCCAGGTCCAGCAGAGTCTGCTGTGTGCTCCTTCTCTGGCCTTCAAAACAACACACACAGCTTTGAGTGTGAATAATGATGGTGGAGAGATGTGAGCTCTGACATGGAGACGAGTCCTGGACAGTTAGAGATCCTCGTCTCACCTCTGAGCTTCGGTCCAGCTCTCGTGGTCCCCACGCCGACGGGTTTTGGAGGGACGGACTCCCTCCTCTCTGTCCTCACACCGACTCATGCTGCTGAACTCACGTCCACATCAGCTCACACACACTTTGATCTGGAGAGGAAACACAAATCATTCATCTGCACATCAACTCAAATCATCACTGACATCATTTGTGTTGTAACAACATCAGCTGCTCCTCCACTGACTGGCTATTATTTCCTCTTTCATATCAGTGTGAGCTGAACGCATTCAGTCAGCAGAGGGAGGCAGAGCAAGCTGCCATCAGCTGCTGCAGTTCACCCGTCAGTCCACTAGGTGGTGTCACAGAGCTGCAGCACACATGATGCACGGAGGAACATTTCCATTGAGTGACACACAGACGGACTGAGATGGACCGATTGGATGTGACACAGTGTCTCCGTCCACAGTGTCCCTGTGGAAAATGACCTGATGCAACAAGTTGCAGCTGATTATTTCAACCAGCAGGTGGCATCAAGACTCCAACATCAGGTCACATCTCATCATCTCCACCTTTCTTTTGTCAACAACAGGAGAAACCATGTTGACTTTCTGTGGCTCTGAAGGTTCCTGATAAAGAGCAACAGAGTTTCCTGTAAAGGACTCTGATTAAAGGCTTTAATTCTGCCTCCAAACAGAGACAGTGTTCAGCTGCTGATCTGCTAATGAATGAAATCAAATGAAGCAACAGAGTCTGTTAGTCAGAACACAACAGGTCAGCTGAACATGCAGCGATGAGACATTTATCTACACACAAACACACAACTCAACACGTGTACATCTGTAAATATACTGTATTGTCATCTGTAAACATCTATCAATTTGCACACCAGCCAGGCAGTATTTTACTACACTTCTTGCACAATCCATTACATTGCAGTTCTTGTTCTAGTGTCTTGTTTCTTAGTGTCTTTGTCTTTTGTTTTTTTTCCACTGCGTCTTGCATGTTTGCACCGGGTTCTGAGAGAAACGGCATTTCAATCCCATCTATGTGAGAAAGTGAATCAATCCTATGATTCAATGAACATTTTGTCATTGTAAAGAGACTAAAGCACCAAGCTGCCAGAGACTGTAGGTTTGTGAGAGTTTCTGTTGAAGCTTCCCAGCATGCACCACCAGAAACACACTCATGAGGCCGTTCTTCATACAAAGTCCCTCAAGTTCACACTCGTATATAATTATCTGCTCACAGTGACGATCGCTGTTTCACCTCCGTCCAGACTTTACAGTTAAACTCAGCTGTGAGTCTGAAGAAACCAACAATCGAGCCTCAGATTTCTGCTGTTTCTAGTGAAACTGAGCCGACGAGCGTCTGTGTTAACGAGGAAAACATTTCAAACTTGTTACTTTACCTTCAGCTGCAGGTTCAGATGGAGAAAACAATCTGCGCCACTCGCTCAGAGAAATGAAAGTTCAAACTGAACACAATCAGAGACGTGAAAGAATATTAAACATTAATCATATCAGTGAACTGCCAGTGAAATAAATCATAGTCTAATTTCATGGTTCATGGTTCAAGGATCATTTATCTGTCCTTCTACAATATAGCAGAGATTAGAAAACCAACTGATGTGAGTCACAGTTTAAACACAGAGAAAAATATCCAGCACATTATTATTTACTTGTTTCTTTATTTTTCTTGATAGACATATTTATAACTTCCAGCAGGCGTCCTGTTGAATCTATGTTCCTCATTTTGTAATGTGGTTGACACAAACACACTGAGAGAATCAACGTGATCCTCTGAGTCTCGTGCACATTTGTCGGCATGTGAACATGCAGCCAAACACCAGCTGAGGTGAAGGGGTCCATGATGTATATATAGATATATACATATATGTGTCTGGAATATGAGACTGGAGACCTGATGCAAAACAACCAAACACATGTTCAGCTGATGGACTGTCATAAAATCAACCTGCAGAGAGGAAACATATAAGACGGACATGACATGAAAAGACAAGACAAAACAAAGTACAACAATGACATGATAAGACATGACAATGCAGGTTAACTGTTGACTCTAAATTGAGTGTGAATGGTTGTTTGTCTCAGTGTGTCAGCCTGTGATGAACTGGTCACCTGTCCAGGTAAACCCCACCTCTCGACCGATGTCAGCTAGGATTGGCCCCAGACCCCACGACCCTGCAAAGGATAAGTGGATATAGATAATGTATATAACTATCTTTAGACTGGTCGTATCTATCTGACAGCTGTTGTGGAGGTCACAGAGGTCTTTCTCACCATCAAGATTCAGTTTCTTCTTTCTTTTGTCACTCAGTCTGATTTCAGTCTAATTAAAGACTCTTTCTGTCTGGATCTGGTTACTGATCCAGTTTAAGTCGATGATCTCAGTGACGCTGTCGGGCAGGGGGCTCAGCATACAGTCCTGAGGGGAGCCGGTACTGAGGCTGAGAGCTGTGGATGTGTGATGTCCAATCCTGACCCTCTGGGTGTGACTAGACAGAGAGCTGTCTAGATCTTCATGCAGGTAGAATATGGTAGTCTGAAGTCCCCCAGTTTGTCCACCAGTCTGTGGGGGAGGATGGTGTTGAAAGCAGAGCTGTAGTCCACAAAGAGCAGCCGTACCTAGCCCCCCTGCTGTTCCAGATGGGACAGAGCAGTATGGAGGGCTGTGGTGATATTATGTGACTTTGGACCAGTTCTTCAAAGCATTTCATCACCACTGGGGTGAGTGTGACTGGCCGATAGTCATTGAGGCAGGAGATAAGAGGTTTCTTGGGTAAAGGGATTATGCTAGAGGACTTCAGACAGGGTGGGACAGTGGACTGGGACAGGGACTGGTTGAATATCCTGGTGAAGACTGCCGCCAGCCTTCCTCAGCTTGACGGCCCGCAAAGTACGCCTCACCTCATGCTCCTCCACAGTGAGTGTGGGGCTGCTGTGGGCAGTGGAGACTGTTGTAGGTGCCTCTGGTGACTCCACCTCAAAGCGGGCAAAGAAGTGGTTCAGCTCCTCTGCCAGTGCAGCTGCACCTTCTGCAGCTCCGAGGTTGGTCCTGTAGTTGGTTAGGTGCTGGATCCCTTGCCACACCTGCCTGCTGTTATTGCTGTCCAAGTGGTCCTCAATTTCCTTTCTGTAGTCCGACTTGGCCTCCTTGATGCCTCTCTTCAGGTTGGCTTGGGCCAGGCTGTATGAAGTCCTGTTGCCAGACCTGAAGGCGGTGTTCCTCTCCTTCAGTAGCCGCTGGACCTCCTGGGTCATCCAGGGTTTCTGATTTGGGTAGAACCGGATGCGTTTGTCTACAGCGACACTGTCTATGCAGTTCTTAATATAGCACAGTACACTGTCTTTGAACACCTCCAGGTCTGGATGTTTGAACACGTCCTAGTTTGTCCTGTCAAAACAGTCCTGCAGCTGCTGAGAGGCACCATCTGGCTAAGTCTTGATGGTCTTTGTAATGGTAAGAGCAGTTCTCCTAATGGGGGCATATGCAGGGATTAAAAGCAGGGAGATGTGGTCAGACTGGCCCAGGTGCGGTAGCGGTCTCGGCCTGTAACCCACCTTGATACTAGAGTAAACCTTGTCCAGTGTGTATCCTCAAAATCCAGCCAGATTTTAAATTTTCAACCAAAATAAATCCTACTGAGCTTTTCTCAAAAGGAAACATATATTGACTGGGTTAGTGTCATATTGACTGTATGTAGTTTATATTTTTATTTTTAGATTTTCTACATGTCTGTTCCCTGTTTGTATCTGCTGCTGTTGTTTCTTCTTGTTCTTGTTCTGCTGGAACACAGAATTTCCCTCCTGGGATCAGTTGATCTCTTCTCTGTGTCGTGGTGTCCTACAGTATATTTTGTCTGTAAATGGCCTCCGTATGTGTCTGTGGCACTATTCACACTTCATGTTCTCACCAAGCTGAATGTGATTCAGGTCGACCTCTTCAAATCCACAAACAGCCCTGATAACAGCCTCAGTGTGTTTCCCAGCGTGCCTCAGTCGAGCTGGGTCACTTTCAGAAACATGACCCATCTGACCTCCCAAAATAACCCTCTTGAACAGAGTTATTTGCGTCCTCTCACCGCTCAGTAAAAATAGCCACTATTTAAGACTAAGTAAGGCCAGGAGGCGTTCACTGACCCCAGTAAATATAGGAAAACATGTGCATGCTAAACACAGACTGTTTGAAGCCGGGAGAGTCCCTGAGAAATGACCAGGATGATACAGAGACCAAAATAACACTTTATTCATGCCCTCAAAAGTCTGAACTCAAGTTTTTTGAAGATCAAGTTTTCAGTTTTACAAGGAGACAAACATCTGAGGGTTTTTTTTCATATGGTTTGTTTTTTGATAGATAGATTTACTTTATTTGTCCCAAAGTGTGAAATTCCTTATTCCTTTTACTGCACCATTTGAAGCCGTAAGAGAAACGACAAGGACAATACAGAGTCACAATGAAATGAAATTTTATTCACACCTTCAAAAGACATTTCAAAGTCACAGCAGAGTCTGACATCAAGTGCAGAGTTTGCAGTTCAAGTTTTCAGTTTTACAAACGCAGCACAATAAATCAAGTCTTTCTAGACTAGACTTTGTCTAGACTTGAATGACAAGTGAGAAAAACATTCAAAAATAGAAAAGTATAAAAAGTCAAATACAAAATGTTTCATTTTGTTCAAGTAAAAAACTTTCCCAAAAGATTGCACATCTCCGTTTCCTGTACCTGAAGTTTCTGAAAAAGCAGCAGCAGCTTTTCTACCATCTTTACATCTTTTCTTACTATTGTTAGTTTCTGTCAGGCTCCTAGTCTTCCTCCTGGCCAGCCTGTCTGAAGTCCATGCAAGCGAGCAGGGCCTCGGCCTCCTGGGTGTCCAGGCTCAGGTGTGCCATGCTCTCGTAGCCCGGCTCGGGCCTCGTCAGCTGGGCGGTCCTGGCCGCCTGCTGGGCCTCCTCCTGTAGCTGCTTGGCGGTGAGCAGGAACTCTGCGGCGCTGCAGGTCTGCATGTTCTCCGACAGTTTCTCCTGCAGCTGGTTGCTGAGCTGCAGCTGCTGCTTGTACTGCTCTGCCAGCTTTCTGAGTGTGGACACTTTGTCCTGCTCCACACTGCCGATCTGCTCCAGCAGCTGGCCTTTACGCTCCTCCAGGACAGCGTACAGCAGGTCGAAGCTCTCGCCTAGCCGCCTCTTCTTCAGCTCTCCATTCTCCTGGATCAGCTTACACGTGTCGTCCAACTGTGCCATGACGGCCTGGACGCAGCTGTTTCCTGCAGCAAGCAGCTCCACAGCTGAGCGCAGCTCGTTCTTCTGGCTCTGGTAGATGGCGCTCAGCGGTGACACCTCACAGTCTTTGTGTTGCCCGAACACCTTGCACATGGAGCAGGTGGGAGTCTGGCAGCTGACGCAGTAGATGTTAATGCGTTCGTCCTCGTGCTCTTTACACTTGGGCTCCTTTGTATCTTTGTCCTTCAGGGGAGGGTCTTCACCATCGCCCCCCCGGCTCTCCTGCTGCTGCTTGTAGATGTCAATGATGTTTTCCACCAGCAGGTTCCTCTGCAGCCCGTACACGCCGTGCCGGTCCAAAACCACCTCAAAGCGGCACGTGGGGCAGCGGAAGGTTCCCCCGGAGTAGTGATAGGGGTTCCTGGACTCATAGAGGTCATTGGCACAGCCGCGACACAGGTTGTGCTGGCAGGGGAGGATCACCACCGGCTTGGTGAACATGTCGAGGCAGATCGGACAGCTGAGCTGCTTCTCCAGACTCTCCATGGCGCTGACAGGACGCACCAGCTGACCTGTCTGGATGTCCATCTTCTTCTGGTCCTTCACTCTCTCTCTGTAACTCACTTTCTGTCTCTTCCTCTGTGGTTTATTTCAATCTGCTGGTGTCTGAAGCCCCTCAGCCTTTATACCCACGGGGACGGACACCCGACCCCCCCGGCCTGCTGTTTGTCACACTGGTTCGGAGAAAATAGACAACCAGCAGCCCCTTCTGCCGCTGCACATGCCTTACTGTGGCTCAGACCCCACCCAGACACCACCTGTCTGTCCTGTGAGAACAACCCCCCATAAAAAAGGAAAAGTCAGACCAAACCAAAACAAAAACAAAACAAAACTTAAAGTAACAGAACACAGTGACCCATAAACGGAGAAACATAATGTGTCGTACTTTGACGTTGACCAACATGTTAGTGTCTTGATGTGGTGATTTATTGTTTGCTAACTCTGAGGAATAAAGAGACAAAAATCATAATAAAGAAGCTAAATATCTAAATATATATATATGTTCAGTGTGTAAGTCAGCAGGACAGATTTCACAGTGTTTTATTCCGTCAGATGAGGTGAAGACAAATTATTCAGGAATAAAACACTAGAATTAAATTGTACACAAATCCAACTGGACGTCTGCTCGACCTCTGACCGCAAATGTTCCTCCTGTGTGTGTGTGTGTTTGTTGTGTCTTACACAACAGCAGCAGTGTGTCCAATAAACATTCAGTCATGTGGACTGTGGAGAGCAGCAGCAGCTTGTGCAACAAACAGCTGCAGCTTCACGTTCAACAACATCTGAGCAACATCTGAGCAACACGTTCAACAATATGTTCTAACTGTGGCTCAGAAGGTAGAGAGGCTGGCCACCAATCAGAAGGTTGGCGGTTCGAATGTCAGCTATGACTTCATCCAAAACATTTCTACTGAAAATCATCACATGGTCAGCACACACACACACAGGTGTGACTGAGGTGAGCCACATCAAACTCTAACAGATCCCCAGAGACCCAATACTCAAACACCTGGAAATATTTCTGATACTGACGCTCTTTTCTTTTCTGGAACTAAAACCTCAACATAATGTTCACTGACTCTGGCCCCCGCTGGCTTTGATTTTCATTTGTTTTTTGAACAATAACTGTCAGTTCATCACAATTTGCTTCTGCTCCATCAATTTGTCTCATTTTTAAATAATTAAAGCAGCTGAATCCCAATCACCTTTTTAAATCTGCATTTTCTCAATAAAGGTCTGAATTGGGGCTGTAATATCATCACATCATTTATCACATAAACACAACAATGATTCCTGCATGTTGATCACAAACAACTTGTTTTAAGAAAGTTTCACGACTCAGAAAAGACTGTTTATATGAAGGTGCTGTTTTGCTCTTCAGCCACCAGGTGTCACGGTTCACCTGTTTTTCACGTTCAGTCTGGAGTCCTTGAAGAAACTTGAAGGAGTTCTTGAGTACGGTCCAGAAGTCCTGGAGAATATCCTTGTGAATCCTTGAAGAAGAAGGAGCCAATCTATGGATCCTTGAGGTATTTGCAGGACTCTTTCTGTGGTTTATATGAGCTCTGAGGAAGTTCCACAACCTAGTTCTTTGATTCATGAGGATTTTCCACAGTGATGTTCCAGGAGTGCTTGAGAAAGTTATGGGTCCTTGAGGATGTTTCACAAGTTCTTTGGGAGCTTTATGGGTCATTGAGGACGTGTTAATGGTTCTTGAGTTCTCCAGTTAGCTCAAGGAGTCCCTGGGGTGGCCATGGGGTCCTTGAGGAAATCCCATATTCAAATTATTAAAAATGACCCACCTCAACACTTCTTCTGTTTGGAGTCTGGAGTGCAGGTAACCATGGAGACAGGATGTGAGGAATGTGCTGACAGTAAACGTGAACTCACACAGGGTCAAAGGTCAGCAGACAGCTGATTATTCACAGAGACATGTTTAGTTTGTTCACTCACGTTTTCTTCTGTGGTGGTAAACAGCAGCAGGGTCAAAGGTCACAGCTCCTAATTTACACTGAATTCACACATACAGTCTGATTTGCGCCACTGAGCATGCTCAGACTGATGCTTTTGTTCCTGTGACATCATTAGCTGAGCGGTTGGTTGTTATTGGACCTGAATCTTTTTCCAGATCAAGTTTGAACAGTATGAAGGAATATATTCACATACAGGTTCCACTGGGTTATTGAAGACTGTCCATGGGTCCTTAAGGGGTTTGCAGAGGTCCTTGAAGATGTTCCAGGGGTCCAGAAGGAGGTTCAAAGGATCTTTTATGAGGCTCAGCTGTTCTTCAAAATGGTTCCATAGAGCTTCAGGAGACCTGGAAGAGCTTCTAGAAGTTTCTGGGTTTCCAGAGATTGTTTAAGGAGTTTGGGAAGAGGTCCTTGGGTTCTCAAGGAGTTTCAGAGGTCCCCATAGGGGTACCAAGGATTCTCAAGGAGTGTTAAATGTTCCTTAAGAAGTTCCATAGAGCCTTGAAGAGCTTCCAGGGGTCCTTAAAGGGCCTCCATGGATCCCTGGGGGTATGTGGAGCAGGGAGACTGATTGTTCAGGATGTTTAACTTCTGACAGATCTCAGATCAGCCTTCAGTCTGAACCTGACGTCTCCTCAGAGGGTCAACAGAAAGCAAAGGATGATGGGAAAGTTGAGTTGCTTCCACACTCTGAAGTCACATCAGTAATTCAAATAAACATCCGAAGTGATGGTGTCACTAAAAGCAGGAGAAAAGATTAGATTAATATTAAGATGAATTATTATTAGATTAAAATTCATGTTCTGTGCGCAGAGTTTGGTCTGAATCCATCCGAGTACATTGACAAAATGAACACACAAACGTGACAAATAAAAGTCGCAAACCAAATATTTCCAGAGGTCCTTGAAGAAGTTCCACGGATCCTTGGAGTGGTGCCAAGAATCCTTGAAGTGCTTCAATGGGTTCTGAAGGTCCTTGAAGATGTTCAAGAGGATTCTTGGTCCTTAAGGAGTTTCCAGGGGTCCTTGAAGAGGTACAAAAGTCCTTGAATATATTCCAGGGGCCCTTTTAGAGTGTCTGTGGTACCTTGAAGGGGATTTTTGGTCTTTAGGGAGTTTCTTGTGTCAGGAATTTGTAATAGCTTGAATGTCCCTGAATGAATCCCTTGAATGAAGTATCAGTCCTGCTTAATTTGAGTCTAAAAACTCAAACTCTTTTATTTTTGTCTCAGATTTGAGGCAGAAAGTTGTGAGTTGAAGGACGTCGAGGAGCGTCAGCAGTAAATTCTGCAGGATAATGACAGACCGGACACACACGTTTGTACTTGTACACTTGTGAGGACCCTCATTCACATCACACATTCCTCAGCATCAGCTGAACTGAAACCTTCAAACCAAAACGAACCCATCAAAACACCTTTGAAGAAGAAACCGGTCTTCACAAAGATGGTAATGCAGTGCACACACAGATAAAACGTGGGGCCCTTTCTGTCATTCACAATTCAAACAAAAACCTCAGAGCTGTAAGCAGGGTTCTAAAGGAACTGGACTCTCAGGATTTTGATGCTGAATATCTTCTTGTCTGTTTAAAGAATCCAAACTCTCAAAGTTTCCTTCAGACTTTTTCTCTCAGCCTGTTTCCAGGCCTGGAGCTGGTCTGGTTGTCATGGAAGCACAGCTCTGAGTCCGCCTGCTGTAGATCCTCACCACTGAGCGCGCTCAGTCCGACCCTTTGTCTCTGCGACACTGGCCGGCTCAGCTGTCCCAGTCGGGCTATCTGCAGGACACACCTACTACATGATCGACCCCTGCATGGTCGAGGCACCACAGCTGCTTGGTCAGGTGTCGTGTGAAACTGCACAGAGACCGTCTGTTACTGGACCGGTTCTTCAGTCCTGCTCTGGTTAAAGAGCCGGCTTCCTGTATCCTCTTTAAGTTCTCAAGTCCTCCTTTACGCTGCTTGTTCCTGAACCTTTTTCGAGCTTACAGTATTAAGTCTTTACTGTAATAAGAGTAAAAACTTGAAAATTTGCACAGAGCTTAGTTTGAATAATCTCTTTCTTTTTCTTAAGTTTCTCAAGTTGTTCATTATCAGATTGATGCATTTGTACAATATTACATTTTTATAATCAAAGAAAAAATGTTTTATTCTGAATTTTTACCTGAAAGGTAATAAATTAATGAAATAACGAGTTTATTTTTCCTCCAAGACATTTAGATGCTTGTTTTGTCTCTCTGTGTCTGTCTCTCTGTGTCTGTCTCTCTGTGTCTCTCTCTTTCTGTCTCTCTGTCTGTCTCTCTCCGCCTGCCTGCAGATGAGCTCACCTGTCCTCTGCTCTTTGTTTGGAGTCAGAGCGGCGCCTCTCTGCGACTTCGCAGCTCTGTGATTGAGGCTGTCACACCTGCAGCTGATGATCACACAGGTAAACCAGCTGTGAATTTTGGCAGGTGAAGATGCAGCCAGGGACCAAACACCGTGCTGTCAGCTTGTTTCTCTCCTGCTGTGAAAAACACAGTAAGTCGACCTTCAGGCAAACATGTTTTTCTTTGTTCAAGTTAAAATGTCCCTTCATCAACATGCATCAAAAAATCACTGGTCATGATCAGTCATACATTATATGTAGAATTTAGTGTGTAAATCAATGTGGTTGCTGTAGTTTTAAAGACATTCCATGATTCCTTGAAAAGGTTTTTGAGGGTCCTTGTAGATTTTCCAGGAGATTTTAAAAAGCTGCTGCCCAATCAGAACAAGACAATAAAAATCTGTAGAAGCAAATTCTCTGTATGAATGTTTTCTGTGCTGTTTGTTGTCTGCAGGCAGAAATTATATTTAAACATCAGTATTGTGAGTAAATTAAAGGGTTACATTCACATTTGAACATTTATTTATTTGAATTCTTTTTGCAGAAAAACATTCAGTAAAATGTAAAAACAGATGAAAGGTTAGTCCTTGCCTCTGACTGTTCCTCTTCTGAACATCCATGTAATTAATCATATTCAATTCAAAAAATATGACTTGTCCCAGAGGGACAATTTAAGACAAGGCAATTTAATATGATTAAACATTTAGTGGACTTGGATAAAACAATAAGTGAAATAATGAAGTGACTTCAGTATTAATCACGTGAAGTATTTTACTTTGTTTATTTAGTTCATTCTCTTAGTTTAAGCTGAAGCTTTTAACACAATAATAAGACTGAAATGTATACGTTCATATACTTGACAAACATACATCAACATGATAAATCTCTACAAGACACATTCCATGTATATGACACACACATGGTCCTGTGAAGACATAAAACAGAAGTCAGAAACAGATAATAGATTTTGGAGCCACAAAACTGACAAAATATTGTTAGGAAAAGAAAATACTGGGAATAAATTAATCATCAAATATGTCCTTGAAGACGTTTCTGGGTCCTTGAAGATTTTCTTTTCAGGTTCTCAGGTTTTCAAAAGCCTAAAAATGAAAAGCCACAATTTGTGTTTATCTGCAGAGTTTAGTTTAGTTCTCATCTCTTTTCTTCATAAACGCCCTATTTTCATATTTTCACTTATTAATATTTTCAGTTTTAATTGATTCAGTCATTGTATCACATTTTGTCACTTTTGGGGCTCCGTGATAAAGTTTCAAGAAATTTTTAATGAACGAAAAAAATCCTTCCAGATTAAAACCAATGTAACACTAATTTTGAAACTTGAATTAGTTTATATTCTTGAAAACTTCTTTTAAAATTAAATTTCAACAAATTAATACAAAGAGTTCCAAAAGTCATATTTTAGATGAAACACTGAAACAAAGGCTTAACTATACATATATTCACAGAATATAAAGATGGATGTAAAATCACAAAATTTGAAGGTGTAAAATCTTCTCCATCATATTTACAGGTTTGATTCATTTTCTGTTTTCTTTTTTTCCTTTTTCTTCTTTTGTGGTGGTGCCAAAGATGTAAACAGACAGCAGAGGCACACGGTGTGTTTTTACATGATCATTTGTTCATCTTTTTGAAGACGTCATGTCTGAAGTGCTTCTGAACATGTTTCTGCCCTGAGTTCTGCCTGTCAGGAGGACAACTAGCAGGTAGGAGTCACTGTGGATTTCTTTTTGTGTTGATGAATTACTTTCTGAAAACTGTAAGAAAATATACTAACAGGCCCAAAGTATGTGGACACCTCTCCACTTTTCATGTGTTATAAATAAAATCTTAATTTGTAAAGTAACTAAAGCTATCAGATAAATGTAGTGAAGTAAAAAAGTACAAAATTTCCCTCTGAGATGAAGTGAAGGAGAAGCAAAAAAGAGCATAACACGGAAATACTCTAGGGATTTGCTTTCATGGTTTGGGCCCCTTAGTTTCAGTTGGAGGTTCCCACAAGTCCCTGAACAATTTTTCAGGTACATTAAACTCTTACTTTTTATGTCTGAAATTTACTTCAATCTGATCTGTGCACTGAACATGCTGAACATGGTCACCAGGACACACAAGATCTCATAAAAATAAACCAATCTGGAGGGACTACAAGGACCTAAACCATTTGCTAATCAACCAAACAATGTTCCCCTCATTTAGCTCTACTTTGGTTAGACCTTCAAACATCAAAGGTCTTCTTAAGCCAGCAAACCAGGAAGGCTATGGCATCTGTAAGGAGCTCGTCCAAAGAAGGGATTCACTTCTGGAGACTATTGTCCATCACCACAACACAGACCATCAGGGCTTTGGGCCATGAAGGAACCATAGCTGATGTGGTGCTCCTGGTCCAAGCTGGATACGATTTCCATCATCAGAAACGGGTAGAAGAAGTGTTTTCAGGAAATAAGAAGTGTTCCCAAGCCTTCAAAGTTCAGATTGGGACATTGTTTTCAGTTCCTACCACCATCACATGGCTATGTGAATGTTCATGTTGAAGACGTTGTTGGAAAGGATCCTGTATCGCTATCACGAGCAAATGGGAGAAGCATTACTAAGTCTTAAAGAGTTCACATCGGGACGCTGTTGTCCATCGCAGAGTATTCAGTTTCGGAAGCATGTGAGCCATCAATGAGTCTGGCGATCCCTGACTTGGTGGAATACTTGAAGATAAAGGCCTTCATGAGGTCATAGCGGTAGTTCCTGTTGAGGAAGTTGTAGAGGACAGGGTTGATGCAGCAGTGGACCAGCGAGAAGCACTGCGTCAGGTGCAATGCCACATCCAGGAAGTTCTCCAGTCGGCAGCTGAAGGGAAGGAGGTTGAGCAACGAGAGGGTGTCGAGCAGGAGCACGGCGTGGAACGGCAGCCAGCAAACCAGGAAGACCACAATGTAAGTAAGGATGATCCGGCGGCTGATGTGGCGCTCCTGGTTTGAGTTTGGAGGGATTGCCGCCGCTAGGAGCAGGTAGAAGACAGTGATTACAGGGAAAGGGATGGCAAAGCCAAGCACGATGAAGCTCAACTGGACGCCCGCCATCCACTCTCGAGGGTTTTCTGATGGGTACACCGGCCGACAGACGGCACCTTCGTAGTGCAACGACTTGACCGCCTGCAGGAAGTAGGTGTCAGGGACGGAGGCCAGCAGTGCTAGCAGCCAAACCAGGAAGCAGATCAGCCGTCGCACTACCTTCTTCCTGCGGCTGTTGGGGGCATCAGCCAACAGTGTGATGGACAGGTAGCGGTCAACACTCATGCAAGTGAGGAAGAAGATGCTGCTGAAGAGGTTGACACTGAAGACCAGGTGCGTGAGTTTACAGACAGCCTCTCCAAAGGGCCAGCGACCGCCTTGCAGCAGTGAGGTCACCCACACCGGCAGCGTAGCCACGACGCACAGGTCGGCCACAGCCAGGTTCAGGATGTACAGGTGCGTCTCGTAGCGGTTCCTATCAGAGCGCAGGTTGACCCAGACCACCAGGGTGTTGGCAGCTAGGCCCACCAGGAAGATGAAGACATAGAGGATGGAGAGGATATGCAGGAAGGCAGTGTGGCTGACGGCGCCTGAGCACAACAGCGTCTCCACGTGGGACAGGTTGTGGTGGTCGGCAGCGGTTAGGTTTAGCTCCTCCCACAGCTCCATGAGCTCGGTGAGGTCGTTGGTGCTCAGACTCATGATGGTGAGGTCAACTTCACACCTAGAAAACAGGAAGAAAAAGGATGAGGATCAGATCTGGATCAGAACTTATTTCAACTGAATTAAGTTATAAATGATGACTACATAAATAATAATGAGGCATGATTAAATCACTTTCTTTATTTTAAAGTTGTGACATCTTGTCAGCAGTGTCTGAACTCATTCAGCTACAAACACTGTTTCCTGCAGAAAATATGAATAATAAGTAACAAATACAAATACAGAAACAAAATTAATTAAAATCCAGGTTCAACCAGAATCTATTGAAAATTTGCTCAAATTAAAGATTCTTTGCCTGCTGACAAACAGAAGCAGTGTATTAAACATGAATTCAGGCTATAAAGAACAAATGTGATGCACACTTTGATTTGGCTCACATTCAACACATCATCAGGTACAAAAGTTTTGCTAAATAAAATGAACAAACAATTGATTTATTTGAAAAATATCTAAATAAGTAAACTAAAAATGAAATAATTGTTATAGACTTTGCGTCACTGCAGGTCATAAAACTCACAGACTGTCTGTTGATCAAAATGACCCTCCATTAACCTGACCACACACTCAGACATACACACACAGAAACACTCACACAGACATAGACCACACACACACACACACACACTCACACACACTCACACACACTCACACACACACACACACACACACACACAGAGACCACACAGACAGGACAGATGGACAGACGGATGTACGGAGGTCAGAGGAGGTGAAACTGTCCAGACATCATTAATAACTGACAGGAAACAGATGGAACAATAACCAGGAAGTCTGTGATGATCACACATCAATACTGAGATCAATACCGATTAAAATTCACAGTGAGGGCATAAATCAGATCTGAAGAGTGGAGGAGAAAAAAACTGAAGGTTTTACGGCTCCGATCTGGTTCTGTTTCTGTTTAAACAAAGACCAAAGTGTTTCAACTTCCTGTTTCCACATTTATTCAGCAGAAGAAAATAATGTTAGTTTTAATGCTGATATTTCTTTTATGCTTATTTTGAACCATGAATAACATGATGGATTTTTAATTTAGTGGAAAATGAAAATAAACAAGAACGTAAATATTTTTAAAAAGGCGCTGAATGTAAAAGCTCAGTCACCGTTCTGACTTCAGTCTCTTGACGCTGTTTTCTTATGTATTTTTATGTATTAGACGTTCTTACGTTGATCTTTGAAGTAGTTGCATTTGTTTCTGTTGTCCTTCATCATCATCATCTTCACCCTGTCTCTCTGTTGTTTTCATTCAGTTTGTTTAATCACAAATAAACTGGAACATTTAACAGTTTGACTGCAGAATAATAACTGTTTTCTCTGCGATTCACCAAACTCCAATAAAAAATCTCTCAATTTAAGCTTCTGCCTTCGACACATTAAATTCAGACTTTACATAGCAAGGAGTTTTTCATTCAAAAATATTAGACAGTAAAATATGATATCTTACTTGCTTAATTTTATCTTATAAAGTCTAAATTTTGACTTATTTTTGGACAAGATTTGACTTATCTCATAATTTTTACTTGATGTATTTTCTCAATAATTTGTCTCAAAGTCTTCAAATTTCCTTTTTAATCTGATAATTTTCAAGTAAAAAGTCATTTGGATTTAGTGTCTGTGTGAGAAGAGGAGGAGGATGAAACAAAGGCAGAAAACGACTGAGTTTTATTGGCCCTTTAGTTTTAAATAGAAACTCCACAGGAGACTTTAAAGTGAAAGGTCACAACCTTCAAAATAAAAGTTTACTGTTGAGCTGAAACAAAGAGACAATTAGTGGCTTCAGTAAAAAGAAGAAGAAAAAGAGTTGAAAGGCGAAATGTTTTTTAGAAACTTAATGTTTTTGTTTTTTCCCTCAGTAACTTCTGAACATGTTCCATTTAACCCCGTTTATGTGTCAGTGTTTCAAACATCTAATAACCTTTGAAGAGAAGATCAGATCTTTGATTTTTAAGCCTCAGCTGAGCTGAAACTGTTGTGATGGTTTTCTTCGTGGTGTGTTTACGGACTCATTCAGGTTGATGTTAATAAACACACTTGAATCCAGTTGAAACAGAGCTCCCATTCAGTGTTACACCAGCTTGTCTGGTGAGACGCCTGTTGATCTGCGACCCTGAATGCACCATCAACACACTATAAACCAGCGGAAGGTTCTCAAAGTGTGCGAAAATCCCCCGGTTGTGAACGCACCATCAACATCAGCCGAACTCTGTTTAAAAATCTTTCTTTAAGGAACCTGACCTCGTTCACAAATATCAATACGTTACAACATGTAAAACGTAAAAGAATCAACTTTAATTCGTGTCATGTTTCTAACAGATGAAGTAACATCAGTTTTTTAAACATGTGCTATAATAACAACTTTCTTCAGAGGGAAGTTCACAGAGACACAAAAACCAGCAAATAGAAGCTGAGATGTCATTAAAATTGGTTGATGTTTGGCAGGAGACTCTTATCCCGAATACACCAGAGATCATTTATGGTTGCAATCAACATTTAATAGTTTTCCTACTGAAGCACGTCCATGTACCTGCATGTGAAAACTTCAAAAACGACACATTTTCAAATGCAGTCTGGCTTGAAGTCTTTTCACTCACTCACTCATTCATTTTTACATCAGGTTGAAGGACGTGCTGTAATAACAACTTTCTTCTTGTAGGGAGTTGAAATAACATGAATTAATTAATGGAAGTTGAGATTTCGTATCATTTTTATGCCGAACACTTTGGATGACATTAATGGTTACGAACAAAGTTTTATCGTTGTCCTAAAGAAGTGCGTTTATTTGTCTGAATGTCAAAACTTCAAAAACGGCTCATTTCTGAATGGAGTTTGGTTGAATCTGAACAGCGAGATGGAGCCAAACTACACTCAGATTTTTACCATTTAAAGAACTGAGAACTCTTACTGGTCTCACAGGAGAGTCCGCGGGTCAGATCCGGATCCTGAGGCGGTCTGGTCCAGTTCCTCCGGCGGCGGACTGAGGCGGACTCAGCGGGTCCCCCTTCTCTTCTCAGTGTGATGAAGCAGAAGAAGAAGAAACGCCCACAAACCCGCAGCTCTGCGGTGATTTACTGCGGTTCAGCTGCGGGACAATAAACTGAAGGAAGTGCGAACAAAAACTGCGGATTTCCATTTAAACCGCAAACAAAAGCGTCACAGATGCGTGACGTCAAAACCCGAAAGAAAAGAGTTTCGTTTCAGCAAGTTTTTATGTTTGAAAACACACTTAAATCATGGAAGAAAAATATTCAAATATGAAAAAATTCACGTGACAATTATGACTTTAAAAGATCAAGTATGTTTGATTGCATTTTTTATAACTTTATCTTCAACTGTGGAACATTTAAAGTCAGAAAGACATTTAAAAAGAACTCTGATTAAAGATTCACCCGAAATGTTGTAATTTTTATTTGATGAATTCATTTTAAAATTTAGATGAAAATTGATATAAATAAATAGGCCTATAAAAATAAGGTGCTCTGACAGTCGGCTTCTTCTTCATCATCATTGTCTCCTTCCTGTTTCAGTGTTTCGGTCTGAGGACTCTTGGTGCGCATGCGCGGCGTTTCCACGCTCCGCTGCACAAACACAGAACGAGAAGAAAACCAGTAAAACCAGCGCAGGTCCCAGTGTGTGTGTTGACACTGCAGAGAGGCGGAGATCCCTTTTTGAATCAGTGTTTTTGGATCCTGAGATCCAACAGGTGTGTCTCATGATGACATCACACAGGTAAACTCTGAAATCCACCAATCAACAATCTGACTTTCCTAGAAAATCCTTGAAAATGTTTCCAGACTTTGTCATGTGTTTGTGCTGGTTGTTGACTGGTGTCTTTAAAACGTCAGAAACATGTCTGTTTTTGTTTACAATGAGTTGTGCTGTGATTGGCCGCAGCTTCACGGCGCTCTCAGGACCTTGTTCACGTGGAGTCCTGGTCCTCAGAGGGAGCGGCCGTCCTCTACCTGAAGTACCTGCCTGGAGGAGGTCTACAAGCAGCTGGTGCAGCCTCAAGGGGGGCAGGCGGGCTGATGGGTCGACTCCTGGAGCTCAAGAGTCAGACGGTGGAGCTGCGGCTCTCTGAGTTTCACTACATGGATGAGCTGCTGCTTGACCTGAACATGAACCTGGTGAGTCCAGAAAACCTCCAGACCCGATCCCACCAGACTCGTAGATCTCAGCTACATGCAAAAATCATCAGGAGGAAGAAGAGCAAAACTAAACCCACAAACAAGAAGAAGAGCACAGTGCTGCTGAGTAACTACTCCCACTGACTCCTCTTCCTCCTCCTGATGATGATGATGATTTGATCCACAGTCGTCCCTCTGCTTCCTGTCTGTGCTCCTGCAGGAGGAAGTGATGTGTTTGTGGTGTCAGTGAGCCGTGGAGAGGAGGGGGACTCCCTGGAGACCTGGATCAGGTCTGGTCTTGAGATTCAGAGTCACTGATCAGGTTTCAACATCAGTACACACTGAAAATCAAATCACCAGTTCAATACAGCACCAGGTGTAAAATCACAGTCAGATCAGCTGGTTTTGGATCAGTTTTATCTCCCTGTCAGTTTCCTCTTCCATCATCCAACTGCTCTCAGATCAGCTCTCAGTTCCTCCTGTGAAGGTTTAACTCAGTCAGTAAACTAAAATCAGCTGTTGACTGAAACAGGTTTATATTTTTATGCATTAATAAATTAATTTAATTAACGAGTTCATCTGAGGACATTTTTATTTTCCAATCTTATCAACCAGCTGCTCTCTGATTGGCTCTGAGCCCGCTGCTCATACAGGAAGTGCACATTTCCAGAGAGGAAGTGGAACTGTTAGCAGCAGGAAGTGGCTCCTGGGAGCCACTGAGGACAATCAGAAGCAGTCAGCTGCACCTGGATCAGCTTATTTTACTGTTTTTAACACTTCCTGTCTTGTCCTGAGAAAATGATGGTTCTCACACACCTGAGACTTCCTGTTTCTGTGTGTTCAGATGTGTGGCATTGCTGAGATGTCGTCAGCACTGCTGATGTTCATTCAGGAAAAGAGACAGGAAGTGGACTTCAGATGAGTTGTGGATTTGGATTTTAACCGAATTGCACCGAAATTGGGTTCAGAATTTAAAGATATTTGCTGAAATCTTTAGTGTGACGGTGGAAATTCTCTTTCACCTGTTGTAAGAGATTTCCCATCATCCTTGACTCGTCACAGCGATGTCACAAATCACTTTCAGATGAACAGCAGTCCTTGGTTTTCCCTTCAGGATCCCAGGGGGTCCTGGAGAGGTTCTGGTCTGGTGACACCCCGACAGAGGAGGAGCCTCACAAAACTTTTGATAAGAGATCTGAGAAAAACCTGAATTTTCCTGAGATTTATGCAGACAGCTGTCCCTAAGAGTTGCTTAGACATCCGGGAAAATCTGGCATTGATAAAGTGCAACTAGATATTTTTCAATATCTGGAATCTGCCTGAAAAAGCTGGACATATCCTGGAAACCCTGGAAAACCAAGGACTTCAAGATTGCCTAAAATATCCATGAAAAGAGTTTAATGTAAAACAAACTTCCTTGAAGTTTCATAGTTAATTAGTTGGCCAATCAGTTGACTGCAGAGTCTGATCATGTCTGTGACATCATCGTCAGTATCTGGTCTCTGCGGTGGTCTGCGATCTGGATCAAAGAAGCAGAGAAAACTTTCTACAGAGAAATTTCAAAAAGTGAGCGAGAGGTCAGAAAGCTACTAAAGGGTCCAATGAAAATAAATGTAACACATCAGAACTGTTAAAGACGAAACATTGGGACTGGAATGTTTTTAAAGATAGAAGAAAAAGAGATGTGTCAGTGTTGCCTCCTGCTGGCTGCTTTGCTCCATCACACTGAACATTTTGGCAGAGATCATTCATATTAGATTATAAATATTATTAAAGAAACAATACATTGTTTTTGTGTATTATCATTTTAGGAATGCCATTTATAGAACCAGAATATAAATAATGTAATTTATAATAATGTAGACATTAAATATAGATGAGGAAAGATGACAATGAATTATTAAGAAATAAAACACTCAGAGTGAAGCGATACAAAGATGAATTTAATGTGTAAAATACAATGAAAACATGATAAATCTAAGTTTGTTTATAAGAATATGAAGAGTTCAAACAAAATGTCTTTCAATAAATCACTTATATATTTATTTTAATTATTAATAGTAATAATGAGAACATTTTATATCAAACATTAGGAAACAATGTGAACGTGGTTCATTAATATTAAAGAGACTTGAAAACATTTTATTTTGTTAGAAATGTAACAGTGATGTCATCGGGCTGTGATGTCATTAGTGATGTCATCCTCCTCACAGTGTGGTGAACTGGTTCAGAGCTCCTCTCAGCTTGTCAGCAATCTGACCAATCAGACAGCAGAGAGGATATGACATCACACAGCTGTTCACCTGTCCAACACGTTGCCACCCCACCCCTCCCCTCTCCTCACCTGTTGGTAGAAGGTCACCTGTTGCTCCAGGTAAAGCTGCATCACTCTGTTGTAGTCATAGATACGGTTGCTATGGAAATGATTCATCTCAGCTGGAGGAGACAGGAGGACTCAGGTTACACACTGTGTAGTACTGTGTGTAGTACTGTGTGTAGTACTGGTGAGTACTGTTACCCTGCAGTGAGTAGCTCATGCAGCTGATTCGTTGGTTCATGCACTTCCTGTCGTTGTTGTTGATTTTTCCTGCAGAAACCAGACGATCCGCTTCTTTCACCTTCTCTACTGCAGCCTGAACGGACACACATGAACACACACACACAGGCAGGTGAGACCACTCCCCCAATGACATCACGTCCACTGAAGGCCCGTCCTCTCTTCATGAAGGCGTGTCGACAATGGTTTTATCACAACTACAATGTGTATTAGTTGTGTGCATTACATATTAATATACACGGGGTTGTGGACGGTCGCCTCAGTGTGTTGGTCGCATTGTTTTGTTCACCTACAGAGCCAACAGATCTGTAGACGGTGTTGTCAACATGGATCTCCACTTCTAAAGTGATCCACCTGCAGGTGTGTAATAGTTGTGTGCATTCGTACTACAGTGTGTATTCGTACTACATTGTGTATTAGTTGTGTGTATTAGTACTACATTGTGTATTAGTACTACAGTACCTTGTGTACAGCAATGATTTCTGGGAAACATCCCAGCAGGCTTTTGTATTCGCTGTTTGTCTCCAATAAGAAGTGAAGGTCCTTCTGAGGCTGAAGGAGGTCAAAGGTCACCAGAGGTCAGACAGCAATTTATTATATTCAGATAGAAATATGAAAGAAATATGGAAAGTGCCATTGTTAGTTTTTAACACCACAGATACAACAAAAAAATATTCTGGATAAATACAGTATATCTGTAGATTTATGGATGTTTACATTTTAATATCTTTGATCTTTGATGATTCTGCTAATAATATCTGAAGAGATCCAGGAAACATCAGCAAAAATAAAGTTTCCTGTTACAGTAAATCAGAAGGAAAATCTAAAACTAAACTAAAACATTTCAAACTCAAGAGTACAGACAGCATCGTAGTAGTATACCACAGTATCATAGTATTCTTATGTACCTGTTGTGCAACTATCTCTGCGATCTCCTCATAGGTTTTTCCAGCAGCTGTCAGAGCATCGGTCAATGTCTCCTCCCCTAAAACAACAAAAATAACTAATAATAATGATAACGATACAAAGCATTGACATCATTCATACAAACTGAATGTCGTATAAAGTTTAATATGATGACGATAATCTGACTTCACTAATCTTCAGAACCCCAAAAATCTGTATGTTTGAAAGATATGTCTTCTCAATAAATCGCAAAAATTACAACATTTATTATGCTTAACGCATTTTTCAAATTTCCATCAAGATTGAATGACTTGTCATGTGACAAAAGTTCAGTGAAGTCAACTGAGCTGCAGGCTGTGTTTACACAGAGCAGAAAGGAAAGGTTGTAAAAATGTGTACAGAGCCTCCCCAGGTGTCTCCTCACCTGGATATTTGCTGCTGATGAAAACAGTCGACAGGTTCCTGAAGGCTCGGCCAATCCGCTCGTACTCTTTAGGAAGTGCTGGACACACACATACACACAACCCCAAAGCAGATGTTTCTCAGACACATGTTCTCCAAGACTTTGCCTAAATTTGATTGCTGACCTAGCGCAATATAGTAGAAATAGAAATAGTGCAGAAGCTTAAATATTCCTTTTTCATTTTACATGTCATAACTTTCTGAATCCTCAGACTGATATTTCCAGGTTTACATGAAAATATAAGAGATTTTCAATGTGGTCTCAGAATTTTGAACCCCTGTGCTGTGTATGCTGTATATGTATATATGTTCATATACTGACGTCCGGTACAGCGTTTCCAGTGTGTGTGCCCGATGTTCAGCAGCTCTCTGACTCCGTCGTCCATCGACTTTGTGAACCGATTGTAGTGCTCACACTTCTGTTCACTGCACACACACGGCAAACACACATATACAGAAAACACATTTTAATACACACACATACTTACTTTACCAGCTGTTAGTACTGATTCTCTTCAACAGACATGACTTTTAGGGTTTTTATAAACTTGAGTAAATGGAAATGTTTCAGAATTTATTTTTGAAGCAGTCAAATCTAACACATATTCAATCAACAACATATTTAATCTAATTCATTATGTTTATACAAGAATAGAGCCCTGTGGCACCCCACCAGATAAGAGGGTTTGACTCAGCACCACCAGGACCTGGGGTTGCATTTATTCTTTTATCTCACCATTAGAAATCCTGGTGGTGAGATAAAAGTGCCTAACTAAGAGTTTCCTCAATTGAACTGAAGACCTTCTATGATCCAGGACAACCAGTAAAATGTATATAAATGTATTTATTAAAGATGTTTTAGTATTTTAGTTTGAGTAAGTTAATAACTTACACCTCAGCAACGTCAAGCTCTGCAGCTTCAGGTTCGATCAGACTGAAGATCATCGGTCCTACCATCTCATCTTTCTCTGCCTTCCTCTTCCCCGCCTTCCACTCCTGAAATATCAAAATAAATACTGCTTCAGCCAATCAGGGTGAAGCTACCAAACCTCCTCACAGCCGATCGGCTGAAACATTAGCAGGGAGCGGGTTTAACATGCCTTCTCGTCTCTGTAGGTGAGGAAAAGCTGAAAGACTTCACTCTGAGAGACGACGGGGTGACGACACATCCGAGTCATCCAGGCCTGCAGCTGCTCCATCCTCATCCTGATGAAGTCCACCTCAAACCGACCTGAAAGCACAGGTACAGGCTTTTAAACAGAGGTCAGAGCTCATCCTCATTTAAATTGTCACAATTGAGCCTTGTTTCAGCAGAGTTTCACTGATTGTATTCCAACAACACGTCGTACAGGTTTGGTTGTCGTGGCCATGGCTCACCTGTCACCTGTTTGTCAGGCAGTGATGGGATGGGCAGAGCCGAGCCAAACTTCTCCAGCAGACGCTCGTACAGCCAATCAAAGTGCTTGTAGCGGTGATTGACAGGTCTGTTGGTTGTCTGGAAGAAGAAGGTCAATGGTCAGAGAGTGTATATTACTGTTTATTACGGTGTTACTGTGTCTGTGTGTATGTATACGTGTGTGTGTGTGTGTGTGTATATATATAGAGTATGTGATCTCTCACACTGGGAGTGATCTGGTACTCGATGAAGCTCTTCAGTCCATACAGTTTGGATTCTTTCTTCGGATCAGCGATCACACAGTCCAGAGGAGCCAGTGGGTACAGCCAGACTGAACCCACTTCTCCAATCTGATTGGATGATGAGCAGAAGCCAATCAGAGTGTAGTGACTGACAGCACAGTTTGATACAGTGATCAATAAAGGTGATTACTCACGTAGACAGGAAGTCGCTCTCGGCTGTTCACTGGAGGTTTGGCTAACAAGAAGACTTCGGGGCTCGGACCTTTGGAGAACGGAAACCTGGGAACACACAAGCCTACTGAGACCTGATAGGATCTACTGGGATCTATGATCTACTAAATCCACAGGGATCTACCAGCATTTTGTGATGTGGAGTGGCATCTACTGCAATCTGTTTGAATCTGCTGGAATCTACTCACATGTGGAGATATTCTGTCCGCTGGGATCAACTGACGGCTACATGGATCTTTTGTGTTGGAAAATTATGTCATCTCCTGAAGTCTCCTGTGATCTCTTTGGATCTACTAGCATCTGTGTTACATGCTGGAAGCTACTGCAAGATCTACTATGAGATCTCCTGATGTTTTTACTTGTTAAGGGAGATCTTGACAGAGGGACCATGGGAGCTCTGTCCTGAAGCACCATCCTCCTCATCCACCTGATAGTCACCATGGTAACCACCCACTGATTGGTCATCCCAGTCATCGTCCCACTCGCCATCATCGTCCTCGACAGCTGCTGGAGACGGGAAACACGTTTCTGTCACTTATTAGGCAGTATTTTTAGCTTTTACCGTACCTTATCTAATAAATAGGTGCATTTTTGCCACAAAAACTGATCATAAACCACCAGTGGTGTGTGTTACCTTGTTGTGTGTGCGTATATCCCTGACTGTCCCGTCCGTCTGTTGTGTTACTGACATAAGCCCCGCCCCCTGACCAGGAGTCCCCACCTCCTTCGCCACCAGTGCCACCGACCTGAAACACAACACTAACATCAACAACATGAAGGAGGGAGACCCCAACACTGATCTGTGTTGGTTTTTGAGACTCTTTGTGGTGGTATAATAGGTGCAAGTGATAACGGATTAAGTGAGAAGGACTGTAGAAATGTCAGCAGGCTCGAACAGAGGATGTGAAAGTAACTTCCTCCTGGTTCAGGGTGGATGATCCTGGTGACACTCACCTGTAAGTATCCCTCAGGTACCAGTCCACTTTGTCCACTGGAGTTTTGGGCTTCAATCCAGCCTCCGCCCACAGTCTGTACACGCAAGCACACACATTATGAGTGTGTGTCCTGTGTAGTGTATATATGCTGTTATATATGTGAGCGCATACCTGGTCGAGCACATCGACCGTCTCTCCCTGTCTGACTGACAGCTCGTTGTTTCCTGGCTCAGCGGTGAAGTCGTACAGAACCTGAGCCTGAAACACAGCAAACAAACAAAAACTCCTGTGCTGTAACCAAAACTGTAAAGTTTGTCCTGAGAGGAAACATTGTGGGCTCAGTAAGATATAAACAGCTCTCTGTGTTGTTTTTGTCTCAAACTTTTCTGTCATCAGTCAAAAAACGCTGATTATGCAGCTTTCGAGGTTAAAGTTATGTCAGTGAGGGTCCTCACAAGTAGAGTATAAACCTGTGTGTGTTTGAGAGGAAAGGTCTGGTTATCAGTGAAACTACAAACTGACAAACACATAGACCCGACTTCCTGTTCGACCAGAACAGTTCTGTCAACAGCTTCAGGCTTTTTCCTCAAATGTCACAGTTTGCTTTCCAGTATGTTCCAGACTCCTTTAAATTTTACATATTCAACAACGACTTTGTGGACTCGTTCTTTGCTGTCTGCACTAAAAAAACTCAAGCAAGTCATATTTGTCTATGATATCCCAGCAGATCTTTCTACTTGTCCAACCAACAGAAAACTGTGAGTCTACGATATTGTTTTTGGTGTTTTCCTTCAAACATTCTTGAAGGTTTTCTTCTGCTAATCCGACCACACTCCTTTAGAATTTTTACACGATTTTTGAACAATTTTGTTTTTTTAACAGTAAGTTTGTTTTTAGCCTTTAAACTTGTCTGTTCTCTTTATGATCGTTTTATAATATCTGTGCATGTATCTGCAACAGAAAACTGACTTTTTAAAAACTTTTCATTGTTCTAATGTTTTCATTCATTTGACTTCTTTTAATGTTCCTACCCAGTACGTGAAGTACCAGCACCAGAGTCTTTAGTGAACCAGGACTTTGACTCCAGGACCAGCACTTCCCTAAGCTGTCCTCTCCATGTAAGTAAGATTTTACCAAGAACTAACAGGAGTGGAGAGGAGAGATCCTGAGGGGGCTGCAGACCCCCAGCACCAGCTTTTATTAAAAAAAACATCCATTATTACAGACAGACAGGCAGGCAGGCAGTTAACACACAGACAGATAGACAGTTCACACACAGACAGTTAACACACAGACAGATAGACAGTTCACACACAGACAGTTAGCAGACAGACAGTTAACACACAGACAGACCGTTAACAGACAGTTAACACATAGAGAGTTAACAGACAGACAGTTAACACATAGAGAGTTAACAGACAGACAGACAGTTGACAGATAGACAGTTAACAGACTGTTAACAGATAGACAGTTAACAGATAAGAGTTCACAGACAGACAGTTAACAGACAGTTCACAGACAGACAGTTAACAGACTGTTAACAGATAGACAGTTAACAGATAAGAGTTCACAGATAGACAGTTCACAGACAGACAGTTAACAGACAGTTCACAGACAGATAGACAGTTAACAGACAGACAGTTGACAGACAGTTAACAGACAGACAGTTGACAGACAGACAGTTGACAGACAGTTAACAGACAGACAGTTGACAGACAGACAGTTGACAGATAGACAGTTAACAGACAGTTAACAGACAGTTAACAGACAGTTGACAGACAGACAGTTGACAGACAGACAGTTGACAGATAGACAGTTAACAGACAGACAGTTAACAGACAGTTGACAGACAGACAGTTAACAGACAGACAGTTAACAGACAGTTGACAGACAGACAGTTAACAGACAGACAGTTGACAGATAGACAGTTAACAGACAGACAGTTAACAGACAGTTGACAGACAGACAGTTGACAGACAGTTGACAGACAGACAGTTAACAGACAGTTGACAGACAGTTGACAGATAGACAGTTAACAGACAGTTGACAGACAGACGTAAAGATATAGTTTCTCCTGATTAAATTAATAGAAAACACATGGAAATCGCGGATCATTGACAGTTGTACCATTTCATTTAGCAGATGCTTCGGGGCCCAAGAATCATATTATTCTTTAATAACATATCTGCCGGAGAAAACGGAGTTCATAATTAGAATGATTAGAATGATATTTCTGGAGTGTGGGACGTTTGTTTCATTTTCCTGTCAGACAACAGAAAAGTCATTTTCTTAAAGTCTGTTTAATATTTTCGTCATATTTTTGGACATCTGCAATAGAAAGCTGAATTTGCTTCATTTGACGTCATCGACCAGACTCCGGTAGAATTGTAGATGTTTTTGAACATGTTTGCGTTGTTAAACAGCCACTCTCTCTCCTTTTTTACGGCGTTTTTCTTTCAATGAAAAATCGTTAACCCTCCGACAGAAACGTTCCGTCACTACAGTCTTGTTTGAATCACATTCCGTCCCCTGTAAACGAAGCGTTTTCTGACTGGAATCAGTCACCTGAGTTGACTAATTTCTCTATGAAGTTCCTGCAGGAAGCGGCAGCAGCTCGGCTCGGTGTCGGTCTGATGATGGACGCAGCAGGTGAGAGGTCAGAGGTCATCGCCCACCCCAGGTGAGCTGTCTTACCTTCAGAGACATTGTGATGTCAGCAGCAGCAGCTTCTTCTTCTTTGATCAAAGTTTCATCCTGTCAGCTTGTCAACGATCATCCTGCAACTTCTTCTGCATCAAGCCGGAAACAACACACACCACTTCCTGTGCAGGATTTCATAATAAAAGCTGTGGGCACGAGTTGCTTCTAACATGTCTTTTAACGTCTTAATGTAAATGAAATGAAAGACATAACATTTAAGGTGATTATTATTGTTAGTTTCACCGTCAGCCACAATTATTGAGCAGAAAATATAGAATTTGTATGAATGAACATAAAACCATATGACCAATAGAAAAGTAAGAATAAAAATGTAACTTTAATCGATTCTATATTGAAGATAAATATATAATAATAATGTAAACCTTATGTTACAGCCCAGAAAGTAAAATATTGATTGTGATAGTTAGTAACAAAACCGTAAACAAGAGGAAAAGTGGCCGATGTCGAGAAAATCCAGTCTGGTGCTTTTATTTTGAAAACAAACTGGTTAGTTTCCTGTAATTTACTGGTTTTAGTCGAAAACTTGCTATAGAGTGACGTCATACACCCGGAACCTGAGGCGTGTTTCCACACGGACTGAAGGTGTTTCCTTCTGATCAAAGATTTCCACCGTCAGAGATCATGTACAACACTGTGCTGTGTGTATTATTTAATGTAGAATAATACGCGACGCTGAAGTGTGTGTGTAATATTATTTAATGTAAAGATGAATGTAAATTTAATAACCTTTTTAATGACTCACACGTTCTTATTTTATTTCTGTGACTGTATCATCACCTGCCCTTTAGCTGCTGTCTACGGGGGGCGCTGTTGCACAACACATCCCACTGCTGCTGCCTTCAGGTCCTATTCGAAAAAGTCAGACAACAGGCTTTCTGGTGTTCAGGTTTCATTTCACTCAGGAGTTTTCACCCGTGTTACCTGATCTCTTTTCACCCGTTCACACTGTGTGAGTGACAGCTCCTTCACCCGTCGCGTGCGCTGCACCTGTCGGGTCGACCTGAGCACAGGTGGCTGAAGAGCTCTTTGAAATGAACGGAAGTACTGAATTTGTTTCTGTTTACTCATTTGTAAATATATTTTCTTTAGATTTATTGATTCAGTTTTTTCTGAACATTTCCTACAGAGTTCTGTTTTAATAATTACATTAGAACTGTGTTAATATTCCACCTTCAGTGGAATAAAGACGACTTCATGTAATATATGAACACTTATTACACTTATCATAATTATGAGTGAATGAGCTGAGTATAAATATGTCCTCAACTATTCCCAGTCATCCATCTATTCATCATCTATTCAATCAGTCAATCAAAGACAATCAGTGTGTTTTCAGTTTGTCACCATTTATTGATTTAATGTTTAATTCCATACATTGTTGTGAAGCTGTTTTCATTTCCAACAGAGTTAAAAAGAGCGAAGCAGCTCCACATCATTTTCATCTCAATTCACAGACCAAAGTTTAGCACTTTATTTTGACAGGTCTGTAGTTAAGTGTGCTGTTTCTTGTCATTTGGAAATAAATGTGGTTTAAATTACAGGAAAACATTAAATTAATAGTTTATTAAAATTTCTATAAATAAATGAATATTTATGTGGGTTTAAATTAGTTGTTTTGTTTTGGGGGGTTTTTGAGCAGCTGTTTTAAGTAAATTTTTCTTGAACTGTTTTCATGAAAAATCACAGTCTGATGCATCAGATCTCTGAGATCCATCCAGAAAAATACTTCCATAATCCACTTAGAAATCAGAAAACCAAAACAAACGTCAGAGTGAAATGTGACACAGCAAGAAAGTTTTGAACTTTGCTGCTGAAACGGTTCAGACGAAATGTTCATCTCTTCACATCATAGAAACAATTATAGTGTGTTCAGTATGACTGTTGATGACTGAATGAATGTAAGGGGGTGAATGAGTTAGAGAAGCTGAACCTGCTGCTGTTATATCAGCTATATGTTTACAGCCACAGGGGGCGCTACAGAGCCGCTTCAGTCTTCAGTGGACGCACCACCACATGACGGCCACCGAGGCCAGCAGGCCAATCACAGAGCTTGCTGTAGAGGAGGGGGCGGAGTTACACAGGTCAGAGTTGCAGCACTTGAAGGTAAAACTGGAAACCTGGAAATGATCAATTCAGTTATTGATCAGCTGGAGCAACCCGTCAGCACACAGGCGGAAGGTTAAAGTTTCACCATCACCATTCGTTATAGACATGACATCAAACACAGCTTAATACCGTAAACTATGAAACAACCGTGTAAGAGTTTTCATAAAAATTACATTTTAGATGTAAATAATGTGTGTGTATGTATATATATGTATATGGGTTTTTTTGTGCACGTGAACGGAGGAGGGACACATGTCGGGGGAGGGACATGTAAAGAGAGGCAGGTGAGGCTGAGGTCTTTTGATTAGTGACACTGAGAGTGTTCAAGACCAACGAAACCAGAGAAGGTCAGGAACATCCAGGAGAGTTCGGAGGTTTCACGCTTTGGAAATATCAGCTGCAGGTGGAAAACAACCACCCATCCAAAACACCTGAGTGAGAATGAATCCAACAGGAGGTGGATCACCTGAGGCAGTTGGTCTGATCACCTGTGGACACTTCACCAGATCTTCCTCAGAGTTGTGTGTGGTGGAGGACCTGGAGTCTACAGGAACATTATCTCCATGGAAGACTTCCAACAGGTGAGTCAGACACACCTCTGTTCTCCTGACTCACTACTGTGGTTGCACCGGTTGTAATGGTTTGTACTGCTTGCAATAGTTAAAATGCATGTCTGTTGTTCGCTTTGCATTATTAGTGGAAATTGAGTTTATTTTTGAGCTCATTTCTTGTGTATCTGTCTTTTGCTTTCCACATTGTTAAAGTGATCAGTTTTAATCATTCTGTCAGGCTGAACTAGTTTGGGGCATATTTTCCTCTGGTGGTATGATGTTGTTTGGCTGGTTTGCTATTAGCTCATATGTGCTATTTCTGCTCACTATAGAATACTTGACTGAATCTTTGGTCATTAAAATGGGGCGGCTGTAGCCAACCAATCAGAGGGTTAGTGGCTCCATCCCTGGCTATGTGTCAAAGTGTCCTTGGGCGAGGTACTGATCCCCAAATTGCCCCCAATGCTTGTTCCATCAGCAACTGAATGTAAGTCGCTTTGGATAAAAGCAAACATCTACAAGAGTAGAATTGTAAAATCATAAAGGAAACTAAAGCTAGGCTTTGCTCATTTGGTCAGTTTTAAGGGAGGAGACGAGGCCTGGTCTGACTGAAAGGCAACAGATGTTTCTCTACATAGTTCAGGTACATTGTAGTGAATGTTTCCCTTGTATCAAGATAGAGTTTGTATCTTCCTGTACCTCTGTTCATCTTTTTAGTATTAATGCATTTATTGAGCCATAGTTCAGATTAGCAGGGATATAAGACGTCAGATTAGAGCAGAGTGGAGTTGTTGTTACCTGGGGGAACATCTGGGCCAGCCGGCCGTACTCACAGTCTGAATACTTCAGACACTGACGGTAGGTCATTCCACCTGCAGGACAAACAGCAGGAGGATAGAAACAGTAGTCTCAGCACAAACATGGATCCCAAGGGAGCTTACAGGAAGCGTATATATCAATCATCCAGGCAGCATTGGCCAATCAGGATCAAGTACTCTCTATGGTTATTGTACAGGTAGAGGTACAAGTACAGGTGTACAGGTATAGTGATACCTCTCTCGTTGAGTGTGAGACAGGCGTCATCGTAGCTGCAGTCTCGCTGTTTGGAGCAGCTGGCTGTGTAGTCCTTACAGCTGAAACACCGAATGGCTGATCCTGAAACACAACAGTTCATTTGAAAGAGAGCACAGATTTAGAGTCCTGTACTACTTGAATTTGTAGCTTACAGGTGACACTTGGGACTGAACATCCACTGTATGGGAGTCACTCCTGGATGGGTCAGGGTTTATATCTGAGACACTTCTGTCAAATTCATCCGTTATTTCTCATTGGTTAATCCTCATCCTTCCTTTTTCCAAGTCGCTTATGTGTCTTCTGTATTTCCAAACAGGGTTGTCTTCTCTTATCTATCTCTATATAGTATCACAACAGTCTGATCTTCCACTTTCATTATCATACTGTACTATAATAATACTCTGCAAAACAAGAACAATGCTGTTTCTTTATTTCCATGTCTTCTACATGGATCATCTTGTGAGGATGACGACTGTTTCCCTGTCACTGTTGCATCGCACACAGAGCTTCATCAGTGTTACATCAAGATCCCTCCAGTCTGGAGGAATCATGATCCTTCAGATTCTTCAGTCAAAGAGGAACAAAAGTTTTCAGTCCAAATTTGTTCTTAGTTGAGGCTACTAGAAATACTAATTTACAGATACCATGATGCACACATATTGTCTAATGTGATGATTTTAAAAGTTCTGAATAGTTCTAATTGATTTTGAATTTTTTAATTCAGATTTTTCTGGATCAGAATCCAAGTGATGAAAAAAGTTTTGGAGGTAAACCGCATTTTTAAATGTTGAAATCCACATTCAGAGTCAGTCAAACATGGAATCAAACGTACCCAGTCCTATCAGAGCGAAGCAGATCAGCAGACAGATCCCCAGGGAGCGCTTCATTTTCACCTCAGCACAGCTCACACACTCATCTGGAATCAGTCAGTCCACAGCAGCACATTCATTCATGTTGAGAGAAAAACATTCAAGAAATGTTTCGCTGATGAACAGAAGTGTCTTTCATTATCAAAATAAGTGTTCAGTACAGTGTGTACTCACCCAGCAGCAGTCGCAGTAATACTGCAGCTCAGCAGTACTTTTGTTGATGTTTTTGAGGAGAGAAGAGACTCTGACTCTGACTCTGACTGACAGCTGAGTGGAGCTGAGAGGCCACGCCCACTGGGAGGAGCCTGTCTGCGTATGTTTGAAAAGAAACACTTTAATTGTTGTCATTGTTTTGACTTTCATTTTAATGACCGTTTGAATCTTCGAAGACACTAAACATGAGACGATGTCAAATAATGCCATTATATGTACAGGCAGGTGGCCGTCGGGGCGCTGCAGTGGGATCTTGATTCGTCTGAACCTTGTGGTCGTTTTGCATCTCGCTTTGTGTGTCTCTGTGGTGGCTTTGACACTCTGTGGTCTTTTGAGTCTCTTTGTGTTGGTTTCATTTGATATTGATTCAGTTGAGTTTGCCGTCAACAACAACCAACACAGCTCCACACACACACACACACACACACACACACACACTCCACATTTTGTGTAATAATCATGAAAGCCCAGGTTGACATCATGAGGTGAATTGAAGCATCAGAAGAGCGAGTGTTGGTCCTGAACCTCCAGAGAACGTGTCCCTCCACTCAGTTGTGTATTTTCACATAAAGTCCCTCTCAAATACCAGCTGAACCAACCGGGCCGTTCTTATATCCAGCTTCCTTTGTTTGATGATCAATCTGATGATTATACTGACACATATTGGCTCCGTCTAACTTTCTCACCGTATGCTCTTATTTGGATGTTATGACAAAAACATAAACCAAAATTAATAAACCAAACCAGCAGGTCAAAGGTCGAGCGCCAGACTAATGAGCCGAATGACCGTATGCAAATAATGACCAAGAAGGTGGTTTTTCTTTCCTTCTTTTTGTTTTGATTTCATTTCATTTAGCAGAATAGCACAAATATACATCAGTTAATTACTGTGATGCTGAAACTTGGCTGTAGACTGTTTGTCTGGTTCAAATTCTGACTGAAATACTGAAAGTTAAAGAAGAGCGTCACCACACCTTGGTGATGATGTGATGGTGCTGGTGGATGAGAGCCTCTGTGTTTTAGTCTTATCTCAGTGCAGAGCAAGAAAAGCTCCAGTGTTTTGTCCTCGAACGACCCAGAAACAAAGAGAGCTCAGAAAGAGAAAGCGAGACAATCAGCTTCAGTTTGAACAGAAACAAAGAGCAGCCAACACAACATACAACTACAGACAGTGTGTTCACAGTTCACACACAGTGGCTGCATTCAAACTCTCATCAGGCCACTCTCATTAGGAATTCATCGAAATCAGCCGCTCTGCCTCTCAGTCAGCTTCCTCTGAAGAAATACAATGATTTAGAAGTGGATCATCATCATCATCTAAAATACAGAAAATACTGGAAGACATGAAACACAAGTGCAAAGAAGAAAAAATGAGACAAAGAAATGCAAAAACACAGGTTACCATGACAACGTAACAAGGTGTCATCTACACATAAAATAACAGTTGTACTGTTTTATTACCCAAAATGAAATGTACATTTGAAAATAAAGGTGGAAAATAATGTCAGGCCAAACCAGTCACAGCATCCTCTGAAGAGAGGTCAAAGTTCAAAACAGGAGTCAGTGGAGATCAGTGAAGCTGTCAGCTGAGTGTTTGAGTCTTAAACTCTGAGTAAAAATAATCTGAACTTTTAACTTTTGTTTAACATGAAAATTTAAGGTAATAGAAACATATTTGAGATTTGACATTTTTAAATCAGCTTCATTTAAAACGTGAAGAAGTTATTTTCTAATATTAAAGAATCATATCTCTTAGTTCTTGTATCAGTTTCAGAGATCAGAGTTTGATGACTTCATACAATGAAGTTAATGATGCTCTTTTTAGCTTTTACATAAGAACAACAGAAAGCATCCTGTCTGGAAACACGACAAACCGGCATCACGGCCTGAACTGGGCCCAGGACACGAGACCGTCCAGAGCATCACTGGTTCCATCTGCTGAGCATCGGTGACGTCAGTGAGGTGTCTCAGAGTCCAAAGGACACTGAAAGACAAAACCCAGCAGCCTCAGTCTGTCCACCTGCTGCTGGACGTCCAGACTACAGAGCAGCTTCTGTCCTCAACTCAGCCTCCAACACAAATAACAGTTTATCTTTGTTTTGTGTGTAGCATAAAGTGACAACTAACATTTCACAGTGCAGCCGTGCGTCGTCGAGATAAATGAACCTCGTACTTTGAAAACACGAGGGTCTTTAATCCTCTGAGAGCAGCTTTTGTCCGCAATGAGCCGTCTGCAAATGACATAAATGTAGAAGTAATTGGTTCATCTTTTTGCTTTTCAGACGGCAGAAGAAAAACAAGTTCACTGTTGAGTGTATTTCTATGTTTTCTGTCAATGATGTCAGCACTCTGATTAGGTTTTATTACAATCCATCGTCTTCACTATATGAAGAAAAGGCTGTTCTGTTCTCTGTTAGAAACTGTTAATACAAGAATTGAGTGAAATGTTCCTTAAAATCAAAACGTTCATATTAATGCTGCTAATATTCATTTTGATACAGTCAAATGTCTGATAGTCACTCTGAGCTGGAGGTAATGGTTGTTTGTCTCCATCTGGTGGGAGAAAAAAAGATAGCCCATAACAGCTTCCAAAATCCTAAAATTGTTCTTACTATCATGTTTAGCATCATCTGTTCCTCTTTGACATCTTTAATAGCAGGATGTTTAATAAGTTGAAGCTGCTTTCATCATGTTTTCATGGAGTAAAATCAAACTGCAGAAGAAAAGCAGGTTCATTAAACAGACCTGAGATCTGTTCAGTCTCTGACCAACAGCTTCCTCTTTGTTCACTGTGAGTGATGTCAGTGCTCTGCCAGCTGCTGATTGGTCCACAGACAGCAGGTGAGTGGGGCTGACAGGTGAGAAGCAACAGGTGTGATGATAAATGAAACCTTCATTCATAATTCAGCACCTGCAGTTTGTGTGTTTAAACTCCAGCAGGAAGGTGAGTCTGTTTGTGTTTCTGCAAATCGATTTTCTAACAGTTTCACACACTTTAGTTTCTCACCTCAGTTGGATCCGAGTCCTTCACGGGTTCAGTTTTCCAGACCTGCACCTGCAAAGCTCAGGACTGGAGGGACTGGAGGTAAGGCATGTTACCTGCAATTATCTCTAAAGCCTTTCACACTGGGTCGAACCCACCAACACCTGGCATTGGTCTTCAGTATTTGTATTCAGGCACATTGCTGACGTCGAACGTGACGCATCAGAAAAAGCAGACAAACTTTTCTGCTGGCAATGGGAAAGAAGTCTACGTTAGACGTAAGACTACGTTTAGTTACTTTATTAAAAACCTATTTAATAACTGCAAAGACAAGCTAATTTTGGCCAAGTCCAGACCTGCGCCGACCCGTTAGTCCCACGATCTGGCCTATGAGTAAACACAGAGACGACAGTCATTTACTTTAAAGAGCTTCGTTTTGACTTGTGCAATTGGAACATGTGGAACCATGAATTCACGTCATAGCTGATCGTAGCCTGTCTGGCTGAATCAATCACCAACTAACTGACCATGCTGACATTTAATTGACCACAGTCCCTGGTTTATGTTCTCTGTTCTTCTATCACAAATCCAGTAGAGGAAAAGTCTGATGCTGGGTTAAGGGTTAGGGTTCCACACAATCACTTTATTTAAATCGTCCATGGATTTTTTTTTCCACAGTGGGGAAATTCACATTGTACAGCAGCAAAAGGGGTGGAAGCAGTTAAATAGTAAAAAAGAACAATTTAAACAGGCTAAAAAAAGAAGATATTAACAAATTTACACTTATTTACAGTTTGCAAATATTAATATGAAATATATGACCAGTGTTGAGATAAGAAATGAGAGCTTGCATATTGGATTAAATATTAAATATTAGGTACCCAACCTGGTGCAGGACTCTGCCATGGGTTCTGTAATAAAGATACTCTACTATTTTATATCTATTTTGTTAATTAGTTCTGTTTATATTTCCAAGCATTTTGGGGCGAACACCCTCAGAATGGTACGGGAGTATGAAAGGACAGCCAGAAAGATCACAGACTCCAGGAACCGCCTACGCAAAGACAACAAAGACTGATACTGAACGGCCTTCGTCCAGGATCCACTGTGAAAGGGCACCGAGCAGAAATGATCCTACATAACCATCCACAGTAACAGATTTTATGACCAAACTTTCACATGCCACTGTATAAGCAGTAAATGGTCAGGCAGTACAGCTACTGGATTACTCAAGCTTTCTACAAAGGCAGGATGTGATCAGGGGTTCCAATGGAAAATAAAAACCTGAAATAAACCCGATGGCTTGGAGGGAGAAACGCATGCTGTTTGATCAAAGCAAGGAGACATCACCTGTCTCCCACCTACAATGCTGCATCTCTTCCCAGGAGAGGAAACAACCACTTGACCTCATGTGACAGTGTTAATGGTCATTCACACTAAGTACCTGGGTCTCTGTGCCAGTCAGTCAGAACTGAAGAGGCTTCTCGGATGACAAGTCAAATGTCTTCAAGAATCTACACCGAGTCCAGTTGCCTTGGATTCAACTTGCACTTTGTGTAGTTCTGTCATTTATTGTGTTGTGCTCATACAAAAGTCCTCATGTTTGTGTTTTCAGACTGACGTCGGATGAAACTCACCATGGATCTGGACACCATCGGTAAACTACTGTGTTCTATTGTTCTGCTGTTCTCTCGTGTTCTGCTGTGTTCTGTTCAGATTAGCTGTATAAAACAAGCTTTTTAAATTTGCAGTTAGAACTGGTGCCTTTATGTTGTGAAGGTGCTTTAAAAATCACGTTAACATATTTTTTATGTTAAAATAGATTTTTGAGAAACACCTTCATTTAATTAAGACGAACAGGGGCAGCATGTGGCTCAGTTCACACAGCTGGAAGGTTCTGGGTCTGAACTCTGGGTTGTGGGTCTGAACTCTGGGTTCTGGGTCTGAACTCTGGGTTCTGGGACTGAACTCTGGGTTGTAGGACTGAACTCTGGGTTCTGGGACTGAACTCTGGGTTCTGGGACTGAACTCTGGGTTCTGGGACTGAACTCTGGGTTGTAGGACTGAACTCTGGGTTCTGGGACTGAACTCTGGGTTCTGGGACTGAACTCTGGGTTGTAGGACTGAACTCTGGGTTCTGGGTCTGAACTCTGGGTTCTGGGTCTGAACTCTGGGTTCTGGGTCTGAACTCTGGGTTCTGGGACTGAACTCTGGGTTCTGGGTCTGAACTCTGGGTTCTGGGACTGAACTCTGGGTTGTAGGACTGAACTCTGGGTTGTAGGACTGAACTCTGGGTTCTGGGACTGAACTCTGGGTTCTGGGACTGAACTCTGGGTTCTGGGTCTGAACTCTGGGTTCTGGGACTGAACTCTGGGTTGTAGGACTGAACTCTGGGTTGTAGGACTGAACTCTGGGTTCTGGGACTGAACTCTGGGTTCTGGGACTGAACTCTGGGTTCTGGGACTGAACTCTGGGTTGTAGGACTGAACTCTGGGTTCTGGGACTGAACTCTGGGTTGTAGGACTGAACTCTGGGTTCTGGGACTGAACTCTGGGTTCTGGGACTGAACTCTGGGTTCTGGGACTGAACTCTGGGTTCTGGGACTGAACTCTGGGTTCTGGGTCTGAACTCTGGGTTCTGGGTCTGGACAGGTCTTTCTGTGTGCAGTTGGCGTGTTCTTCACGTGTTTGTGTTCCTCCAGGGACTCTGGTGTCCCCCACCATCAAAAACATGGATGTTAGGTTAGCTGTCCTGTCCTGCTCTTGACTGAGGCTCGGGTTCAGAGCTGGACTTGGTTTCTGGGGTCTCGGGGGTTAATGCAGAGATCAAATGTCACACATTGATCCTTATTTCTTGTTTCCCTCAGAAGGACTGAATGAAATCCGTCCATCCGTCTACAGAGTCTCCATGAAGCTTCTGTCTCTGCAGAAACTCTGTCACAGTGGGTCGTGCACCTTCTTCATTATTATATATCACATAATACTATATTATCTTGTGTCAATGTGTTACCTTCTTTATTACCTTATATACTTTGTTATATTTCTGTCGGTGCAGACACGAAGTATCATATCTGTTATTCTGGTGTTTCTATATTAGATGGTATCTTATTATGCTTTCAGTATTTTGCTGACTTTGCTGCTACTCGTCTCACCACTGCGTCAGTACTGCAGTTCAAGTACAACACTGTATATTTGTGTGTGTGTTCTTAGTGGACGTCATGTCCATTCGACACATCACAGCCGCCGTCCACTCGGTGGGCGGAGCTACGCTGCAGCAGGACGTGGGGATGAACAGACAGGAGGTGACTGGGACTCTGAACAGGATGTTCCACAGTGTGTCACAGGAAGTACCAGGCCATGTGACTGTGGAGGCTTCAGAGGAGATCTGCAGTCTGATGTTTAGACTGTACGACCGGTCAGAGTCTATCAATACATATAAGACAGTTAATGACTGAATTCCATGTAGCTGCTCCAGTTTTAGGGTCGGGCTTTGGTGCTCACTGTCACAGCTGACTGGGAGCACGGAATAGAACAACGCCATCGTTAATGTTGTTAAAACAGCCGTGCAGCTTTCAAGACAAAATGTCTGCTGTGTCCTGACCGGCCTGTCTGTCCTGTCCTGTGCTTTCAGAGGTCAGTCTGACCAAGCTGAGCTAGCTCGGTCAGTTCTGCTTTAAAATGATCTAATTCATAAATGACAATAAAACTGATGCGTCATCTTCAGCAGCTTCAGGTTCATCTTCATCAAAACCCTCCGACATCAAAAGCAGCTGCTCTGCAATGAACCTGCTGCTCCATCATGTCACTGTGACAGGAAGCTGAATTTATCATTGCCTGTGTTTATTCAGAGAAACAGTGGGACAGCAGCGCCATCATGAGGCCAAACACAAGGTTACCTGCTGTCACCTGCATCCAGTATAATACAAACCCTGGGTCCTGAGCCTCAAACTTTTCAGAGAAAAACTTTAGATTAAACAATGATTTTTGACATTTTGACCCCAGACAGTTAAGAGTTTGATTAATAAAAGCAGGAAGTTTAACTGAATTAGAATCTATAAATAATATTTATCTCTTTATATTTTAGGAGTCAAGCTGGTTGTGTGTCAGCTGCTTCTCTTCAAACTGCTCTCATTGCCCTGTCTGCTGAAAGTCTGCTGGTAAAATACAGAGGTGAGGACCTGTCTGTCTGACTGATGGACCTATGGACCTATGGTCCATGTTTCCTTCAGAATAAAACAAAAGTAAAATAAAGTATCTCACTTCGTGTCCTGCAGCTCTGGTGAGTGTTGCAGAGAACAGTTCAGGATCAGTCAGCAGGTCTGGACTCAGATCTTTACTGCAGAACCTCAGCCAGGTAAAAACAGTACAAACTACATTTCCCAGCATGCTCCTCGCCTCCTTCTCTCTCTAACATGTGTGTGTTCAGGTTCCTGAAGCAGTGCAGGAAGGAGGAGTTTTCGGTGGCGTGGAGGCGGCGGTGAAGTCCTGTTTTAACCGGGTGAGAAAACAAAACCCTCTGCTACAGGTGATTTGTGGTCGTCATGCCGACACACTGACACTGTGTTTACAGGTGCTGACCCCGACGGCTAGTTCAGAACACGTGTTGTCATGGCTGCAGAGCGAGCCTGGCCTGCTGCTATGGTTACCCACTCTGTATCACCTGACCATCAGTCAGAATGTCAGTCACAGCGTCCGCTGCCACACCTGTAAAACCTTCCCCATCACCGGACTCAGGTGACCCAACATCACCCAATCAGTGTTTTTTGTTTGTTTGTTTGTTTTGTTTTTTACATGTAACCAATAAACACCCTCATAAAATGAGCAGGTGCTTTGACCAGGTGTTTTTAACTAGGCTACTGAAGTTAAACTAGACTCTACTGGAGTTATTAAAGCTAGTGATAATGATGTTGTGTGGGTGCTCAGGTATCGCTGTATGAAGTGTGTGAACGTCCACGTGTGTCAGAGCTGCTTCCTGACAGACGGACAGACAAGGAAACACAAAACTCACCATCCAGTGGTCGAGTTCTACACACAGGTAACAAGTGACTGGTGTCAACACACATGCACACAGAGACAGACAGGTACAGACAGATCTCTTTTTTCATCTCTGTCTGTTAGCCCACCTGGAGAGAGTCTCTGTCCGCGATCATGCACAGCGCTCGTCACACCTTGTTACCACGGCGATACACTCAGAGAGAGGCTGACAGGAGGCGGGTCCTGATGTGGGTGGAGCCAGGAGAGACTCTGAACAGGTGAGTCAGGTGTGACTTGAAAGACAGCAGACATCTACACTCAGGTGAAAAATGTTCACTTTGTTCAATTAAACACCTTTTTGTAATTAGTGTTTTTGTTTCTCAGTGCTTCGCCTCCTTTTGATCCCTCAACACGATTGGCTGCCTCAGCTGTCAGTCACAGTCCCTCCTCTGACAGAGAGGTTTCCCATGATGCCTTGGTACTACCTCCTCCCTGCTCATTTTCCTCTAAAGCTCTGCAGACGGATGAGGAGACGCCGTCTCAGCAGGTGACCTCTGATGACCTCACAAGAGGTCATTTTCCTCACAGCGTTCTTTAAATGTTGCATATATATTGAGGTTTATAATAATATAACATGGAGGTTTCATAGTGATATAACGTGTTGTTGTTGATGACCAGTCGAAGGCGTCGGCCCTGCTCACTGAAGTCAGAAACCTGCAGAGAGACAAATGGTGAGAAACCAGAATCAACCAATCACAGGCTGCTCTGGAGTTACGGTTCATCATCTTCTTCTTTGTTCATCTTCAGGTTGTTGGAGCAGCAGCTGCAGGCCTGGCAGCTCACCGTCCGGTCAGAGCAGGGCATCCTGGAGGACAGGTGCTCTGAAATGGAGGTTACCATGGAAACACTGAGAGAGAACAACCTCTGTCTGCAGGACATGCTCACACAGGTAAACGCACACAGGTCACCTGACGAAGCAGGTGACATCTGAACGTCTGCTGAGTGAAAACTGAAGAGCAGCTAGAAAAAAAAAAGATGATAAAAAAGGTGTTGTATGATGACAGGATTCAGACCCGAGGGCATGAATATGTCAGCAGCTCTGTTGAGTGTAAAGCTAGAAGAGTTTTCAGTGCTATGAAGGCGGTTCTCTTTGAACCTGCACCTGGTCAGAGTTTTCACCAACTCTTTTCCTGATGAGAGTCTCAGCTGTTCTATATTCAAACCTGCTGCTGCGCTGTGTGTCAGTAATGTCACTGACTGAAGCTGTGTAGTTAGAGCAGCACAAACTGTTTCCGCCACGTTAGTTCTTTTTAACCCTGATTCAGATCATGCATTCGGATGATTTACACAGACTATCATCCACACTCTGAAGAACGACCACACAGCAGCTGCAGACAACTTTGGATTCTGATTTCATACTTGGTCCTGATTCATTTTAGCTTCACACTCTCAGTTAGCATTCTAACTGAGCTATCTCTCTTTGTTTCCCTTCATCTCAGGGTTAACAAACTCTTTCTGAAACAGGTCCTGGTGTAAAACTTTTTTGATTCAGCTCACTGAGTTTAAAGCTCAGCGATTGGCTGTTTGTTAGTGAAGTGCATCTTGGGAGCCACAGTTGACTTCGCTCTTTTAACTTTTTGTATTTTCTAACACAGGTGTTCATCTTTTCTTCCTCAGGCTCTGAACAAGATGGAGGTTCAACAATATGCCAACACACCACAAAGCATGGACACGGAGAGAAACACAGAAGGCGAGGAAGACGAGGATGAAGAGCTGCTGAAGACAGAGGATGAGTGGAGTGAGGAAGAACAACAAACTCCCACAATGCACCAGAGCACATCTCCACCATGTGACATCCACTTTGAAGAGAAGTCTATGGGTGACAGGTCTCTCTGTTGTCCAATAGGACAACAAGATGGACCAGGGGAGGTGGGGCCACAGGAAGAGCATATCTTTCTGTCGGCAGAAGAAGAAGAGAATTATGGGATGTGTAGTCAAGAGGAGCTGCTGCAGGAGACTGTGGAGAGACTGAAGGCTGTGATGGAGACAGACATGTGGAGAGAGAAAAAGACATGTGAGTCAGGAACAACCAGGAGCGTTCAGAGCCAACTGATCATTTATTGTGAAGTCAATAAATTAATAGAGATGAAGGAAATTAAATTCAAAGCAATCAAATTAAATCCTATAGGTTTCATTTGTGAAATATTAGGCCCAGAACAAGTTCACTTAACATAAGCTCAGGAGAAAACAAACAAATTAAACTGAAGTAGAAAATCTAAAGAAAGCATGACTGACAGTCAAGTAAATATTGTGTATTCTGTAGTAAATAATTATTTTAATCTTAAAGAGAAAACAGCAAATTAACCAAATCACATTTCAGTTTTGGTAAATAACACAGCAGCAATGTAAAAAATGAACCCACGGTCAAAGTAGCCCCATTTATTTTGCCAGTGCTATAGAACTGGTTTCACCCAGTGATTTTTAGTGTGCACAGACAGGAATATGTCATTATTCTAATTACTTGCTCGATCGGTAATGCTTAAATAAGTTCCCTTAAATAAGTAAGCTGGAGCAGGTTTGTGCTCTAACTGCACAAGAGAGAAAAGTCAAATGTGTTTACATGATGTTAACAGCCAGTAAATCATGTCTGAGGTGGCTTTTTACTAACTGTATGGTGAAACCTGAAGTTTCCACCAGTTTGACAACAAACTGACTCCGTTTCCAGGTGACAGGAAGAGGGCGGAGCTTCTGGAGGCTGCAGACCAGGTGGGAGACTCGATACGCCACCTGGTGGACGCTGTGAGAACAAACACTGATACACATTGATGACCAGGTGACTCATTTTCAGGTTATAAAAGTTGTTTATTCAACATGAACTTATTCATATTTAAATACAACATGAGTGTAAAGGTATAAAAAACACAAGATATTAACAATCCGAAACAACAACAGTACCTGAAGAAATGGTACCAGAGGCTGTCTGATCTGACAAACTTCAGGTGTGTTTAGTGTTATAGAAACAGACAACTGCCAACATTATAATAAAATTATTTAATCAAATTCAAGTTTCATTTTCCATTTGTGTGCACAAGTAAGTTTTTTTTATTTAAAGACCTTTCATTTGAATTCTAGAGATTTAAACAAAATTTATATTAAAATTTAAAATCTGATTTTCATGATGTATGAATATCAAAATGTGAAAATCTATTTCTTTTTCATGATACACAACAAACTTGCAATTAAAATGTTTTGTTTTAATATGTGACACAAAAAACTGTGAAATATATTTAATTTCAGATTTTAATTCATGGTGTGTAAAAAAAATTCATATCTTCAATTTTAAATCAAGTTTTTATTTTTATGCTGCCGGACAAATCTGAGATTTTTAAATTTTAAGAGTTAAATTTCCATCATGTCTGACAACATTTAAATCTTTAATCTGTCTTTAATGTTTGGAAAAACTGAAAACTGAATTATTATTATCATTATTATCATCACACTGGACTAGAAATATCAAAGTTCTCACCAGGACAGAGAAATTATAAAATGGGTAAAACAAAATAAAACAATTGTTATAAACTGTTTTCCTTTTAAATGTTTTGTTTCCTCATTTGCACACACAAATGTAAAAGGACATTTTCAGGTTGATTAGATGATTTCATTTTAATATCGACATCAATAGACTTCCATATGGAGTCCATATAAAGTCCAGCAGCCTCGTTTATAAACGCACATGGAAAACATCCAGTTACTCATTATTAGGGATGGGTATCTTTAGGAGTTTATCGATTCTGATACTGCTTGTCACTACTTCTACTTATCAATACTCTTATTGATACTACTCTTCATAATTTGATGTAATAAAGATTCAACAATTATTTTAGCATTACTTTTTTTGCAAAAATAAGTTAGAAGTGCTGTGGTCGTCTCCCTGAAGTGCTAATAATAATAATAATAATAATAATAATAATCAACGTAAAATTATTCTCTCTGGTTGTCAGGACAGCTCACACGAAGGTCAAACTACCTAACAGTTGGCTATTTGTGCTATGCCAGCATTCGGTCTGGACTCCACAATAAGCACAAAAACAGTAATGAAGGGCTACAAATCTTTGACAATAGACTTGTCGACGTCTCTGTGACTTTCTGCTGGTTTTTCCTGTTATTTTCCCTCGACTAGTGATGGAGAAGGTTGACTCGGGTGTCTGAATCCTGCTGTCCACTGACTGCTCTCTATGGGATTATTTAGGAACATGAATTAGAAATGCTTAAAATTGATGTTAACTGTCTCCTGATTTAATAACTACAGACTTATTTTTATCATGACATTGAGTACACGGTATGTTCCCTTGACCTTGACAGTGGCTGCAGCAGCCGCTCTGCTAGAGCTTTGCTAAAGTTAAAAAATGCAGCCGCATTATGCTGAATTAAATACCAACAGCAGCACCGTTCGTCCAGGAGCTTATCAATATTTCGGTACTGACCAATCAGGACCTGGTACCAATTTAGAACTGCTCCTCAATACCCATCCCTAATTATTACTTTAATCTTCATTCATATTCAGATCCATCAGGTATAAAAATGCAAGCATTTATGGATCATTTTATGTCCTGACTTCTGTGTGACAAGGGAAGGCATCTTTTATTTTCTGAATTTCTAAACGAGGCTGCTATTTGGTCAGGTAACCTGCTCCTAAATGGGTATCCTCGTACCTGCACCGCTATCCTGCTCCCTGATCAGGTATCCTGCTATCAAACAGGGATCCTGCTATCAAACAGAGATCCTGCTACATGAACAAGTATCATGCTACCTTAACAAGTATCCTGCTACCTTCGACTCCTCTCACAGCCCCGCCCCCTCCGGGCCCTCCCCCGGCGGGGTGAGGGAGGGTGAGGCAGGCCTGTAGAGCTGGGGACTTTCCTGCTGGGTCCTGACCTTCGCAGGCCTTCTCTCCTTGTGTGTGGGGCTGTGGCTTGTGCCCTGGTTCTTCTCTTGGAGGGTGGGGGACGTGTCTTCTCCCTCCTCCCCCCCCTCACCCGTTCTGACCTGCTGTGAGGTGAAGGGGACCGGGCTTGCACCGTCCTACCCCTCCTCCTGACCGTGTCCCGTTTGTCACTCTGGGCTGTGTTCCTACTGACTGTGCTCAGGAGGAAACTGTTGCTGTGGCTGAAGACAGTGTCTGACCTCTGACCTTTGACCCTAGAGGACCCTGCTGCCCCATCCCCCGGCGGTCTGTCAGTGTTTAGGTCTGGACTCAGACTTCTGAACAGCTGGCGGACACAAGGTGGTGGCGGGCTGGAGCCTTGGTTCCACAGGAAGCCTTTGGGGGGGTTCTTCAGGATGCGGTTGCTGCTGGGGTCGTAGAACCTTACAGGAAGTTGTTTGTATTTGACCTTTAACCCCTGCAGGGCCAGTGGACGCCTTTTCTTCCTGCACCGTTTGGGGGCAGAGCCTGCTGCAGGTGTATAGGTGGGGGCTGGGCATGGGGGGGAACAGAGCAGGTAGACCAGAGAGGTGCGAGGCTGCAGAGGTGTGATGATGTTTGAGTATGATGGAGGGAGGCAACACCATGTCTGCACATCAGGAGTCCCCTCAGCTGCATCCTGATTGGCTGCAGGAATGCTGGTTGGAGGGGCTTCCAAAGCTGGCTGACGAACAGCTGGGACGACCAATCGGACAGTCTGAGTGCTGTGACTGACTTTCACCACCTGAAGGAACAAAAACAGGTGACCTTTTTGTACAAACAGAAAGCGGCTCCAGATACTGAAAACTGTCGTTCTCACCTGACACCTGGATGCCACCTTGAAAGCCTGTCTCTTTCTAATCCTCCTCTTGACATACGCTGAGTCATCCTCATCACAATCCAATAAGGGCAGGATGCCAGTGTCTGGCTCCACCTCCTTGTTCTCACGACGCCCCTTGTTTTGGCTCCTCCTACCGTATCTGACAGTGATGACATTGTCAGAAAAACAAAAGTTCTAGTTTTGTAATAGTTTTGTAAACACATTACAATATATCTTGGACTTTATATCATAATATGGGATAGTATGAAAGTAGCGTATATTTCAGTATGTGTTACAGAATGAATCCATAAGTGTCTGTCTATGTATTAGTAATATATACTGTAATATATACTTTACAGTAGTGAGTCTATATAATACCTGGCCAGAGACTCGCTGTCAAAGTAGCAGATGAATTTCTCCCGTCTGAACTGTCGCACCAATTTGTTCACCTTCTCCTCGTCCTCCTGTTCGATCTGGGCCCAGGTCTTCCCCCTGAAGGAGTCTGGAATATGTGCTGGGGCCGGAAGGACCTCCTCTATCGGCAGAGTCCAGAAGCCCTCGTCCTGCATGGCCATGCTCCCTGCCTGCTGCTTACTGTGGAGGGCGGAGTCAAGCTGGTACGAGTACACCTGGTCCTCAAGGTCCACCTGTACGTCCATCAGATGGCTGAGGTCCTGTTCCTCCATCTGGCTCACCTGGACAGGTGTGTTTGAGGGCAGTGTATCACTGAGTGTTTGTCCTTTCTGTAAAACCACCTGGAGAGAAATGTTTCAGCTTTAGAACAAAGAGAAAACAATGTAATCTCCCATACTAGTGCCTCACTAACTCTTACCTGTACAGGTAAGTCCCAGTCACTCTGTGTTTCCATGGAAATGGGAAGGCTGAAGTGGAAGCTTTCTGTCTCCTCCTGCTGGCAGGTAGGGAAAGTGATGCCATAACAACACATCTGGATCACCTGATGTACAACATAAACAAAGCAAATATCATTTACTTACTCAGATGTATGTTTGTGCAGTGACAGTGCAGTTCATGAAACAAATTGATCATTTAATTCTGATGATATATAAACATCTATAAACAAGACAATATCTAACAAGATCACAACAAGATCATAAATTGTGTAAACCTCCTCAATGATCTGGTCAAGAGGGTCAGTGTGGTCCGAGGAGAAGGCTTCCTCTTTATGAACCTCCCTTCTCTCCTTCTGCCAGCTCAGCCAGGGCTTCAACTCTGAGCCAGGGTCTGGACATGGGCTGGAGCCAGGGCCGAGGTTCAGGCAGGGCCTCAGCTCTGCGTGGGGCCGGAGGCTGGGGTCTGGACTCCGGTGAGGTGGTGAGGAGGATGAGGAGTCGCTGGTTTTCCTTCTGTTTGTCTTCCTGTGGGCCTTTCTGTGGACAGGGGGCAGGGTCTGTATGTGTCGGGGTGGGGTCCGTGTGTGTGATAAGTGTGTGTCCCCTGTGGGGGAGGGCCCTTCTTCCTCCTCTTCTCTGATTGGTGCAGACAATCTCCCCTGAATAACCCCCTCTGTGACACCTTTGCCCGATTGGTTTAGTGTGCAGGGGCCTTCCAGCTGATTGGCTGGCTGACAGGAGGCCTCGTCAGAGCTGGGCAGGTGTTCACGGGTGCCTAGCGACTGACTGTCGTCATCAGAGAAACGGAGTTCATCGAGCTCCTCCCTTGGCGATGGAGGGGAAGAGACTGACGGGAGGTCGGCGTGAGATGGCCTGATGGAGACACAAACATGTCAACATATCAAACAAACACAGATTTACAATTGTACAATTGTACAATTTAATTTAGCAGACGCTTTTATCCAAAGCAACGTACATCTGAGAGTAAATACAACACAAGCAAGGATCTAGTCAGGAGAAAACAACCTGGATAAGAGCCATAAAACAAAGTTCTAGCTAGGGCCTATGCCTACAAGCAGCGAGGAGGGAATATATTTTTTTTTGCTTTTTGCAGTTTGTGCCAAGTGCCAAGGTGTTCAGTGAAGAGCTGAGTCTCTAGTCTCTTCTTAATGACTGAGAGCGACTCTGCAGATCGAACAGAGTTTGTAACTCGTTCCACCACCGGGGAACCACAGAGGAGAAGAGTCTGGCTCTTGACCTCGGGCCCTTTTGAGGTGGTTGTATCAGGGGCCTTTCGTTGGCCGAGCGTAGTGAGCGGGAGGGAGTGTAGACCTGAATGAGGGTGTTCAGGTAGGAGGGAGCTGTTTTTGTTGTAGTTTTGTAGGCAAGTGTAAGAGTTTTGAATTTGATGTGAGCAGCAACCTGAAGCCAGTGGAGCGATCTGAACAGTGACATGTGCTGTTTTTGGCTGGTTGAAAACCAGATGTGCTGCTGCATTCTGGATCATCTGCAGAGGTTTGACCGTGCATGTGGGGAGGCCTGCCAGTAAGGAGCTGCAGTGGTTGATGCGTGATATTACGAGAGCCTGTACCAGGAGTTGTGCTGCATGTTCAGACAGGAAGGGTCTGATCTTCCTGATGTCGTACAGAGCGAATCGACATTATCGAGCAACAGAGGCCACATGAGCCTTTCTGGTGGACTTTGTGGGTTTGAGTTGGGTTGATTCAAGCTGGATGTTGATTACTTGTTGTATAAAGGGACTGGCTGGGATGACAAGGAGCTCAGTGTTGGAGAGGTTGAGTTGAAGGTGGCGCTTTTTTCATCCATGCTGAGATATCTGCAAGGCATGATGAGATCCAGGCAGAGACTGTGTGGTCGTCTGGGGGGAACAACAGGAAGAGCTGGGTAGCAGCATAGCAATGGTATGAGAAACCACGGGAGTGGATTATTGCACCAAGTGAGGTTGTGTATATTGAGAAGAGGAGGGGACCAATCACTGACCCTTGAGGAACCCCTGTGGATAGGCTGTACGGTTCAGACACTTTTCCCCTCCAAGATGCTCTCTATCCCTGAGAGTTAGGACATAAACCAGTGGAGGACAGATCCTGAGATGCCAAGCTCAGTGAGTGTGGAGAGGAGGATTTGGTGGTTAACCGTGGTTTATATACTATACATGCTGCAGCATACAGGACAGGTGTGTTTGTTTAGATCACCTGATGTCAGTGTAGCGGTGCAGGTGTGTTTTAGTTATCTGATGTTGTTGTAGAGATGTGCGTATGTTTGTTATATTTACATGATGTTGTTGTAGTGGTGCAGGTGTTTGTTATAGTTACCTCATGTTGGGGGTGGTGCATGTGTGTTTGTATTATATACCTGATGTCGTTGTAGCTGTGTGGGTGGTGCTGTTGGACGTCCTGCAGGAAGCGCTCCAGCAGGGTTAGTTTGGTTCTGCTGCTGCTGGCGGAAGACATGGTGCTGGAGCCTCGGGAGGACGCCCGGACAGAAACCATGTGTTTGAGACTGGACAAGTGCTGAGAGAAGAGAAGTATGATGTCGTTGACGTGTCATTGGACAACTGGGGTCACATGACAGTTTTTGGTGTATATATATATATATATATATAAAGGTATTGTACCAGGTCCAGGTTGTTGTAGAGGACTCGGCAATATCCACAGTAACCCTGTCTGCTGGGCTGACACCTGGATGGACCAGGCTGAGACTCCGCCCACATCCTGTCAGACAGGGAGAGAGAGAGGGGCAAATTTTTTTTTTTTTATCTCTGACCAGCATTCAGTATTTAAAGTAAAAGTTTATACAAACCTTCAAAAATATCATCAATCTGTTAAATCCATAAATGCAGCAACAGGTGAATGGAACAGGTCTCATCACCTCAGATAATCAATACAGGCAATAATGTCAATAAAAACAATATAAACATCATATTTTATACAGTGTCACTGTCCAAGAAACTCATTGACAATATTCCTATTTTCACTTTTTACATCTTAAAAGAAACTTTAGGGATGATTCTGACTTTGTTTTGCCCTTGAGAGTTAAGAATGTTTTTTATGAAGAAGTTCCAACAAGTGATCGCTGTCAGAAAACTTACAGGACAATCAGACCTGAAATGATTAGTCGATTAAGATCAAATGAATCTGCAAATATTTTAATAATCAAGCAAAGCAAAATGCCAATCATTTAATGGTTTTGAATTTTCAGATGTCAGTATTTGACACCTTTCTTTGTGGTACACGACAGTAAACTGAGTCTCTTTGGACTGTTGGGACAAAAAACCCTCAATTAATCAAGAATATAATTGGCAAATTGAAATCACAATTAATGCTAAATTTCTTAAATTCTGTAAAAACTGAACAGTTTGGTTGATGGAGGAATATTTCTAATAACTTCTAATATCCCGAATCAATAATGAGAATAATCAACAGATAGACTCACCTGCTGGTTGACTCTCCCTTCCTCTGGTCATCTGAGACAAACACACAGATACAGACACACATACTATAATCAGTGCAGTGAAAGAAATCTAAAATATACACTAGAATCACACTTAGTTTGGGTGTTTCACCTTCATTGGAGGAATCTGACATCCTGCTGCTGGCTGGAGATCTGAAACGCATATATTTTTAAATGTTATTCATAATTCCACAGCTGCAGCTCCTTCAGGTTCACACACTGTCTTTTAAACGTCAAGTCACAGTTAATAGAAACATCCAAGTCAGAACTACCAGTGAGAAACCTTTAGAACTTTTAAAACAGAAAAAACAAACATGGCTGCCTCATGTCTGTTGTCAACCTGTGGTGTAATATCATATAATGTTACTCTGTTATTGCAGCTGCAGTTAGACTTACAAGTGAAATAGAAGTTTGGTGTGTTAAATAAAAACAGAAAAGTTAAAGCAATGCAGTGATGAGGAGTAATAACTTCAGTGTAAGTCAGACATTATTTTCTGGACTTGCAGTAAACTGAATATTCAATAAGTCAAATCATTAGTTCACTTCTGGCTGCTGTTTGTATGAAACCATCATAATGACATTAACACAGAGTAACATTAATCTTAATGATGTCTTACCTGGGGGCAGTGCAGTCAGAGAGTTATCTGTCCAATCACAGCACTCCATGATATAACCAACAGTGACCAGGTAAGAGTTTCAGGTGGAGAGTCCATGAGCCTGACGAAACAAACTGATTTGAAGCTGATTTAACTGATTAAAGTACATGTTAACAGCTGTTAAATGCTGCTAACAACACAACAGAAACTTAATGCCAGAAATATCTTTAGAATAATTAATAATGACAATAATTCCCATGTCAGTGTGTGAGAGACAGTTTAGTCGTATTTAAAACCAAACAGAAATGTGACAGAAACATCAAAAAACATGAAGTTATTGGTGTTTGTCACGTTTCTAAAAAATAAATAATTCATTAAATAAATGTGAAACAAAACCAGAGAAGATGCAGAAAGTATTATGATTGATCAAAAGATTAATTATATAATAATCAATTATAACCAAAGTATCATCAGCCAAGTATCAAGTGTCATCAAGTGAAATGAAACTGGATCAGTGGTCTGAACAGAATCAGGCTGATGTCACTTTCAAAGCCATTTTCAGTATAGAGAAAACTGTGTCATAGATTTATAACACGTATAGATATTTTTATTGATCAAATCGATATTTATTGACACATTTGTTTCTAACTTTAGCTGAAAACTAGTTTAGGAAGAGAGGACAGAGTTTTTAGTCTTTGTGCTGATTTTATCCCCCCGACCCCGTTAACAAAACAGAGCAGTACAAGTATATAAAATATAGAAATGTTTTCAAATATTATTTAAATAATTGCCTTTATTTCTATTATGTATAAGATAAAAACTTATAAATTAAAAGTTCATTATGTCAATACAATGAACATAAAATTATAAAGTTTATATTTCTATTTAAAAAGATAATAAAAAATAGTTATTTTTACAAAATAAAGAATATAATAAATTGATTATTTCGATAAAATGAAAACATCATAAAATAATAAAGTTGACATTCAGCCTGCTCTCGTCTATCTGACGTAGACCAATCAGAACACAGCTGTACCTCCGCTGTGATTGGCTGACACTCCAAACGGCGCTCTGATTGGCCGGCTGTGTGAAGCTAACTAGCTGCAGTGCTAACAGTTTAAACCCGGTTCATAAAAACCGGATTAACGCCGGCTTAAACCGGACTCACGGTAACCATGGTGACGCTGTTGGTGGTGACGTGTCTCCCGTTACAGCTGCTGAGCGTTAGCAGCCGGCTAGCTGTTAGCATGCTGTTAGCCTGTTAGCTGAGCAGCAGTCCTGCAGAGAAGCTGATTGGCTGGTTCACGTGAATGGCCCGGATATTGAAAAATCGATAATCGATCCGTCTGATTACCTTCAGCTGTTTCTTTGTTGTTGTTTACTTTCACACAGATTAAAGTCTTCTTCCGCGCGCTGCTCCGACGCTCTGTTTAGTTTCCGGTCTGACACTTCTTCTGCGAGGCGGGAATCTGTCACACAACTGCAGACCGATGCTGCCGTCAACAGGTCAGAAAGGGAACTACACACACACGCAATTCATTTGATTTTACTTCAGTGTGACGTTTTATGATTAAATCTATGGGTATATAGTAACATTAAATCTGGTTTTATATTAAGTGACATTTTTTTTTTTTTTTTTAACGTCATACACAAACTTCACTTTGTGGTCACATTCTGGCTTTTCTTAAAATCAAAACATTTTTACATGTGACTGACAGTCTTTAAAATATAAGTAGGGAAATAAAATTAACATGAATTTAAAGTGAGCATTTAAATGTGAATGTCACATGATTTTAAATCTTTTTTGGTAAAACATTTAAAGAATTCACTCCTGACAATGAACTCTTAAATCTTACATATTATAAGTAAGCAAAGAGGGAAAAAAAGATTTAAAGGGTTACAAGTTTTAAAAGAGCTGTGCATAAACATGTTTGTCACTCAATATTTTAAAGGAAAACAAGGTTTAATAGTTGTGCTGATTAACATTTTGCAGATTACAAGTCAATGTCAACTTTTATTATCTCAAATGTTCCACTGTAACTTTGATATTAAAGGTATATAATAAAGATTGACTAAAGGACAGCTGGCAGTTTCTCAATCACCAATCAAACTTCAGTTTGAAACTCTACCATAGTGACACCTGCTGGTAGAAATGAGACATTCAAAATAAACCAAAGACACATATTTTCTGTTGAAGTGCTTTTTATTAATGTGATGTTTGTTTTCAGATCTTGTTGAAAGCCGCGACGTCCATTGACTGAACAAAATCCTCAAAGGCTGTGATGTGTTCCTCCAGGATGTCTGTGCCCACCTGACAACACACAGGTCACACACACAATTACTAACAAAATCACAGGTGACAAAGTCACAATGATTTAAAAAAAAAAAAAAAAAAAGAGAGGGGGTAACAAAGGTAATGTGCTCACCTTGTCATCTTCAACCACGCAGCTGATCTGCAGCTTCTTGATGCCGTAACCCACCGGGACCAGTTTGGCTATGGAGAGAAAATATGTATAATTATCTAAACAGGTCAAATATCAGTTAGAACTGAAACTAATGTAAATATGTCTGTTTGTAAAATAATCTGCAGAGATTTCAGATCATGAAGTTTCATCTTATGTTCAGCCGAAAGATGGTGAGTAAGATCATCATGAAGTCTGCAGACTCATCTAATACCAATTAATCAATTAACTGATTAATCAGCTCCCTTATGCTACAAAAATCTTAACATTAATCCACTGTTTCTGCTGGTCCCTCCCAGACAAATTCACAACTGCAGTTTACATTTGATTTAACCTTGTCAAAATTTTAGTGCAAAGTTTAATTGCAACTTGACTCCATTTTCAAATATTAGTGCCATTTTTCACAAGTTGAACAAACTTAATGACACATTTTTAATTTAAGAAATGAATGAGTTAATGAATGCAGTATTTGTGTAGTAATCCCCAAACCAGCCCATACATCTGAGTACTGTCAGCACTGTATGTTGTACTGTATCTAGTAATATTATGTAGTACTGTGTAGTATTCTTACACTGTCCCCACACCAGCCCATCCATCTGAATACTGCGAACACACTCCTCCAGCTTGGACATGTCCGTCTCATCATCCCAAGGCTTGACGTCCAATAGGATTGAAGATTTGGCGATAAGGGCGGGCTCTAAGGAGGAGGGGAGGAGTCAGTTACCATGGAAATCAGCCAGCACCACAAACATGAACAGGAAGCCAGAGACTCTCTCAGGTAAACAAGGTGTCCATCAGGCAGTCAGCCGAAAGATGGTGATTAATAAATCATCACGAAGAGTCAGCCAATCAGGGAGCAGAATCCAGGAGTCCACTTACTCAATTTAAGAGTTTTCAACCATCTCTGTCCTGAAAAGACTCACATGGTTGAAACTACAGAGCTGAAGACCCAACCTCAACATGAGCAATGATGAGAAAGATCAAGTGAAGAAAGCGTAGTTAATCAGCTTTTGTCCATTCAGATTTTACACTTTTTTTGAACTGTCAGGACTCATTTGTGACAAATCTTTTTAGAGTCACAAATGTGCTGATTCTGACCAGCGTTTCAATCATGTGAAAATAACCAAAACATTTTGATGTTTCTCCAATTAGTTTGGTTAAACTTGGACACTAGAATTAATCCGAGGCGCAGATGGTAAATTAGGCCTATCAGGTTATGTCCTGTCAGGCACATGGTGCCAGTGCCCATAGGTAGTCTGAGGGTTCATTTAGATAACTAATCAATATTGTGACAGACGTGATTGGTTGTGATCAGTGTCTTGGAACATACTCTTCGCCTTTTTGGCTGCGTATTCTGCCAGACGCTGCTCCTTCAGCTTGGCTGCCTCTGCATCCTCCTACAAGACAGAAATCAGGGAAAATTTAGATCCAACATTAACGAAACAAATGAATAAAAATGATTAACAATAACACGGTGACTTCACCTCATCATCGGAGCCGAACAGGTCGATGTCATCGTCGTCATCCTCATCCTTCGAGGCAGGGCGAGAGGTGGTGTCAGCCACACCTGCAGGGCCGTACTGACCCAGAGGCTTCTTCACACCTGGAAGACTGACCACAGAAGGAAGCAGGGCTTACTTCACTGATGCGTGTGTGTCACGCAACACATTCCTGATGACATCACCATCCTCACCTGTTCTTCTGGTTCTGGTAGGACTTGATGTGGTTGTACCAGCGTAAGGCATGGCACAGGTCAGCTGAGGGTGGAGACGAGATTGCATCGAAGACCGCCACATCAGCCTGAGAAGGGACGTACCTAACAGAAAAGAACTGCTCATTAAAAGCACCTGGCAGAGTCAGCACACACCTGAGGATAGTTAGAACAGGTCACTGACACTTCAGCGACCAGAGGCCTCATTTGTCCAGAGAAACACTGAACATCATCCCTGCTACCATTCGCTCTAATGCAGCTGTGAACTCAGATAACAGCTTCTGTATGTGAGAGTCATTTAACTCCTTCAGTGAGATCTGCAGAGTTACGACTACAATTAGGACAAAAACTACTAGTTCATTGAATCTTCACATTACATGTTATGTACATTATAATCTGTCATGTGAACATCAGGTTCTTTGTAAGCCATAGTTTTGTTGCAGAACACAAAACTAGACTTGTGTTCATACAGCAAATATCTGCACATAATGCACAGGACCTTCAGTTTAGTCACATCTGCAATCTACATTTAACCTCCATTTCTAGAATATATAGAAAAAGAGTTCTTTGTGTTGTGACAAAGTGTAAACGAACAGCAGTTAACACAACACTGAATTTCAGACAATGCATGTGCAGCGTTTTGCAGACAGATTAAAAACTGCATTAAGACTTAGTTTGGCTTTTGGCCGAAATTGTTTGAGTGCATTCTTAAAATTCAGTGTTTTGAAATAGATGAAAACGAAAACGGCTGTGGTGAAATAAACTATTACTAGTGACATTAAGACGATAGTGAGACTGTTCACTGAACACGAGTTAGCATGTTAGCACCATGAGGCTCGATGCTAGCTAACAACAGCATGAGGCTACTTCCTCACATCAAACTTTAAAGCTTCCGTTTTCACTTCGAGCCTTTTTCAGACAGAACCAGAAACAATTTACAGACTCACGTCGGTTTATTTTCACATTTTAACTCGCTGCTCCACTAGCAGCCTGACAGCTAACTGTTAGCCACCGTTAGCTCAGCGCGGAGCCAAGATGGCGGCTCCACAGACCGTGTGAAACCGGACTGACCCCTCGATGTAGCTGCGCTCCGACAGGAAGTCATTCAGCATCTTGAGGCCAGAGGCCGATTTCAGGTCACCGAAGCCCATGATGAAGAAGAGCCGGTGAGGAAGAGGATGATGAAGGAACCACCGAGGGAGGAAGAAGAAGGAAGGAGGAGGCGGGAAGAGACGATTTTATACCCGGAGACAGACCCCTCCTCACCGGACACCGCTCCTCCTTCACACCGCTGAGCTGGACGAGGAGGAGGAGGAGGAGGAAGAGGAGGAGGAGGAAGAGGAGGAGGAGGAGGAGGAAGACTCGGTTCTCAAAGAAATGTTTCAGAATAAAGTTCAGATTAGAGTCAAGAAGAAAAGATTGGTGAAGAACAACACTGAGATTCAGTTTGTTTCTGTGTTACAGAGACATGAAAACTGTCATTTAAATAGAACAGGAAACTTTTTTTGTCTTTAACAGCAGAAATCAAAGTCAGAAGCTCCGTTTATTTAATTTATCTAATGTGCTGAATTTAAAATTAAACAAGAATAAGAAACAGACAGGATAAAAGGAAAAACAGAAACAAAGTAACAGGAAATAGACATCAAATAAAAAACAATCATAGAAATACATTTACAAATAGTAATGAAATATAGCCCCTTAGGAATTATAATTGAATTTTGAAGTGTTCATTGTTAATATTATTATTTACGTATGTTCTTGTCTTTATTGTAAATATCTGTCTCTGTAAATGGTCACAAAATGAAAATCTTTAAAACAGTTAACAAAACATTTACTTCAGATCATTTGTGTTTATTTATTTGTGTTTTTTTGTTTTTATTATTGCTTCAGCTCATAAACACTTTTTATATTCAGACATGAATTTCTTTTTCCTTTATTGAACATTTATTATTTTATTTTTTTTAGATTGAAGAACATATGAGCGAGATGGCAACGTAAAAACAACAAAAAAACACAGAAAGACCGAAATGATTGATATTTCACCTTTAAACTGTTTCAATCAAGACGTGTTGCTAAACTTAATATAACTAACATGAGTCTGTATATTGGTTGTTGCTTTAGTTTGAATGTGACAGAGAAACACTCAGTGTTTGTTCTCTGTGATCATGAATATGTGAGTCAGCACTGATCTGGAATCAGTCTGTAATAAATCATCACAGAACACAAACGCATGAAGTCTGTGTTTAAAGTCTGATTTAAAGAAAAAAGAAGTTAGACCAAGTAACATCATGAAACTGTAGTTTTTCTTCTTGTCTCAATCTTTAAATGTGAGTTTGCCTCCAAACACTCAACCTGCCTCCAACACAAGAATGTAGTCAAACCTGTCCCGCAGTCACATGACCTGCTCTGATTGGATGCTGCTGTCCCATTGGCTGAGAGCGCGGATGAACCTGAACACACCTGAGAGATGTTAGACAGATGAGTTTCAGTCAGACCCAGAAAAGAAGAAATATGACTGCTGGATAAAAAGAAGAAGAAACACATCTACAGCACAGAAGAGTGATGGGTCAAGCTCGCAGCTCCACCTCTCCTCAGGTAAATCAGAACTTTAACTCACCTGAACTCATGAGCGAATGAGGAAGAGCTTTTTCCACATACTGTTGAAGAAATGACACACACGGAGACAGACACGTTACAGGCAGACAGACAAGTGCAGTCTCACCATCTGTGCATTCATGACTGTATCTGCACCTTTTATTGTCATTTCTATTCTGTTTTTAAATGAATTACTTTATATTAATCTTATATGCTGTATTTCTTCAGACCATTTATTGCTCTTTTGCTCTTTAGTACTTGTATTCTCTATTTTCTTTTGATATGTCTCATATGATATGAAGTGTTTTATGTAATGGAGCCTCCCAGACAAAGGATTTCACACCAGTTGTAGAACCGGAGTGACAGTAGACATTTCAAATTCAGCTGACAGATGGATGTCCTCATGTGTCACCTGTCTCAATCAATAATAGTAATGATAATAGTAATATTATCTATCTATTATCTTGTGTGGCTCAGCAGTTCCAGCTGCTGCGTCCTTTCAGCCGACCTCCGGTTCCTCCTGTCCAACCTTTTTAAACATGTCGCCGCTTCAGAGTGATTTGTTTTTTTAAACATATGTGTGACAGACATAAACTGACATCATTATGACAGACAAATACATTTACTACAGTAACTACTATATTTAGTACACATTTAGATGTACTTGTACCTGACTTGGTTATTACCAATTCATACTATTTTATGGTTCTTTTAATTACTTTTTTTGATGATGGTTTAAGTCTTTTGTCATATGAAATATTTCACCCTTCCAGCTTCTTGAATGTGAAGATTTGCTGCTTTTTCTTCAATAACATTTTCAATGTTGAGCATTTTTGTTATTATTCCTACAGCTGTGATGTTGTCTACTTCATATATTTGCTATTACAGTGATTTTTATATTTGATGCTCATTTCTTCTGTTTTGAAACTTTTGTAACTGAAACATATAGATACAGATGATGTGTTAACACCAAGTGTAACTATAATTGATACAGAACATTTTCATTCTCTGACACAAACAGAACCAGAACTTTAACATGCACTACCTTTTTGTTTGTTCAGGTGATCCTCATGGGTTTGGACTCTGCTGGAAAGTCCACTCTGCTGGCCAGACTGCTGACAGGACAGGTGAGACTCCTCTGAACACGTAGATATTTAATGTTTGATATGAACGGGATGTAAAAGATGGTGTGAATGGAATTATCTGTACACAAGGTGATGGAAACGTCCCCCACCATCGGATTCAACGTGGGAACTTTGGACCTGGACAAGAAGACATCTCTGACTGTGTGGGATGTTGGGGGACAGAAGAGCATGCGACCCAACTGGAGGTAGATATAAACCACACATGACAAAACAATCAAACAAACACACACACACAGAAATCTTCTTTTTCTTCAGGTACTACATCGACGATTGTAAGGCTGTGGTTTTCATGGTGGACAGCAGTGACCCGGCCCGGATGCCGGAGGCCCAGAAGGCCCTGAAGAAGGTCCTGGCTGATGAGAAGTTACGAGCAATTCCTCTGATGGTTCTGGCCAACAAGAAGGACTTGCCAAACTCCATGACCATACGCGAGGTATGAATCTGACCACACAACTTGAGATGAACCAGGTTTCTCTAACAACTGGTAAAAATGATGACACACAGATAAAGAAGGATTTGTAAACCAAAGCAGTTCTACTTTCTCTACATATAGGACACTACTTCAACTCCAAACAAACGAGTTCATCTTAGAACAAATCAGTCCTTTTCCCAGATTAACCAAAAATTAAAATGTAAAAGAAGCCAACTGCAGTCGTATTCAGGGAACAGTGAAGGAGGAAACATCCCAGTTAGAGAGCAAGGAGGGAGGAAGCTTCCAGTTCAGGAGACAAGGAAAGAAGAAGCTTCCTAATGAGTGAACACGGAAAAAGGAAACTTCCCAGTTTGGGAGCAAGGAGAGACAGAACCTACACGTTAAAGAACATGGAGAGACGAAGCTTCCTCATTACATAAACATTTATACATCAATAGCCACTAGATGGAGCTGTTTCCTCCTCTCACCGTCTTCCTCCTCCCCCACAGATCTCCAACCAGCTGGATCTGCCCAGTTACACCGACCGGTTGTGGGAGATTCAGGCCTGCAGTGCTCTGAAGGGACTTGGCCTCCAACAGGCCTTCATGTCTGTTGGCAAACTCATCAAGAAGAGCTGAGAGGCAGAGGAGGAGGAAACAGACAGAAATGATGTGGAGACAATTCAAACTTTCAGCATTTAATATTTATACTATAGAAAATACAGTAGGTAAAGGTGTAAGAATGAATATATAAATTCAGTACACTGTTTGATACTCAAAACTTTAAGGAGGTTTAAATAAAATTTCTGGGATTTTTGCAGTTCTTTTGCAGCTCATTGAACTCATTGTCAAATATTTATTACTTCAGCCAATCATAATGCACTAGTTTACTATCCAGATTCTTCCTGGTAACAGTAATCGTAGTAGTTTGTAACCTGTCAATAAATGTTCTTAATGAGTTGCCAGGTTTCACAGATAAAAAAAAAAAAAAAATGTTTAGAGAGGCACAAAAAGGAGGCGAATGAAAACATGAATCTGATTGTTTATGAAGTCGTTCAAAGTTATTAAGTTTATTCCACTAGATTGTTTTTACTTCTCATTAATGAAAAACTTACAGCCACTTTGATTCAAGAGATGATGACTGATGAATGTTATTCACCTGTTCAGGTAAACTCAGGTGTGTCCAGTCAGATTCAGCTGGTTCAAAGGTTGTGAAAACAGAGTGGATTTGTTCGAACATGAAACTGATTAGAAGACCGTAAAAGATCCCTTTTATCTTTGACTCAAATCAACTGAACTGCAGATGTGAAAATGACCCCAGATCAGTGTTAAAATAAAACTCAAGTATAAGGATGAAACTCATTCTGTCTTTTTCTTACCTTAAAAGCAGTTGTGTAAATCTGTCCCATTTTCGTAATGGCAGAGAGGTGAGAAAAATATGAGCAGAACAAATTCACAGCTGAAGGATTGGAACTACAAATCCTTTAACTTCATGTTCCTGCTGATCATTTTCCAACAAACATCACTTTCTGCATTCATTTAATTGGTTTCAGTACAGAAATCAATGCAGTAGATTGATGATCAGCCACATTTGGTGCTGACTTTTAATTTTTGTCATTGAGCAGCTGAGTTGAGAAAATGTGTTAATGTCCCTTTAAATGTGCATCTAAACACCAGCAGTTGTTATGTGATCATGTGATATCGCTGATCTCATCACTGTGAAGATACCCACTGTTACTCTGATCAGAGTAGAAAAAATTGGATCAATTGTGTTGATTCATTGTTGACCAACAACAATGAGTCAACACAATTATTGTTTGTTGGGGGCGGCCGTAGCTCGGGACATGGAGTGGGTGTCCACCAATTGGAAGGTTGGTTGTTCGATCCCTGACCCCTGTAGTCTATGTGTTGAAGTGTCCTTGGGCCCCTGATGCCTGTTCCATCGGTATGTGAATGTACGTCGCTTTGGATAAAGGTGTCTGCTAAATGAAATGGTAGAATTGTAGACCAGTTGATCAGTTGACATTATCCAGGAAAACATTGTTGTTGTCGCTACATCGTCTTCCTGTTCACGTTGTCATCTGGTTTGAGCATGTGCAGTCTCCTCAGAGAGAACCAGGACTGGACCAACAGCAAGACCGGGACCAGGACCCAGATCCCGTTAAAGAAGACCAAGTAAACCCAGAGGTAGAGCCAGCTGGACGTGTTCAGGTTGGGACTGCCAACCAGCCAATCAGGACAAAAGGTCATCCATCCTCCATACAGCTCGCACACACTCAGAGTGATCTGCAGGAAGTGTCTGTAAAAAAAATACACACATACAGTATATTTATACATATTCTGTATTTACACTGGATGTATATGTACTGTGCCCTGCACAGTATTCATGGCCACATTTGGTCAAATTTGGGGTTGGATGTACTTAACCAACACAAAACTAAGATCAGGTGCAACCGACTTCAGAAGTCACATAATTAGTTTGTTGCACCTTCAGGCACTTTGTTGCGTTAATCAAATGGTAAAAGTGCAAATACAATTTATTTGAATTCCAGGTTGGATCATTGTAAAACTGTGAATACTTATAGTACTGAAGGTACTACATCCATATAGAGTCTATTCATATGAACAAAAGATTTCCACACACTCTCAGAGTGCAGCAGGAAGAGTGTGTAAACATACAGCACAATCAGTACTGCCTGTATGTGAACACCACAGTCCAATCTGTAGTACTTGTTGTGGTGTTACCTGTAGTACTTGTCCTTCAGTACTGCCTGAATGAGCAGCAGAGCCAATAGAGAGTCGAGGATGACTGTCAAAATTTCTATTGAGACGATAGTCGGATCAGCAATCAACCAGCGACTGTCAGCTTTACTGTACTCCTTCCCTACAGACACACACACACACACACACACACACACACACACAGACACACACACACACACACAGACACAGACACACACACACACACAGACACAGACAGATGGGACAGAGACAGTGAAACTCCACCAAACTCCCAACTCCAAAAATCCACCTTTAGAAAGTCTCTTTTGTAAATTAGTTTGTTTATGAACTGGCTGAAGGTAAATTGTATGAAGTATCCAACAAAAGTCCAGCGGTCGGATAAAAAGTGCAGTAAAAAGTACAACACCCCCCTCTTTAATACAGTAGAGTCAAAGTATTAAGTAACAGAAAATGCAAATACTCAAGTCAAGGGAGTGAATCTAAAAATGGAAAAATTAAACTCACAGAGTTCAGCCAGTGGACCTTCAGACGTCTTCACTGTCCCAACCAGAGACATGTAGACAAACGGACCTTCCTGAGGACACACAGACAATAAACAACAAACAGTAAAACAAATAAACAATGATTTAAAAAAGTCAACCAAATAACTGAGGGAAGAAAGACATATGAAACTGGTCCTGATTGGTTGTACCAGTGTCAGGTGGACAGTGACATCATAGAAGAGCCACAGCAGGATCCACTTGTCCTCTGTAGAGCTCTGCCCACCATACCTACGTGTTAGCAGGGCAGCTGCTAACACCTGGACACTACATGCTAACAGAGACAAGACAGAGACCAGAGAGAGGCTGGGGGGCGCTACTGAGTCCATCTGCTGTTAAGGAAGAAGAAGGAGAGGGATGTGGTACTGTGGAGGCAGGAGTACTCTGTCGTACTACTCTGCTGTAGTAGTGTGCTGAGACAGACCAGTACTCTGCACGAAGACTCACGACCAAAAGCTGTGAAAGTAGAGAGATGTTTCAGGCCGTGCCCCTGTCACTCTATTGGTGGTGGTGGTTCCATGCTCCACCCCCAGCCCTCCCATTGGCTTCTGAGAAGAACACCCCACTCCTTGACCATGCCCCCTCCCACATGGACATCAGAGGTCAAAGGTCAAGAGTCTCAGTAGAAAGAGATAAGATAAGATTATTCCTTTATTCGTCCCTCAGTGGGGAAATTCACATTGTCCAGCAGCAAAGACAGAGCAGAGCAGTTAAACAGTTATAGACAATAAACAATATAAACAGAGAGGTTAAAAAACTATTAACAGCTTAGCTCCCATTAAAAGTATTAACAGTTGTACGAAAAGAAATACAATAATTATTAACACTTTGAACAGGCTAAAAAATAAAAATAAAGATAAATAAAAAGTTTTAACAACAAATTTACTTGAGACTTTTCACTTGAGACTTTTCACAGAATTTTTACAAATTTACATGAGAAACCAGAATAGATTCTGAAAACAACAGATTCTATGCTGAACCTTTGTAGACTCTCCGTCTTTGCACTTTTACAGGGTTCAGTAAAAAACCCTTATGGTTTTTTAAAGGTTCTTCTAAATTACAGCATTATAGCAATGGCAATCATGGTCATAATTGTACTTTATTTGCTTCACTAAAACATGTATTTGAGTCATACAAATGACTTTAAACATGAAAACATTGACCAAGTAAACAACAGCAAAGGCAAGGATACATTCAAATAGATAATAATTAAAATAGTTAGAATAAACATATTTAACAGTTTTGATGTACTTCTATTCTTTAATGACTCTCCTGCTAAAAATATGAAATAAATGTTTATAATAATCTCTTTTATTTCTAAATGGATTGCAAAGAGTTCGAATTCAACAGAAACCAACAATATTAAAACTAAGTGAAATATCATTAAGGGAACTATAAATGTAGTTGAATTATCGTAAGCAGGTGAACCACAGACCTTAGTGTCAGTGTTTGTCCAGCAGGAGGTGACACACTCCACACTGATGAAATATATTGATCTTAAAAAAACCAACCAGCTATCACACTGTTGCTGATCAAAACAAACTGTAAAAATTCCATATCAGCCGACCTTTGACAGTGAATTCATGCTGGAAAATAACTTAGACCATTGTGTTAATGTTAAACACGTTATTTGTTATATTCTGTCGATCTATTTTTTTCAGATTAGCTCATATTTTAGTCCATTACATGTCATAAAAACATTAAAACTGTGAAAATGTCTCAGTCCAAAGTGAAGCCATCACACGTCTTGTTTTATCCAACCAACAGTGCAAAACCCAAAGATTTTCAGTTTATTTTGATTTAAAACAGAAAAAATGGAACAGAAACATGGTGACACTTCATTGTTTATTTTCAGAGTTCAGCTGATTCTCACACACCTGTTGGATGACTGACAGGTAACAACAAAAGTCAAACAGGAAACGTTCTTTGGCAACATAAAGTTTCTATTTGTGTTAGAAATAAAGAAAAAAGAGAAAAACAGCAACTTTAAACGTGAAAACAACAGAGAGATAAAACTATTCTAAATTTCAGTTCATATTAAACAATCAAACAGACTGTATATCATCAGTTTCATCAATCAGTCTTTAACTCTATTCTGTTTCTGATTTATTTCACAGATCAAACTGTTCGACCAGGTCTGTTGATCACTTTATCATCACTGTTACAGTTATTAATTCTTCTGTGTGGTTAATAAGCAGTTCAATAAAAACAACAGGCTAACTATTATTCATTGGAGATTTGATCATTGGAAGTCAAATGATATCATTTCTTTTAATAACATTTCATACAGCAGGCAGAACTCATTAGTAGCTCATCAGTGCCAAATATGTTAACAGACAGGACAATCAGGAGAGTGTTTAAAGGGACCATGAGAAAAAGTTGGGTGGGGGCTTGGTGGAACGACAGTGGAAACTTGGTGGAAACTTAAGGAAACCTTAAAGGGGAACCCAAGTGGAATGTTACAGTAACCTTTGGGAACCTTGAAGGAATCACAGGGTGATTTTAGTAAATCCTAAGAGAAACGTCGGGGAAATATTAGAGGAACCTTTGGTGAACTTAGCGGGACCTTAGGGGAACATTACACTTCTAGAAACTTTGGGAGTACCTAAAGGGAATGCTAAGAAAATCCTAGTGAAACCTTAGAGGACTAATGTTAGGGGATGCTGGGGTACCTCAAGAAAAAGGTAGGAGGAACTTGAAGGAACTTTAGAGAAATCTTTGTGCAATTTTAGAGGAATCTTGAGGGTACTTTAGGGGAACTGAAGTGGAACCTTACAAAAGCTTTATGGGAACTCTGAGGAAACCTTAGGTGACCATAGTGGAGGTACTTTAGTGAAAACATAACAGATTCTTTGGTAAATGTTAGGCCAACCTTTGAGGAACCTCAGAAGAATGTTTGGGAAATAGTGGAGAACTTCAGAGGAATCTCAAGCAAGTATAAAATTACTATGTAAGGGTTTTCAATAGTAACACTAGAAGAATGTCAGAGGATCATTTTGTGTTTCATGGATCTTTTTAGCACAATGTTTACCTCAGTAATCCCTGAGATCTGTGTGTTTGTGAGAACCTTGTGAGGATGATTGGCAGGTTTAGACTTTCACTTGGGTTCCACTGATGTAAACGTGTGAATTTCCCCACTGTGGGACGAGTAAAGGTTTATCTTATCTTATCTTAAATGATTTCATGTTACATTAATGTTATTGATGTGCTGATTATTAGTTATCTTTATATCAGTCAACTGTTTTTGAATAAAGCGAGAATAAACATAAAAAGGAAACAAAACGGAATGTTTAACATGAAAATCATTGCTGTCCAGTAAAAACAACGTATCTCCAAATTTAAAGTGTTAAAAGTATTTTTAAGGTTTTCAGATCAGTGGAAGAATTAAATGTTAAAATTCTCCAACTTCATACAAAACTTGAAAAAATTCATCAACAGAACAGAAAACAGGCATTTTTCTGTCTTTAGCTTTATAAAAGGTTATATTTTGGAGGTACGTAGTTTTCAGGGTCACATGTAAAGACATTAAATATAAGCACAGATGATCAGATATGTGGTCTCTGGAATGAACCTGTGTGTTTGGAGGTCTATCAATAAAAGAAATATTTATCAATAACAAAGCAGCTCTAAACTTTAAAGAATCAGTTTAACATTTAGTGAGCTCCTCTTTCTGAGAAAGCTAAATGGCTTGCTGGCTTTAGCATCATCTTTACTGTACAGGCATGAGATTGGTTTCAATATGAACGTTTAACTCTCAGAGAGAAGAGGATTTCACTACATGTCGAACTGTTCCTTTCATAATCTGTTTAGATTTGAACTCGGATCGATCACAGCTCAGATCTGTTTTGTCAATGATGAACCTCCATGAATCTGAAAATCAACATGTGTTTAGGATTCCTCCTCTTTCTCCTCCTCTGCTCCTCTCTCCTCTCCTTTCTCCTCCTGAGGCAGGGTGGAGGACAGAGCATACTCCTGACTGACTCCCTCTGAAACCAGCAACAGATCCACCTCTGTCCCTGAGGTCTCCTCCCCTCCCCTCTCCTCTTCCTCCTCTTCCTCCTCTTCCTTCCCCCATTTCACCTCCTCCCTCTCTTCCTCTTTCTCCTCCTGCTTGGCTGGAGCCAGCTGGGTATGGACCTCGGTAAAGGGGACCTCCTGGTCGGTGCTGCCCAGTGGCGAGAGCTGGACTTCAGCCTCGGTAATGACTGACTCCCCGGTCTGAATGGAGGCTTCAGGGGGCTGAGAGTCAGAGCTGCTGCGAGGCTGAAAACAGAAGGTCAGAGGTCACAGGAAGTGGAATAACACAGAAGCCTTAATAGACCCTTGTGTCAAACCTTGGGCAATGCTAGAGGAACAATTTGGGAACCTTAGGGGTACCTACATTTTAGTTTTAGGCCAACCTTAGTAGACCATCAGAGGATACCTTTGGACCATGTGAACCTTGGAGGAATGTCGGGGGAACCTTGGGGAACATTACTAGAGGCTTTGGGCAACCTTGACCTACAGGAAACTGAGGGAAACACTGGGGGAACCTTTGGGATTGTTCTGGAAACTTCAGGTTACCTAAATTGGAATGTTTGGGGAACCTTATTACTTAAGGGGAACCATGGAGGAATCTTAGTGGAATGTTACAGAAACTTCAGGTAAACTTAGGAGGGTGCAAGGGGAACTTTAGTGGAACCTCGTTAGCACTGCACAGGAACTTAAGGTGAACACTGTGGTACACCAAGATGAATGTTAATTAAGAACTTCTCTGGGGAACTTAGAACCCTTGATAATAGAGTCATGGAGTATAATAATAACAGAGATCCCAGTACCTTTCTGATGCTGAATGTCAGAGGTGAAACCTTGAGACTGGACGTTTTCTGTTTGATCTTCTCACGTTGCTCCTGAGAAACAATCTTTGTTCCAATCTTGGTCATCTTCTTCTCAATGTTCTGCCTGGAGAATGCCTTCTTCAGACTGTCCACCTGCAGGGAGAGAATCGCTTACAACCCTCTGTCTGGCTGTACAATGTCTTTCTGGCTGTACACCCGTTTGTGATTCTTACCTTCTTCAGACTAGAGAGTTTCAGTTTCTCGGCTCTGGACTTCTCCATGTTCTCCAGATCATGAGGCCACACCTCTTCTTCCTCTAGCTCTGCCTCCAGCCCAACATCCTCATCAGATGATAGGTCGATGGTCTGGAGCCCACCATCCTGGGAATGACTTCCGTCGATGACACCCTGTGCTGATTCATCGCCTTCTTCCAAAATCTCATCACGAGGGAACGGAGGAGGATCCTTCACAAAAACACTGGAGGGGATCTCATTCTCTTCCTGAAGAGAAAAGAGGTAAACATTAGGGACATGTTTGGAGAACCTTACCTTGAAATTGTTAAACGGGCCTTTGTAGTAATGTTTTTAGAGGAATCTCACGGCAATCTTAGGGCATTAGGCAGAGAGCATTAGAAGATCACTCGGGGAGAATACGAGGGGCCTTGGAGAAACTTTAAGAGAACAAGGGAGTTGCATTAGGGGAAAATAAGGGGATTAAGATTTTTCTCTTTTGTCTGTTTTTCTCTCAAACAAAAAGTACAACAAAGTATGTGAACATGACTGTGTGCAAACACAAAGACTTTATAACAGAAAAATACAACACAAACAGGAAGATGAAGACCAGGAAGGCAGAGCTGAAATTCTCTGCAAAGGATTAAAAAGCAGAGCAGATGGAAAACCACACCCACTGAGGAATGCTGGGTATTTTAGGGAGGGCAGGAATGTTTAGAGTCCGTGAGACAAGACAGAAAACACATGTGTACACGCTGATACTGCAGTACTGATGAGTTGGTTAGAAAACATGTACAGTAAGCAGATATTTACTTTCAGTTACTCTTTTACTGAGTTTGTGTAGAATTTACTGCACTACTACTACACTACAGTATCAGTACAGGACAGTCACATGCAATGTGTGGGTTGTTAAACATTCATGTCTCATGTCACACAAACACCTGCAGTTTGGATACTTTGACGCATCTCATGGTGTCACTGATGTTACTGAGTATAAAGAAAACTGACTTGACTTGTTGTTACCTGTAGTTAGCAGGAACCGATCTGCCTCTAATGTTTTTATTCCGACTCTTGAGCACCATTGTGATGTGAACTGTTACAGTAACTGAAAGTTCTTGAGAGAGAACAGGAACTGTGTGTGACAGTACAGACCTGAGAACAGCTGATGGACTTCATTGTTTTAGCCATGACAACCAGACCACATGAAGACCACTCACTCTGACCTCTGTTTCTGTCTGTTTTATATTAAGTTTTTCCACTTCAATTCCTGCAGCAGCAGATGACCAAATAAGGTCACAGACTGAAAATCACCAACACACAAAGAAAGAGAACAAATGAATGAAGCCTTAGTGATGGAGACTGTATCACATGACCTTCCTCAGCAGTTGTTATGGAACTGTAGATGTTCAAATTTCCAATTTTTTGAGCAGTTAAAGAACTTCTCATGGATGTTTGCTTAAAAGTTGGTTCTGAAAGTTTATTGTTGGCCTGTTTTCACAACACTGACCTGGAAGATGAGGACTTTGAAGTTGTTTCTGTTGATCAGGTGGGCGTGGTTTGCTTCTAGCTTCTTCACCTGGACACCCTGGCGCTCCATCTTATCACGAACCTGCAGAAACACAGTGATTTCAAGCAGAGTTTAAATTACCCTGACAGGTGGCAAGTGTGATAAAACCAGTAATATTACTCCAGTCCTTACCTCCTTCATGGTGACGGACAGTTTACGGCTCTTGTCCAGCAGTTTGCTGACGGTGTTGGAGGTGTGACTGTGGCTCTTGGACAGTTTGGTCATATCAGCCTGGATCCCTCTGACCACACCCTCCATCTCTACCTGGTGCACCTGAAACATAACCAACCAACAACCAATCAGATATCAGCCTGGATCTGGCTATGTCACATACAGCTGTTACCTCATTGGTGGTGCTGTAAAAGTTCAGTAGCAACTGAGGTCAGAATTTAAATAATTTGAACTTTGAGCGCAGAACTTGGTGGCAAGTGGTGTGACACACGAAGGGGCTTCCACCTTATGGAACGCCGCCATCAGAGGAAAACAAGGGCACA